>CM053591.1:69989412-70005861 GCA_028646515.1 Pseudochirops corinnae
GGGGAGAAAATCTGAAACTCAAGTGATTGTGGAACTGAATCTTGTAAATTAAAAGTAAATGAGTAAATAAAAAATAAAATTAAATTAAATTAAAAAAAAAAGAATTCTATCTCCAATAGCCAATTTATAATTTGGATCATGCTAATACAATCAATTGGCAATTACCCGTGGACTAATTTTCCCATTAGTAGATTTTCCAAAATTTTTATTTATTGAGTTGGCCTTTTGGGATGGTAAAATTGGGCAAGCACAGGTGATGAAATTCAAATGGGTTAATTGTGCTCCTTGGAAACAGCCCTGGGAAAGGTTTGGTCATGGACAAGATTAAAATTCTTAACTTAAATGAGGTTTTGAGGCTTTATGTCTATTATACTCTAGCTCTCTTCTCTCCAAATCCTCATTAGCTCAAAAAGAAGAAACCAGAAGTTGAGTCTGTTTTATCTAAAGCAGTTTTATTCAACAGCTCCTAAGATTTACTTAAGTATTTTAATATTTCTGGAAGGTGGGTAAAAGATAAAACCAATGAGCTTACCCATTTGAGGACTTTATCTGAAATGTAAATATTTCTTCAGTAAAACACTATGCTATCTAATTCCCAGCAATACTTGACAACAGTCCAGGACAGGAGGAATGTTGCATAAAACAAAAGCTGCAGGGACAGACATGTAATTACTTACTTAAGCTGAATGTTGGCCAGCTTTTTACCTAAAACATATTAGACAGTCTTGAGGGGGAAGAAAAAGAGGACTCCTTTAATGACTAGAAGGAGCAGGACCTCTGTCCTCTTTCTCCTCTAAAAAGCCAAGTAAACAAGAAGCAATCTGAAATAGCCAAGTGAAAATCCCTTGAAATATGAAATATTACCATCAGATTAATAATCAGGTCAATTTTGAAGTGCTATATTCAACACTGAAGAAACCTCATCTTGCATTTCATTGTAATGGGATTTTTGATTTATGGGGGCCTTTGGGATGACAAGGTGAGGTGGTTGGGGAGACTATATTAGCTAGTAGGCTACTTGAATGTGACCATTAATTTATAACAGTGTATACATAACTCACCACCTCAAGTCTGCTCTCAGACTTGCAACTGGCATGGAGTGAACAGAACTTTGTCCTAGGGTGCCGACATTCAAGGAGTGTACTTCCTTCTCAGTATGTATAAAGGACATACACATAGGGAACATGTATGACCAAGGAACACACATTAAAGGGATTTTGTCAGGAAATTAGGCCGCCAAGGCATTCATACAGAAGACACATACTTAGGGACAAAAGTGACCAGGGTATACATATATCCTAGCTTCATATCAAAGTCTGCCACCATCCCATGATGCCATGAGACATACAAACAAAGAGATGACAGTGTTACATAGAAACCTAAGAAAAATACTTCAAACACTATAGCAACTGGGATTTCCTCACATGGAGGTCCCCAAGAAGCTACCATAGGCTTTTAATTTTGTAGGTAGTGGATAGAGCACCAGGCCTTGAGTTAGTAAGACCTGTGTTCAAATTTGGCATCAGACTCTTACTAGATGGGTGACCCTGGGTAAGTCACTTAACCTCTGTTAGCCTCAGTTTTCTCATCTGTGAAATGAGGATAATAATAGCACCTACTTATAAAGTGTTATAACAAGTGAATGGCACATAATAATAAGTGCTATAAAAGGTGGTAGTAGTAGTAGTAGTAGTAGGTAGTAGGGTCAGCACACACTCAAAATTTTAGCTCATAAGTACTCATTATTTTGTGTATCTCTATCAGAATCATATCATGAATATGTAAAGTAACAAGAGAAGATTTTCAATATACACATGAACATTTTCCCACAGGCTACCATACTATCATCTGAGGAAAGGATAAACTCAGAGACTCTGTGTGACCAAGGAAACTGAATGGAAGGAAAACATGTAAGTGACATGTATAGCCAAGAAACATGTGTGAAAGAACATATATCAAGAACCCATATGGTCAAGGCATGTATATGAAAGCACATGTAGTCAGGGTATACATTCAGCTAAGGAAACTCACCTTTCCAATGCTGCAGAGCTATGAAATTCTATACTAATATTATAGTCCTATTCTTGGGTGTTGCAACACCCATCTCCATTGAGTACTGCACCATTGTCATTGAAGATTTTTGTTTCCTCTCCCTACCGCATTGCCTGTGTTAGGCATTTTTCTTGGTGTCTGGGCTGCTGTGCCCAAGTCTTTTCTAACTTGTTAGACCAGCCTGGTACCATCTACTGAGTTTCAGCTAATTGACCTTTTCAAAACCAGCTGCTCCTCTTTGCTTACTATCTATCAGGAAGTAATGTCTAGAAGGCTTCTTACAAAACCAGGCTGCTGATCTTTTTATTGACTAGCCTAGGGTTATTAGCTATCACACACCCAGCCAGGTAACCAGAAAACCAGCAGAAGCCCCCAGGCTGTCTCTTCTTTTGACCATCTTTATCTTGGTTCTGACCCATTTTCCTTGATTCCAGACAACTATCTGACTTGGAGTTAATAAATTTCTTTTAACTCTTCTTAAAATCTTGATTATCAATGGGTATTGCAAAGATCCATTATTGGAATTTCCCTTAGCAAAACCCCACAACAGCTACATGTAGACTGAGATGATGAAACTCTTTCTCCAGTGATTCTTACTGATTGGCATGAAAATCAAGACAGAAGCAAAAATGAAAGGTCTACATAAGTCAATGTGGCTCAGCAGTTAGAAGAACCAGGGTTTTTGAAACCAGGTTTCAACCAAGGTTGAAATTCTGCATCTCTCACCTATTACCTGAGACTTTAGACAAGTCATTAACCTCCTATTCTCAAATCCCTGTATCTATTAAATACCGAAGCTGGTGTAGATGACCTCTATGTTCTCTACCCTTCTCTAAATCTGTAATCCTATGTTCAACTACCATCTCTCCTCCACATTCCAGGCTTTATGTATGTGTGTGTGCATGTGCATATGTATACCTACACACATATATGCGTATGTCTGTGTGTGTGTGTCTGTGTTTGTATGCAATAGTTCTGACTTCTGTGCTGTCTTCCAGTCAGGTGAAACTTTGCTATTTTTCAATACATTATCAGTGAGAGGCTGAATGCTGTCCTTGCTACCAAGTTTTTCAGTGACCTTGAGAAAGTCTCTGAGTTTCCCTGTGCCACAGTTGTCTCATTTGTTAATTAGAGATGACAGTACTAATCTACCTCCCAGGGTTGCTGTGAAGAATTGCTTTTTTAAAAAAATGCCAGTGTGAGATTACTATATAAATAGCTATTAATGATTCAAATTTCACTGGTGATCATGTCCCAGTTGAAATAATTTGCTTTTTGCCTCTCACGCCATGGAAGTTAGAAATTTTATTTATAACATAAAGAAAAAAAATTAGATTATAAATAAGAAAGAACTTTATAAATATGAATGCTCAGGAATACCAGGATAAATTATCAGGGGTAAATATGAAATTTCTTGTTCCTGTTAATGAGATTTCGATATCCATTTATTTAGAAAGGATTGAGTGAAGTCCATTCAAGAGGTAAATAAATTAAATGACTTCTCAATATCCAGATATATATTGAATTTTATTTCAAATGCTTTTGATGCAGGTAGAAAAAAAATCCTGTGACTATTTCTTCAAATTTTTCCTGAACAATCAGTGAGACTTTAAGTACAAAGTGGTCTATCTTCAAATTCCCAAAAGCTTAACTTAAGTTCTAAATGAGTGTTGTAGAGCAATAAGTTTGGGAAATCATAAAGTAAATGAACCAATAGTAGAGCCACCAAGGAGTCTACATCACAAATGGACTAACTTCATTTATTTTGACAATTGTAGCTGAGAATTAATTATTTATGATAATGTTTTATTGCATACTAGGGCCCATTTGGCAGCACACTTTGTAAAAGTAATGAATTCTTAGCAAAGGGGAGTGCTCATGCCAGCTTTTGGTTATTAAATCACTTCCAGGAAATGGGAAGAACTATCTCGGTTTCTCAAGAGGCATGCAGTTTGTGAACTAATGAAATGATGTAAATAATAAAGTTCTCTTGTAATTGACAGAAATAAAATGATAGATGTCAGTTTTAACCTTAAAGTCAACTTCTATTTATCCACTCCCAAAATTATTACCTGAGATCTTTGTGTGTTTGTGTCTGTATGCATGTACACACAAAGATCTCAGATAATGATAATATGGTAGTATTCTAAAATCTGTGTGTACATAGAAATATATATATGCATGCATATGTACACATATCATAAATATGTACATATATAATGTGTATATGTGTGTGTATACATACTCATACACACACACAAAGAAGATAGACTTATGTGGGGATTAAAGCTTATGCAGAAGTATCTAAATCCTTCTGTAATTATGTTCAACCATTAAGTCAGACTATCCAAAGCTAGTGAATATAAAGTTACACTATTCCTTCAAAACAAACTTTGATCCTAAGTCTCTGGATATCTTATTAGCACCTCGGATGGAGATTGATGTTGATTTAGCAAAGGTTTTCCCCAATCGGTTCTGAGGTTCAGTTATAGTATAGCTTATCATCATCCGTCAAATACACAGGCCCTTCAAACAGTGTCATGGGCCTTATGATCTTAACGATGAAAATGACTTGCATTTTCAAAACTAAAAACTGCAGGCAAGGTGTGGGAGGGATGGCAAACAGTGAAAGAAGAAGAGCTATTTCAAATATCGTTTTTAAAACTGTTTTTAATGCTCATGTCAATTTTATCTAGAAAATACAGTTTCTCTCCTTGACTTTTCTGGGGACTGCTTTGAAAAATGACACACTGAATTACTACTTAATATCCTCTAACCCCCTCTCCAAGGGGTGGTCCATGGATTACTGAGCTAATGCTGACAAAGTATTTTGAAGTCTAAAGAAGAAAAGTACTAAATACCATAATGAAAAAGGCATTTTAGCCATGAAGGCCTATTTAAGTATGAATTTGGTGACATATGACATCTAGTTAATATTCTGTCCCATTAATCATTTGTACACTGTTTTCTTAAGTAATCCCTAATTGCTTTCAAATGAAAAATAAGTTATAATGGGAACAATTTTTTTTTTCCTGCCTGAACTAGGGAATTAAAGTAAAGACAGTTAATACTTTGATGGTTCAATGGACCCATCATCTCACCAATGCTTAAACAGTCACTACTGATGTGGATCACAAACTTTCCATTCCTTCCTTTCTTGTATAAATCTTCTTCATGTTCTTCCATAAATTCTAATAAAAAAAGAGAGAAAATCTACCCAGTACAATAGAGGCTACCTTCCAAGTGTTTTTATATTTCATGGTTAACAGTGCACAGTATTTGGGAGAGGGGTCCCTTTTGTTATTGTCCTCTCTTGATATAGGAGAGGCCAAACTCTTTTTCTGATCATACATTCTCTGGATGGGATTATCCAGTATTTCTTCAATATCTGCTTGTGCAAGATTGGTCAAATGGTCACTATTATTTTTTTATCTGTTTCATGGCTTCCGTATCTTCACCAAAGATGTTAATCAGTGAGGGCAAAGTTTTGCAAAAAGTTAAAATAGAAAAGAGATCCCTTATAGATAGTGAATACTAAAATTAGAAGACAAAAAGAATAAGAAGATAATTTGGCAATTTGAAGCAACTCTAACCTGACATATAGAAACAAGTTAAAGTAAAAATAATGAAGCTGAATAAAAGAAGACATTGGTACAGCCTATAAACATTTACTAGGTAATATAACTGATCTGAATCAATTGCCTCTACAAGAAAATCAAAAAATTCTTGTAATGGTATAATTTACCATATGTTTGATATATTAGCAATATAGTGGAATATCAATAAATTAGCTTGTAAAATACTCCAATGCCAGATGTCATCATATTAAAAAAATTTGATTTGAAATCAGAGGACCTTGCTTATAGTTTAATTCCAAGGTCTGACACTTAATAACTCTATGATTTTGTATGAGTCATTTAACTTCTCTGGGCTTCAGTTTCATCAACTTTAAAGTGAAAGGGTTAGATTATCAGTAGTGCCAAACTTGGCCCATGAGCCACAAGTGCTCTGCAAAATTCACAAGTGCTTCCCAAACCTAATTTGGAAATGTTAAACACAAAAAATACAAATGCAATTGTATTAATGTATTTTGTTTGTTTGTTCGGGTTTTTTTTTTTTTTTTTTTTTGCTTTTTGGAGGGGGGGGGAAGTAGGTCAGTTAGGGTTAAGCGACTTGCCCAAGGTCACATGGTTAATTTTGTGTTAAGTTTCTGAGGCCAGATTTAAACTCAGGTCCTTCTGACTCCAGGGCTGGTGCTCTCTTCACTGCACCATCTAGCTGCCCCTGTATTGATGTATTTTTTTTCTTAATGGGAAGATCTTTTCCATCCATTAATAGGCCCATGTGACCTGCTTAAGTCACATGGAAGCCTAAGCCACATGAGTTTGAATCACATGAGCCTGGATCATGAGGGTTGTGATGCCTTCTGGCCTAGAAGAAGTGTATATAAACTCTGAGGTTAGAATTTTGCTTTAGGGCTCTTGATGGAAAGAGTGTACATGAGATATAGCCAGATGAGACTCTGGGTAGCCATTAAGGAACCATTCTCCCCGCCCACCCCCCCAGCTTTGAAAACCCAGATGTTGGTGCTTCTCTCCCTGGTAACTATATATGTATGTAACGGCCAGACAGTTGGATCTGTCTGTGGATCTGTGATGTATGTATTATTTGGCCAGACGGTTAGAAGCCCTATCTATTGGCCTTTATGCGATTATTTCTGCTTGTAATTTCTGTTTGCATTTTCTCTGAAGTTCAGGATGCTGACTTTTCCCCCTGAACTAAGTAAATGATATATATGTTTGATTAAAGTAAGACTGATGACCTGTTTTGAGTTGCTTTCCTTTAGAAAAGCAGATCAAAGAACCTGTGCTAGCAGCCCTCCTGTGTGCTGGTGTTATTGGTCTTACACTCCCACAGTAGCTGCAAGTAACATTGTTGTTACAACAATGCAACATAGATAATGTGAATCTGTAGTTTTTTTAAATCAATATGCTACCTGCAAAGATCCTTTTCTATTTGAGTTTGATACCACTGGAATCAGTGACTTCTTGAGGTCTTTTCTTGCTCTATATCCCTGATCCTAGCTAAATCAATTCACCTCTCTTCTTAGGAATTTCTCATCTCATCTCCTCTGAGCATCACTTTCTTCATCTGTTAAAAAGGGAGTTGAACTCTAGTCTCTAAGGTTCTTTCAAAATCTTTGTTCAGATAGTCTCATCAAGGATATGGTAGATAATGAGCAATATTACCTCATTAAACAAGGGAAACATTGAAGGGGAAAGTAAGTTAACAGAAAACTTGGCAAGAGACCAAATTGAGTCTAGTCTTCCTAAAAGCACTAGTATTATGCAAACAGAATGAGGATAATGAATAGGTGAAAGTTGGAAAAGATCTGTCAAGATTCCTACGATAAACTGTTTTCTCCATCAGTGATAGTGGAGCCATTATATCTGGGTTCTCTGGTGTATTGCATAAGGAATAAGAATTGTCAGCAAAGAAAACAAATGGGAAGAGTAGCTAGTCTACACCAAGCTGCTGGAAGCCACACAATTTTGAGGATGTTTAGGGATCAATTCTTGATATCTGAGAAAAGAGAAGGATTTTTAAATTAAAAAAAAGAAATTTTATTCTTATTTTCAGTTTCAAATTCTTTTCTTCCCTCCACTCCCACCTCCATTGATTAAGAAGGCAAGACATTGGATACCCATTATACATATGAAGTCGTGCAAAACATATTTCTTCATTAGTCATATTCCCCCTAAAAAGCAAGAAAAATAAAGGAAAAAATATTCTTCGCTCTGCACTCTGAGATTATCTGTTCTCTATCTGGAGAGGAGAGCATTTTTCATAAGTCTAAAAAGTGAAGTATCTGACTAGGCATGATGGCTCTCCTCTATAATCCCTGCTGCTGAAGAGGCTGAGGCTCTCAGAGTGCTGGACTCAGAAATTCTGAGCTGCTGTAGGGATAAAGATGATTAAGTTTCTGTACTGTGTGGCCCCAATATAGTGAGTGTCTGGCAAAGTGGGGCCGCCAGGTTGTCTAAGGAAGGGCAAACTAGCCTAGGTCAGAGGAAGAGAAGATCAAAACTTTTGTGCTGATCAGTCATGAAATCAGGCCCATGGGTGGCCACTAAACTTCCAGCCTAAGTGAGATAAGGAGACCCAGTCTGGAAATAAAAGAAAGAAATGTGGTGGTGGGTAGGGGAAGGATAACAAATGTTTGGCAAAGAAAAATCAAGAACCAAATTATTATCAAAAATTGGTAAAAGTAAAAATATTGCCATTGATTCATACATCTTTGTTTCCATTTCTTAAAAATCTTTATGAGAATAATCTATCCACACATCAAGAACCTCATTGATGAAGGTGTGAGAAAGAAATAGGCAGGATTTACAAGCAATATTCTACAGTCACCCACAATCTTTATTAATCACACAACCAATTAAAATGTAGCATATGGCTATAGTTATTGTTTACTTAGTAGAAACATGCTTTTTAATTGTATCTGATAGAGTAAAATATCACTTCAAAGGTTCTCCTGCAACAAGGCATATATCAAAATATTGTAAGATTTCTTGAAGATAACAGCAGAGAAAACTTTTTTTGACAACTCTCTATTCACATCAAAGGATGAAATTAAAAGGTGTTCACCAAAGGTACTTTCCACTGTCATGGCAGGGATCTAGTACAAAAGGCTATACTACGGAGGTATTCCTTATAGGTGGTAACTTCCTTCAGAAGTTCCTGATGTCATATGATATTGTGGTTACTGCATTAAACACCAGAATCTGCTAAGTAAGGCATATTGATTCATAACCATTTAGCTGAACTATTCACAACAGGAAAAAACACGTGAATGGGCAACATTTATTGTTGTTGCTGTTCTTCAATAGTTTCAGTAGAACCCAACTTCATGACCCGCTTTGAAGATGTCTTGGCAAAGATACTAGAGTGCTTTGCCAGTTCCTTCTCCAGCTCGTTTTAAAGATGAGGAAACTGAGGCAAACAGGGTTAAGTGATTTTCCCAGGGTCACAAAGTTAGTGACTATCTGAGGTCACACTTGAACTCAGGTCTTCCTGACTCCAGGCATGGTGCTCTATCTACCGTGCCACCTCACTGCCCTCAATAATTATCATCCACACTGATAATACAATTGTCTGGGCAACCAATAAAACTGTCCCATCAGTAAATGTATCTTGGATAATCAGGAGCATGGACCAGGAGCTGGGTCCAAAAGGAAACAGCAGAAGTAAAGTGGGATAGATAGCTTTTGGAAAACTTTTCCATGATTTTAGGGACTCCGTGTTTGTTCCTGAAACAAAAGTCTGTCTTTTAGTTTAATATCATTCTAGCAATGCTCCATGGTTGTCAATCATGGAATTCCCATAATCTGTGTAGAATTAACATTGTGAGCCTCTCAAAAAATAGTTAAATAGTTTATGAGTGTTATGAGTAAGTAGGTTGTACCATATTGTCAATGAGGATCTGTTTTTTTTGTTGTTTTTTTTTTGAGGAGGAGGAAAGGCAAGGTAATTGCGGTTAAGTGACTTGACCAATATCACACAGCTTGTAAGTGTCAAGGATTTGAAGTCAGGTCCTCCTGACTCCAGGGCCTGTGCTCTATTCACTGTGCCACCTAGCTGCCCCAAATTAAATAATGTTAAATAATGGAGTTAAATAATGGTGACTAACTGATAACAATAACTGGTGAACACGGTATATACTCCATAGGAATACATACCAGGACTGGAAATCTAGTTAAGATCTGCACATCAGTAGAGTAGACTCTCTGTGGCAGATTTATAGGAGGCCATGGATAATAGTCACACAGGATAAGACATTATGGTTGGATAGAAATCTAAATGATTGGAAGGAGTATCTGCATTGACGAGGGCAACATATGAAAAAAAAAACCAAAACACTGATACCATGCTGACTGAGTACAAAAATTAATCATTTGTAAAATCTTCCTTTTTTTTTTTTGAGGTAAGAACACAATTCATTGCAAAGGAATGCATATCTATCTATAGATAAAAAGCAATCTGTTACATGTCTAGTGTTGTGCTTACATGCACCAACCTGTCTTTGGGGTAAGGGATCTTAAAAATGCTCACAACCTATTTTCATATAAATATGCATCAGAACATTTAGCCAAGATACGAGGTAAATCTCTGAACTTCTTGCTAATCATGTGGATAAATGACATTGCAGAACCTTAGGATCCCAGAGTCCTCTTATTTTTCCTCCTTTAACTTTTTATTGTCTTCTTATTGCTCTGAAAACTTTTGTTGATTCTAATGAATTGATAACATAGACTTCCTTCCAAAGTTTAATTGGAATGATACAGAAAAGGATAGATGGTGTTTGTTTCAGTTTTTCTGATTCAGACATTTTTATTCGTTCATTTGCCTCAAAGTCAGGAATGCCTGACTTCCAGTTTCCCCTCTGAATGTGTGGCTCCGGGCAAGTGACTTAAACTTTTAGTGCTCTAGGCAATACTTGAGGGCTCTAAATTTTAGGGGACATTCTGGTTTGTATTGATAAAGTTTCCTCACCTTGGAGTTCCCCATACCAATGAAATCACAAGTCTATTCTCTATTACATCCCTATCCCATTTATTCAGCAAGGGTCTATTGAATGCCTAGCACTAAGCTAAATGGAATGATTTAATGAAACACTTATTAGGCACTTGATATATGCAAAACACTGTGATAAACTGGAGATGCAAATAGAAAAGTAAGACAATCCATGATCTCAACGAGCTTGCCTTCTAATTAGGGAGCTAACACATATGAAAGGTTTCAGTTGCAAGTCAGATGGAAAAATCTCATGGTCCTTAGAGTGCAACAGCAAAGCAGATGGTAATATGTCTTCTTTAATGTCATTTCCACTGATAAAATTATATTTCTTTCTAACGTTTAACCATTTGATGGTGTCAAAGACTTTAGTGACAAAAACTTGCTCCTGGGGTCTTCAAAAGATGTGCCTATTTTGCCTACAAAAGCAATTGCCAGCCTATATCTTCATTGCGGTTGCTTTTCGCAATATTAGCTGCAGAAGCTGGATTCAAAGTATTTATAATCTCAAGGCTATTGGGTTCAGGCACCTGATCTATCGCTTTTGTTTTCTGAGGGGAGATGGTGGTCAAGATGGTGGTAGTGATTTGACCTGCTTGTCACTTGTAAACTTCTGTCTCTCCCTCAGGGTACCATGATCCTTCTGGTGGGCCAGCTTGCCTGCCATGTGAGGCTATCTTTTGGCAGTTGGTGGGAAAGTCTGACTCCTCCACAGTGGCCAGAGTGCTGCATTTGAAGTTAGGAAAAGTTGAATTTGACTCTTGCCTTGGATACTTACTAGCTGTGTGACCCTATGTAATTAATTTAATTTCTCTCAGTTCATTTACTCATCTGTAATATAGAGATAATAATAGCAGCTATTTGGCATTGTCCTTGGGAAGATGGCATTAGATAAAATATGTAAATTTCAAACCTTAAAGAGTGAAATAAATGCTAGTTATTTTTTTGCTTTTCTGATTAATAGTGATGAGGTTATATACTCTTTTCAAGAATGCTTTATATGCTTTTAAAACTAAAAAGAATTCACAGACCCCATCTTCATCAAAGAAACTGTTTTTCCTATAATAAGATGAACCTCATGCTCTGATATTTCTGGGGATGGCCTGAAGCATTTCAGCTCTTGAATGAGAGATGGATCATTGTTTTCTGTGATAAAATTTACGTCTTTCTATATTTTTGTATGAACAGATCTGCAGTCAGTTTCATATCACTCAAGAACTTCTTTTAAAGAAACTCTTGAGGGGTCAACAGCTCAATCACAAGATACAGGCTCTGTTTGGGACAAGAAAGAATTAATAAAAAGGTACCTCTTCTTCTTTTTGTTTTGGTGTTTGTTTGGGTTTTTTTTGAGGCAATCAGGTTTAAGTTACTTGCCCAGGGTCTCACAGCTAGTAAGTGTCTGATGCGGGATTTTGAACTCAGATCTTCCTGACTCCAGGGTCAATGCTTTACCCACTGTGCCACCTAGCTGTGCTACCACTTCTTTTTTAAATTTAATTTTTAAAATTCTGAATTTAACAACAAACAACAAAAAAATTTCTGTATACAAAATTGGACAAAAAATAGAACTATATATAAAACTGTGAATCTCTACTGTGTTTAGCTTGCTTTAAAGGGTATGTCTTAAGAGGGTTTACTCATCTGACTTCCCAAAGGAAAGGACTTGGTTCTAAAAATTTCCCAACTGGAGCATCTGATTTATATTTTTGAAGGGGAAACTTGTCATTAAATATATTGAGCTTAGGAAAGTCAGGCTTAAATAATGGACATGGAATCATTCCAAAATATGAACACTTTCTGGCTGCTATTTTTTAAAAGCACTTTTTAATTATTTTTAAAATGCATCCTACTGATCTGATATATATCATCTCAGATTTTATCTTATTGAAAAGGTTTCCTGCCCTCCAAATGTCCAAGTTCAACTCCATTAAAATCTCTCCTATTCTGATACCTCATCCCAACCAGGAGGTAACCCTGGTTTTTCCAAGGCTTCGCCAATGGAGGGCAAGATATAAAATTAATTAATTAATTAATTAACTAATAAGGAAAAATACTCTTACAAACAGCTTACTATGTGCCAAGCTATGTGTTAAGTGCTGGGAATACAGCTACAAAAGTAAAGACAGTTCTTGCTCTCAAAGAGTTTGCATTTTAATAGAGCGATATAGAGTCATGGTAGGTTTGGACAATTATGGGGATGGTAAATGTATAAACTCTTTCCAGTAGCAATGGTAGTATTGATCATAGGGAGATTATGGTTCTAGAACTGAAAAGAAGATGGGGAGCAATGGAACATTAACTAGAGTTAGCCTAGGTATATATAGTTGCCTCTATAAGGTAATCATTAATCAGGTCAGTGGAATCTCAGGGTGGCATTTCCAGAACTGAACCAACTTAGTGTCATTCAAGGAACACAAGTACCCTTACAGAAACACCTCATGGGAGTTCAAGAATACCATAGGACTCAGGCTACTAATCCCAGTTTCCTCTTCTGTCCACTTGCACCTTTTTCTTCCCACCCTTCCCCTCTCTTTTTTTTTTTCCTTTTCTAAACTTACACCACCCAAGGAAATCCTCATTAACAGGTACACGACTCTTCTTTCCTTCCTAAGGCTTTTATTTTGGAGATTTCTCCAATGAATAGCAGCTCTTTTGCCTCATTGCTGGGGGCATCTAAGTTTTCATTGTAGAGCTCCTAGTAAAAACTTCCATGTACTAAGGGGTGGAGCTGAGCATCTGCGAATAGAGCATGTATACCAAAGAGATCATGGATGCTTAGAGAATTGAAGAAAAATGAGGAAAGTAAGGTATTACTGAAAATAAATTAAAATTATTTGAGAATCTATCTTTCTATAGATCATCAGTTTATTGGGCATTTTCCTTTTCAACTAGTTGCTATTCCTTTTCTCACAACATGTTCAGTAAACATGAAACACTAACCAAGACTTATGGATTTTGATAGAAGTTCTGGGCTCCCTTCAGGGAAGTGTCTCTGGAGAAAAAAGAAGATATTGGGAAGAAACCAATATCAAGAGGAGCTGGTGTCTCTAATATGTACCTCTTTTCAGCTGCAAGTAAGAGAACTCAATTTCTCTGTATTGTCTGATAAAACCTAACCTGTATAATGTCTCTGATTTCTTTCTACTCTTGGCTTGAACAAATGGATTTGTTTGCTATTCATTATGTGTAGTGATCTTTGTGTAACTGACATTGAATGAAAAGACAATCAAACTTATGGATATAGAACTTGGGGTACTCCTTCCTTGACCAGGAGTGCAACTTGACTGTAAAATTTCTTTCCCCTAGATTAACAATAGAGGAGGGAGAAAGATACAATTCTACCCTGGTAACCCCTCTCTGAGAAGAGCAGAGTGGCTAACTTTGTGGTCTCGCTGTCCTACTCCCTTCTTGTTAGGAATCAAAATCTCCCTTGGCTAAAGGGTGGGGAGGAGGAGAGTTCAATGTCTTCCTATGATGATATCTACACCAACTTATGTAGACACACAAAAACCTACATGAGTAAGACACGCATACTTTACATGTAAATTAAGAGGGTTTGCTCAATGGTCTCTGAAGTGACTTCAACTTTTAAATCTGTGATCATATGATCCCTCCCATTTTTGTCTTTAATTTTTCACATGGTCCATAATCCTAGATACAGTTGTGTAGTCTGCTTATATTTTATATGTATAAGGGCAGTGTTGCCTTCTTCCTTTCTTATTCCAAAAACATTCAACCCAATTATCCACATATGGATTACCAGCATGGTAAGCCAAAACTATCATGTCCAACAGCCACATTCTGCCAAAGTCTCAAGACAATTTATCCAAGACGGGACCTGATTGTCCATTGTCCCGCCTGTTTTCAGGCAATTTTTAAGGCCATTCAGGAGGGAGCCATGATCTTTTTCTCCTCACACTCCTTATATCTAGAGTATTTCCCTCGTAGTATTCCCACACTATTATTTTAACTTGTTTGCAAATTGTTTTTGGAAAAAAATTATGCCTTTTTCATTTTTTTCCGTTCCATGCTTTGTATAAGACAATGGAAAGAAATGGCAACTTTATCACAGATATAGTTATTTCCTTCTCTCCAAAAGTATTCTGAAAACTTTTGCCAAACATTGAATTTAATCAGGCAGTAAACTCTTTGTAAAACAGCAGAAGTAGACTTCTCTCCCTGTTCCCCATATCCTTACTTTTCATTCTAAATTATTATCAGTATCATCTCAGGAAACATCTTGGATTTTTGGACAGTGATGAGCTAGAACGAACTGGAATTGACTTGGTAACAACTGGTCGTCTAGCAACAACGAGTCAACAAGACTAGCAGAAGGTACAGGTTTACAGATTCCTCCAGCAGCACAACAGGCTCTGCAAATGAGTGGTCTTTAGCATTTGGAGCTGTAGCAGATTTATAAACCAGACTTTCCCAACAGAGTGAGGTTATAGCTCTTGCTGCAGCCGCTTCTTTACAACCTCTTGCAACACAGTGTTTCCAGCTTTCCAATATGTTTAACCCTCAAACAGAAGATGAACTTGGCCGGGATACAGAGATTAAAGATGATGTAATTGAAGAATGTAACAAACATGGAGGAGTCATCCATATTTATGTTGACAAAAATTCAGCTCAGGGCAATGTGTATGTGAAGTGACCCTCAATTGCTGCAGCCATTGCCGCAGTAAATGCATTGCATGGAAGATGGTTTGCTGGTAAAATGATTACAGCTGCCTATGTACCTCTTCCAACTTATCACAACCTCTTCCCTGATTCCATGACAGCAACACAACTACTGGTTCGCAATCGACTATGAAGGAGGATTTAGTCCCTTATGTACATACATACAATCCAAAACATCTTTGCTTTTGCCCAATTTTACTTTTTCTCAGTAAATCTGAAGAAAATCTAAATCATTATTTCTAGTTGTGTGTCTGTGTGCCTGTGCATGTGTGCGTGTGTGCATGTGTATGCGTGTGTGCACGTGTGTGTGCTTGTGTGCTTGTGTGCATGTGTGTATATTGTGTATGTGTATGCGTGTGTGCACGTGTGTGTGCTTGTGTGCATGTGCATGTTTGTGTGTATTGTGTATGTGTGTGTGTGTGTGTGTGTGTGTTCCCTACTGTTCTTTCTATCTACAGGTAGATTTACTTCTTGACTGCTCCTTTCTCACTTCCACCACCTTGATTCCTCTTTATATTGACTCATTTCATTTGTTCTTTAGTATCTATTATTTGTGCAATTTTCCTCCTCTCCTCTTCATCCTAGTGACATTTTCCTATAGAATTTCTGGGCACTGACTCAGTGCTCGAAATTGCCTTCTATTGTTTCTACTCTTTACTCATTCTTTTGTGTCTTTGTTCCCAACATTTATCTCCCACTAATGATGCATTCTGACATCCTTTATTCGCGTGCTTAGCGTCACTTTTGTCTCCTTGTTCTTAACAAAATTTACTGAGTCTATATATCCCTTCCTAAACTGCCCTGTGTTTTTGAAGTTAATTGCTATTCTGAACAGTAGTCAGAATATGCATTTTAACTTTATATTCCATATCTGGGCTACTTGGTTTTTTTTTCCAATTCACCCCTTCTTTTCTTAAATATAATCCTTTTAGCTTTGGCTTTTTAAAAATTATGTAGAAATTCTTTATTCTTTTTTTTGAAGACAAAATCTACCAATGCATGACAAGATTATACATATATATATATAAGTGTACATATATATGTTAAACCATCTCCTGAGTAGATTCTCTGTTATTCAATCATATTTACTCTGAATGCAATTCAAAGGTAGCTCAGCAAATCAATGACTGCCATTTATGT
>CM053591.1:70005961-70025815 GCA_028646515.1 Pseudochirops corinnae
CCAAAATTTGAAACTCAAGGGATTGTGGAACTGAATCTTGTAAACTAAAAGTAAATAAACAAATCAATTAATTAAAAAAAAAACACGAACAAATCATCTCTCTTACAACCTTGTTAGGTAGCGAGTGAAGGCATTGTTCCCATTTTACAATTGAGAAAACTGAGACCTAGAAAGGTTAAATGACTTGCTTACAGTCATGTAACTATTAAGTGGCAGAATGCTTTGAAAACCATAAAACACTACATAAAAGTTAATTCTTACTATACTTATCATTATATAAAAGTGGGATACTGTTAAGCTTCTGGTACCAAAGCAAGTGCTCTTTTTACTATATAATAACTGGTGTTTTTGCAGAACAAAGATGCCAACTAGTCTTATTTTCTATATTCCCCAGTTAATGATACCTATTAATGCATTTTTGCCTTAGAATTTGGTGGCTGCTATACATCTTAGGTGAAACTTAAAAAAAACTGTCATTTGTAGAGCATCTTAAAATTTGTGGAACATTTGAAATACACTGATTTGTGTTAACCTCAGAATAACTCTACAAGGTAAATGCTATAGGTAGTATTGTCCCCCTTTTGCCAATGACATTGAAGGGTAGAGAGATTAAATGAGTGACTGTGGTATTACTTCTTCCATGGGCCAGTTCCTTGGGGCCTCCATTCTGGGGAGGGGCCTAGGACAACCAATCTTTCGCTTCCTGGCTGTGCTTCTGCTTTTCTGGACTTTGACAACATGATCCCATGCAGGGGGTATCTCCCACTCCTCTGATTGTCAGCTCCCTTTCATGTGTTGTATTTCTCCTTATTAAAGAATAAGCTCTTTGGCAGAAGAAAATTTATTTTTGTCTGTATTTGTAACCCCAG
The DNA here is from genome assembly GCA_028646515.1 of Pseudochirops corinnae. Taxonomy (NCBI): domain Eukaryota; kingdom Metazoa; phylum Chordata; class Mammalia; order Diprotodontia; family Pseudocheiridae; genus Pseudochirops; species Pseudochirops corinnae. The sequence goes on from CM053591.1 coordinate 70,006,831, forward strand.
CTCTTGGCACGGTCCATGGCTCATGTAAATGCTTGTTGCTGCTCCGCAGCCACAATCAGAGGCAGTCTATATACTCAATTCTTCCTGACTAGAATCTAGAACTCTATTAACTACCCGAGACACACTTCCTCCACATATTACCTCCTTCCCACTTAATAGATGAGTTAGAAACCCTTTCAAACCCTTCCCGTGATGAATATCTCCTTTCATTTATAGCAAATTCCTCTGCATTTAGAGTCCTTCTCAATCTGGCTCCAGCTTAGCTTTTCAGGCTAATTTTACATTCCTTGATCTTTTTTCTCCCTATATTCCAGCCCAAATGGTTCACTTGCTATTTCCTAAGCACACATTTTCATTTCCTTTCTCTATGACTTTGTGCATGCTGTCTCCTATGACTACAACACTCTTCCTCCTTGTGTGTACCTCTTGAAACTCCAGCTTCTTTTAAAGCTCAGCTCAAGTGCCATGTCCTAGAAGAGGTCCTTCCTGATTTCCTCAGTAGTTAATGCTTCCTCAATATTTTCTGTTTTTTATCTATCCTTAATTTACTTATTTGTGAAACTGTTGTATTGTCCCAGTAGAAAGTAAGCTCTTTGAGGGAAAAGACTGCATCACTTTTGTATTTGTATCACAGGCACCTAGCAAATTGCCTGGAACATAGTAGGTATTTAATCAATGCTTGCTGATTGATTTAATGTAGAATATGATTTCCTATAAAAGGGGAAGTCTACCTTTTCCTTTCTCCAATCAGATGGGCACTGTTGCTGTTAATCCCTCGTTCTGAAGAAGACCAATGACATCAAGAGGATGATGTCTTAACTTGCAAGTGAATTAGATTTAAGTGAGGGGGGCTGTGCAAAGTGGAAGGCTTCCTTTCTTTGCCTGAAATGTAGGAGCGAAGGGAGATGTTGCACCTCCCAAAGAGAAACCAGAAATCTGAGATTGCTGATATTTGTCAAGTTTCCTAAGGAACCAAGTAGGGATCCAACAGGTTGCAAGAGGAAGGATGGAGAGGTAGAATCCATTGCCTCTGATATTCCTGCTACAGATTCTAGTTTTGTTTTGATCCTACATGTTTATCTCCCTTGTTTAAAAAAAAAGTAAAAACAAGCAGAACTGTTGCTTATGGCCCTTGCCTAGTTTCAGCACCACCCTAAGGTGGCTATTTGAATTGTTTGACCTTTTACCATTTCATGGGCAGAGCTCAATCTCTAAAGACTGGGCTATAAACTCCATACAATCTGCAGACTCAAGCTCGCTTTTGTTACTTTTTTGTCCTTTTGGATTTTGGCTCTAGTCTTAGCCCACCTTCTGTCCAGGCTTCTTCTCTATGCCTCTGGATTAAATTCTCTCCCCTTTTCATAACTTTCCACAGCTTTATGGATGATTTTGTAGTGGCAGAATCATTCCTGGAGGAATTATTAGCTCAACTATGAACACAGATTTCAATGTTGTAAGAAAAGCTAGGTCAGATCACGATGGAGAATGTGACCGTCTAGGATCAACCATGTTGCAGCCTCTGAGGGAGAAAAATTACATGCTCTGGAAATAAGGTAGGATTGCAAAAGCTTAGTAGTAGTAGTAGTAGTAGTAGTAGTAGTAGTAGTAGTAGTAGTAATAGTAGTAGTAATAGTAGTAGTAGTAGTAGTAGTAAAAGTAGTAGTAGTAGTAGTAGTAGTAGTAGTAGTAATAGTAGTAGTAGTAAAAGTAGTAGTAGTAGTAGTAGTAATAGTAGTAGTAATAGTAGTAGTAGTAGTAAAAGTAGTAGTAGTAGTAGTAGTAGTAATAGTAGTAATAGTAGTAGTAGCAATAGCAGTAGTAGTAGTAATCACATTTGTCTAGCACCTTAAAGTTTGCAAAGCTTTTCACAAATATTATCTCACTTTATCCTCACAATAATTCTAAGAGGTAGGTGCTATTATTCCCCATTTTACAGATGAGGAAACTGAGGCAGACAGCCATTATGTGACTTGCCTAGGATCACACAACAAGTAAGTGTCTCAGGGTAGATTTGAACTCAGGATAATAATAGCTAACATTTATACAGCATTTTAAGTTTTGCAAAATGCTTTGCCCAAGTTGACTCATTTGATCCTGACAACTACCTTGAAAGGTACCTGCTGTTATTACCCAAGTTTGACAGGAAACTGAGATACAAAGAGGATAAATGACTTGACTAGGGTCAGATAGTCAATAAGCACATAAACCAGAATTTGAATTCATCTTCCTGTCTTTAAGTGCCATACTCTACTCATCACACAACCCTTTGTAAAGAGGCATAAGTGACACTGTCCTGTTGCAGTCACTCAGTTAGAATCCTTACACCTAACAAAACCTGAAGTCCCTAGAATGTCTCCTCAATGCAAAATACACCCAAGGCCAATTACCCCTCCTCACTTATGAGTGTTTTGGTCACAAAGATTCTCCATTTTATTTGTTTGTTTTGTTTGCTTTGCTTTTTGGTCCCCACCCTGATGGACTCTTCACTTGATCTGATAACCATAGCCCTCATAATCCTCAGGTGTCTTCAAAAATCCTCTTAGGGCCGCTTCCTAAAAAGTCCTAACTCAGATTCCTTTCTCCTCCAGGACCTTGTGCCTTCCTTCTGAGAATCCATCCAATTTATCCTGTATATGTCTTGTTAGAACATAATTGCTTGCATGTTTTCTCCCCTGTTGAATGCAAACTCCTCGAAAGCAAGGATTATTATTACTATTTTTTTTGTATCCTCTGTTCCTAACTCAATATATATATATATATATATATTTTTTTTTTTTAATTTATTTACTCATTTACTTTTAATTTACAAGATTCAGTTCCACAATCACTTGAGTTTCAGATTTTCTCCCCTCCCTTCCCCACCCCCCCCATGGTGGCGTGCAATCATGTATAGGATCTGCAAATACTTTCACATTGTACAATAGTTTGGTCATATAGAAGGGCTGTAACCAATGAGTGATCACTGGAAAAAGAAAAAAAAAAAAAAAAAAGCAAAACCAGACATAAAAGAGAACGATAACGAGTTTTGCTTCAGTCTCCATTTAAACTATAGTCTTTCTATATCTTTCTCTGAGTTTAGGTATCTCCTTCCTTCTTGCCTAACTCAATATATTGCCTATCACCCAATAAGAGCTTAATAAATGCTTATTCTTCTGACCTGGCTTGATATATATATACACACTATTTGCCAATAAAATGTAAGCTCCCTGAGGGCAAGGGCTATGCAAGGGCTATTTAATTTTTTTCTTTTATTTTCAGAACCTAGCATAGTGTTTGCCACATAATAGATGCTTATTGGTTAATTTCTTTCTATCTATATATTACAGCCTTATTCCTTTCCCTTTAAATGACACTTCCAATAAGAGTGACTTCAGCCTACCTGGTTCTCTCTTAATTATGTTTTCAGCTTACTTAAAAGGTTAGTCAATGGTTCAGACACATTTGCATCTCAATGAGCTGGTGATAATTACAAGTCTATAGAAAACTTGAAATCTACTAAGTTTATAGCCTTTTCACTAACCTGCGTATTTAGTAGATTTCTAGTCGTATTACAGATGAAATCCTCTAGACTGCTCTCAACGACATTGAGCCCCTTTTTTTCCTTTAAAAATCAAAATCCTTTGTTAAATAACTTTTATTTTAGCATGACTGTACTGGGTCAAAACCTATAGCATCATTACTAAAATAATCTAAAGAAATGGCTTTTTAGATTATTAATACAAATGTTCTACTTCATGGACCTCGGTTCCTTAACTGTCTTGTAGACTGGATCAATGCTACCAAAAGTTCAAATGATGAACTTTCCCTAGCAGCAGAAATCAGCAGTGCCACTTGAAATGAGAAGTACTTTGCAGAATCACCGGAGTATATCTTCTCAATATACAAAGATACTCCAACACTCCTTTCATCTATACTCGCTCTTTTAAATAAAGTAGAGCTTTCCATTTACAAAGTGTTAGGAGAAAGAATGGTGGCAGGTTATGAACAGCATAGCCTCATAAAATAGAGAATTGCACAAAACATAAAGGCAGTGAAGAGCAAAAAAGGGTAGATATAGAATCTGTAGAAAGCTTTCATAAGAACCAACCCAAACCAGATGGTCCCAAGTTTGTTTATAGATGAAATGGAGGGGAGAACAGGCAGTAGACAAAAAATTATAGTAAAACAAGAAGTGTTATAGTGATCAGCAGTCATCATCACTGATGACAGGAAAACCACATTATTTGGAGTTTAATCTCTGCCCTGATGTGCTATACAAGGCAGTAAAAAAAACCAAACAATAAAATAGCACCAGTGCCAGATATGGTGACACAGACTAAAGCTGGCAGATCTCTTGAGCTCCAAAGTCCTGAATTGCAATGAGTTATGATTATCAAGTGTGCACTCTAAATTTGGTATCAATATAGTGAAAATAGGAGTGGGGGACCACAAGGTTGACTGAGGATGGTTGAATGGTTCCAGCTTAGAATGGAGAAGAGCAAAGCTCCCATCTTGTTCTTAGTAGGATTGGGCCTGTGAGTAGGCCCTGTGTTCTCAGTGAAATAAGAAAGAGAAAGAAAGGAAGAATGATATAAAGAAGAAAAGAAGGAAGGAAGAAAGGAAAGAAGGAAAGAAGGAGAGAAGGAAGGAGAGAAGAAAGAAAAAAGGAAGGAAGGAAGGAAAAAAGAGAAAGAAGGAATGAAAGAAGGAATGGAGGGAGAAATGGAGAGAGGAAGGAGGGGAAGAAGGAAGAAATAAAAAAGGAAAGAAAGAAGGAAAGACAGAAAGAGAAAGGAAAAAAAGAAGGAAAAGGAAATGCAAATAGAAAAAAAGAAAATGGTATGTAGAAAGATAGCTAAATTAAACGAAGAACAAAATCTGTAATTCAGTGTGTCATAGTGAATAAAAAGGCACCCTTGGGATCAGGAAAATATCTTAGTTCAAGTCAGTGGTGGTGTGACCCTATGTAAATTACTTAACTATTCACTGCTGGAAGCAATGGACTATAAAATGCCAAGAAGGTACTGACCTAGAATGGTAAAGGGAGTTTCCTAGTCTAGGAGCTCCCTACACTGATGAAATCCCAGATCCAGACTCAATCTCTGAAGGTAAGAAATACTCACAGGTGGTATTAATGCCACACACACATACAATAAGACAATCAAGAGAAAATCAAGAACTACCAACCTAATTTCTCATCTTTATAAAATCTTTCTGTGAATGAAATCAAGGGTCTTCTTGATAAAATATAGAAAATGGGGGAAGGGTGTGTGTGGCTAGGTGGTGCGGTGAATAGAGCACTGGCCCTGGAGTCAGGAGGACCTGAGTTCAAATCCGACCTCAGACACTTAACACAAAACTGTGTGACTTTGGACAAGTCACTTAACCCCAATTGCCCTGCATTCCCCCCTCCAAAAAGCAATAAAAGAAAAAAAGAAAGAAAGATTGGAAGGAAGGAAGGAAGGAAGGAAGGAAGGAAGGAAGGAAGAAAAAAGAAAATGGGGGAAGGGAAAAGCATTCATCCAACACTCAGTATATACCAGGACTATACCAAGTGTTTTACAGATATTGTCTTATTTGATCTCATTTAAAACAGGTCGTCTTTTGCAAACAATTTTCTTAAGTAGACCACATCTTTGGTCATTCTATGCAATGAAATGTAAAATCCTGTTGGGCTTATTGTCTGATACTTCTGAAAATAATAATAGTAATTCAATAGAGTCAAATGTGATCTTTAAAGTTCTCCTTCAAAGAGGTATCTCTTATGTATGTTAAGATCAAACAAATGTCCTTGAAAGATACAACCAGAAATAACTTCACTCTGTTTTCAATCTCAAACGAGGTATAGAAAAGAAGGATACACATTCACCAAATGTATTCAACTTTGTCACAGTGAATGTCCTGCAAAGATTTCAAATGGAAGGGGCAATTCTAATGGATACGAGGTCCTTGACATTCCCATCTGTGGATGATTTTATATAAGTTACATCATTTTCTGGTGCCCCTCGATAAAATCCATGACCATTTCAAAGGCATTGGTCTAACAGTTCACATAGGAAAATCCAAATAGATTTAATACTTATTATCCAGTTATGGAATTCATATGGACAGACAGAATTAATCTAAAAATTCATATCTCTTGGGTAGGCACAATAAATGGGTAATGAAATGGGTCCAGAACTGAACAGAAGACTGACACAGTTGGGTTGTACTGAGAAAGTCACACAGTGCTTTTGATGATCCCAGGTTCCTTACAACCACAAAATCCCATATCTGTTTTACTGATGACATTCTGAATCATGGAATAGCAAGTCTTTGAAACATCAAAATTGTGAGTGAATCAGCTAGCAATGGAGAGAGGTAGAGTCAGCATAAATAGAATACAGCATATAACCAACAATAACTTGTGTGCAATAAGTGGTAAAAAAAAAAAAAAAAGTTTTATCTAAGAAATGGATGATTAGAAAAGGAGGTAGACCAGTCATACAATAAGGTAAAGGGATACTACTAAATGAATAGTCTGAGTGCTGCATTAATACTGTGGAATAGTAAATACAAACAAATCTAGAGGGAGATCACCAGTGATTTGGTAGGTATTCTACAGAGGATTGATGGCACTATGACTACTAGAATTGCATAAGCTAGAGGGTAGAGCAATCAGTTTCTCTTGAAGCCTTCCTTTATAGAAGGTTCAGATGGGTACTTTCCAAGTTATTCTTCATTTTTCATCAGCAGCTTTGTTTGGTTCGAACTCCACAGAACACCATGTCCCTGTACTAGACATCCCCCATTGCTCCACCTCCAAAAAAAAAAAAAAAAAAAAAAGAGAGACTTTTCAACTTCCTTTTTCGATGCTAAGACTTTTAGGTCCTTGGAAAAAAAGGACTTTTTTTTTTCTTTTTCTTATCTGTATCACCGGTGTTTAGCAGAATGCCTGGCACATAGTAGGCACTTAATAAATGTTATAGAATTCAATTGAATTAAGTCACAGGATCTTGCTGACTCCCTTGTTATTCTTATTATTGTCTCCTATAAATGACTGCCTTTTTTGTTTTGCTCCTCTTTTTCCAGGGTACTTGCTGGTACCCTCTGGGGCATGGGTTTTTTTAACCTATTTTGTGTCATAGACCAATTTGACAGTCTGGTAAAGTTTATGAACTCTTTCTCAGAATTTTTTTCAATGCATAGACCACATAAGATTATAAAGAAATCAATTATATTAAAAGAAAAAAATATATATATTTTATATATAAATATGTATACATATATTTACATATATATGTATTTTAAGTTCACAGATTTCAGGTTAAAAGCTCTGCTTTATAGTATCAGACTTGTCAGTGACATCCTTGTGAGTAAATATTTGATTATTTCTACTTGTATCCTTTATACCTGGATAAATAATAGATACTTATTGATTAATTGGGTCAGTTTTCTTTGTTTCCCTTTCTTTTTAGTTTAAGGCCCTTTTGGTCATGTTTTCCCTGGCTAAGAGTGCATCATTCTAAAATTTCAGGAGGACATTTTTTTTTTTTTACTGGCTCTGCCATGTACTTGAGTCATTGGCCAAGAATCTAGTAATTCAATACACTTACACTGAAATTTACTCTTTTCACTTCTCTGACTCTCTATTATTATGTCTCTTTGTTCCTTTCTCAGAAGAACAGACTCAAGATGAAATGAGAGTGAGGAGCACACATCTGCAATCCAGTCTTAGCAGAGATTAATTGCTACAGGGTTAGTAACTCCGGATATGTTGCTGGAAACCAAGATTGACTCTTATCATGACAATGTTGCCAGAAACTAATGAGGTGCCAGATGATACCAACATCACTTTGCACTAAACCATTTTCTATGCCTTTCCTTCCCTTATAAAAAGTTAAGCAAAGATAATGCTATGAGGAACACGGAAAATCTTCCAGTACTGCCGATAGTGGACCCTGCTTTGACAGGTAAATCATAATTAGTCAAGTTGAATCAACAAGCATTTATTAAGGACCTATTTTGCTTCAGTATTGTACTAAGTTCTGGGGATAGAAAGAATGGCATAAACATTCCCTGTTCTCAATACATCAGAAAAAGGCAATGTCTGAACAAAGAACCCTTTCTATATAGAATATCTGCCAGGTTTTTTTTTCCTTTCTTTTCTTGTTTTTTTCTGTTTCCATCTTGAACACTCATGAAAACCATTCACACAAACATGATATTATAAAATCCTTTGGCTCTATCAAGGTGGGTTACTAAATTTTATATTGACTAAGAATTTTTACTTCTATATTTTATGTGTTCTTGGACTTGCTTTTAGCTTACACTATTGAGAAATGAAAGAACAATTTCTTAATACCATGTAAATATTATGAATTCAAGATCTTAGATGGAAGAATATCTGCCTACACATACCAGGTTCTCTCATTTTTCTATAACAGCTGTTGGAAAATGTTGAGGTAGGGTTTCTGTGATCATCCCTTCCACAAACAGCTTTTTAGTTACAAAAATTCAGAAAAAATAATTTACCTAGTCTATGTTTAGACTTTATGTCAAGTGTGTGTGTTTTTGTCATGACCATCTGGGTTATGATGGATTTTAACACAGAATATTCCCAGCTAGCTAATTTTCCTTCAGCTTGCGAGGGAGACAAACAATAAGTTCTCAGGGAAAGTTGAGCTTTCCCTTCCTTTATTCCTAAGATATTCCTAAGATATATCCTAAGATATCAATCCCTACTTGATCAAAAACGCATATTTGCTTTTTGTACCTATGAAAGATTCCTCAAGTTCTCTCTGACCTGGTAATCCATCTCAAGGAAAGAGAAATCTGCTGAATAAGAATCAATTATTGTTCTTTTTGTTTTTTGGGGTTTTTTTGCTTTTTTGGAGAGGGTGCAGGGCAATTGGGGTTAAGTGACTTGCCCAAGGTCACACAGTTAGTAAGTGCTAAGTGTCTAAGGTCGGATTTGAACTCAGATCATCCTGAATCCAGGGCCAGTGCTCTGTTCACTGTACCACCTAGCTACCCCAAGAATCAATGATTGTTAAATACATTTTGATTAACCTTTTTTATGAGAGAGTTTGTATTTCTTAGGAGCTAAACCAACCAGGATCACATTGAAATGGACACTTTTTTTCAAGACTTGTCAAGTAACTTTTTCCCCTACAGGACACTCTTCTTCAATGAATCAACAGAATAGCCATATTCTCTTCTTTTTTCTACCATGGAATGCTCCTAATGATTTCTTTTTCCCTAGAGATGAAGAGATCTTCTTTCAAACAAGCAAAATTGACAAGAAAGAAAAATGATAGTTTTTTGAGGATCTATATTAATACATTGTTAGTGGAGCTATGAATTGATTCCACCATTCTGGATAGCGATTTTGCACTATACCCACAAAGTCATTCTAAAATGTACATATCCATTACTACACCGATACTGAGCCTATACTTCAAAATGACCAAAGAAAGAGGAAAAAGACCAAATGTACAAAACTACAGCTAGCAACTCTTTTGTAATGGCAAAGAACTAGAAACTAAGTGGTGTCTATCAATCGGGGAATGACAGAACCAATTCTGGCATGTGGATATAATGCAATATTGTTCTGCCATCAGAAACTATAAAAAGGATAGTTTCAGAGAAACCTGAGAAGACTTATATCAATTGATAGAGGGAAGTCAGTCAATCAATAAACATTTCTTAAGCAACTCCTACGGTTTAGGTGCAGAGCCAAAAAAGGAAAATACAATCCCTGCCTTTTAGAAACTCACAACCCTATTAGGGAGAAAATGTGCAAATGGCTGCAGAAGCAGCTGGTTGGTACAATGGATGCAATAAGGACATAAATTCAAATTCCTCCTTGGACAGTTACTGACTATATGACCCTGTGTAAGTAAGTTAACTTCTGTTTGCCTCAGTTTCTTCAACTGCAAAATGGGGATAAAAATAGCACCTATCGCGCAGAGCTGTCGCAAAGATCAAATGAAAAGATATTCATAAAGTGCTTAGCCCAAAACCCGGTAGCACAAAAATGCTTATTCCCTTCCCCACATTTCTGTGTAGAAATAAGCAATATACAAGAAAAATGGTGGGAAAATCAATAGAAGGAAAACACTAGAACTAAAACAGATTGGAAAGGGCTTCCCATGAGAAGATGAGACTTTATCTGAGATTTAAAGGAAGCCAGTGAATCCAGAAGGCATAGATGAGAAGTGAGAGCTTTCCAGGTATGGTGGAAAGTTAGTGATCATGCCCAGAACTGGAAGATGTAGTGTCTTATTCAAGGAACAGAAAAGAGACCACTGGATCAAAGAATATATGGAAGGAGTGGGCTGTGAGGAGTAAGAGGTCTAGAAAAGTTGGGGGCACTATTTTAAAAGGGGGGCTTTGAATGCCTAATAGATGATTTTATATTTGATCCTAGAGGTGATGAGGAGCCATTGAAGTTTGTGGAGTGGGGGTAGTGACATGATTGAACTTGTGCTCTAGAAAAAAAAAAAAATCACATGGTGCCTGAATAGAGTATGGACTAGAATGAAGAGAAACTAATGGCAGACAAACCAATCAATAGGATATAGCAATAGGCCAAAATGAGGAGATGAGGGCTACATCAGGATGGTGACAGTATCACAGGAGAGAAAGGGAATGTTGAAAAACACCTACGTTGCAAGCCTGGGGTATTGGAAGGATGGCAGTGAAATAAGCAGAATCCAGAAAAGAATCTGTGCAATAGTAATAACATTGGAAAGAAAAACAACTTCGAAAGACTTAGGAATTCTGATTAATGCAATGATCAACACCACCCCAAAAGACCGATGAAGAAACATGCTACCCAATTCCTTACAATGAAGAGATGAGTCCCGGCTCCACTGACACATGAGTGTTCAGGCGTGGTCAATATGAAGATTCACTTGGTTTGATTGGCATATTTCGTAAGGTATTTTTATTTTTGTTTCTCTCAATTTGAAGAAAGAAAATAGCAATAGGGTTGCTAAACTTACATATGCATGTACACACATATAAATTGATACATGTACAAACACAAATATGAGCACACGTATATGTGTACATGTGTGTGTTTGTGTATACACACATATATGCATACACTCATACACGCACATACATACATACATACATAAGATAAGGCAATTGAAGCAATTTTAAAATGCACAGAATGGAACAGAAGGAAAGCCTATAGGAGGCTACAGATAAACAGAATAACTTTAAAAATACATTGAATTTATTATATCCTTAGAGGGAGACACAAACTCTATATGATATAGATTTATGGCTGTATATACAATCCTCTTTTTCAGTCCTGCACTACATTTTTGGTTTTCCTGCCTGAAATCTCCCTCCACTCCCAGACTTCCTCTGCTCTGCTGTAAAGGCTTGGATCTAACCATGTTATATCTTTATGGAATAAACTCAGCTCACTCTCTGGGTTAATTTCTTTGTCATTTTTGGCACTTCACAATGTGACTCCTTCCTACCATTGCAGTATTCTTCCATGTATTACTCTCTATGCACTCTATCATCTAACTACATTGGTCTGCTTTCAGCTGTTTGAACACAACACTCCATTTCCTTTGTGCTGACGCTCTCCTCATGCCAATAATATTCTTTTTCTTCACCACCACCCTGCCCCTCCAAAACTCAACTGAAATGCCCCATTCTGGAGGAGGCCTTTTCCATCCTCTTCACAAACAGTGCCTCCTCCCGGGGTTGCCTTCTATCTATTCCATATATTTCTTTCATGTACCTGGTTGTTTATATGTTTTCTTCCTTATTAGAAATTGAGCTCCCAAGATTGGGAACTGGTTTTGCCTTTGCTTAGCACATGGTAAATACTCAATAAAAACTTATTGACTGGTTGATGGTTCTCCTTTGCATATGAATATTTTCATTTATTTGGTGTTAAATTTAAAATATTAAAAAAAAAGATATGGAGAGGAAAGGTTTTGTGATGAGAAAAACACTAGAGTAGAAAAACCTAGATTGGAGTCTTGGTTCTATCATTTACTATCTGTGTGGCCTTAGACAAGTCACTTCTCTCTGGGCCTCAGTTTACTTTTCTGTAAAAAGAAGGGATTTAATTAAATGACCTCAGTTGCTTTCAATCCCAGACTGATAATTTTCTGATGACTAGACAATTTCTAGAACCTTTTCTGGTTTTAAAACTCAACAATTCAATGAAAATTTCTATGAAACAGACTGTTAACCTGTGCAGGAAAATCCTAGCCCTAGGAAATCATTTATGCTATTATATGCTTCGTAAAAATGATCATGGATAGACTCCTCGCTTACCTGAAAATATGTCATTTAGATTAAGGTAGTGTTTGCTTGGCTCCCAAATTTATGCCATGCAAACTGAAAGTCTTGGTGATTTCTTTTCTCTTATGCCCACTATATTTCTGTGAGGTTAGCAAAAAAGAGTGTTATATGAGGAGTAAACTTTAGATACCTAATAACCAAGACAGTGAAGACGTTTTGAGATGCCTCTTTGGGGTTAAAGAAGTAATTACTTTGAGTTTTACCTGTTTGTTCATAAGTATGTAGATGATTGGGTTGCATACAGTGCTGCTCTTTGCCAAAATTGATGGTACAGTATTGGCCACTGGTGACACCACTCCTGGGGGACCAAATGTAGCAAGTAATGCAATCATCCCATATGGTACCCAGCAAATTAGGTAGCAGATGACAGCCGTGACAACCATGAAGAGGACGTGATATTCTCTTTTCCGAGCAGCAGACTTCCTGATTTTGCCAACCTGGGTGAGGAAAAAAAAATATTTTATAACAAACCAGTTAGTAAAGATCCAGTAAAATTTTTTAATTTAAAAAGATATAGTGTTGGGTACTTATGAAAGAGATGATGACAGTGTGATTTCTCTGAAATCACAATGGAAAAGTAACGTTCAATAAAAGCAGTATTTAGATGGAATGTTCTAAAATCATGATGATGAGTAAATGACCCTTTTCTTATGTTTTTGCAATATATAATTTAAACTTTTAAAAAGATATTATCTTTCCTAAGATATTTGAAGTGTTTTTTTTTTATTTAAAACTTCTGAGTTTAGGGCCATTGGCTCAAAGGATATGCCCATTATTTCAGTTCTTATTATAGAATCCTATATGTCTTTCCAAAAAGGTTGGACCAACTCACAATTTGACTAGCAGAGTAATACCATACCTATTTTGCCACAAGTGCACCAAATCCTTAATTTTATAATCTTTTATAATTTTTGCAAATTTGATGACTGTCAGGTGCATTATCACCTTTACTTAAAATTTTCACTTCTCTGAAATTATGAACATTTTTCATGTGGTTATGGTTAAACTCAATTGTTATTGTTATGTGGCAATTGTTAGGGTTAATAGTAAAAAAACTATTTCATATTTTTTAAATTCTTAACTAAGTATGAATGGCCCTAATTCTTATGAATGCATTTCAGTTCCTTATACATTTTGACTGTCACATTTGCATTAGAAATATTTAATCTCTCTCTCACTCATTCTTTCTCTCTCTCCCTCTCTCTCTCTCTCTCTCTCACACACACACACACACACACACACACACACACACATATTTATACTACTGCTTAATCTGGACACATATCAATCCCAGTCTGGATTTTTGCTCTGGAAATATTTATTTTTATAATCAACTCATCTGATTTCTCTTATAATTTGCTATATTAAGACTCTTTTCCCCTCAAAACTAGGTCTCCCCATCTCCCTCAAGCTAGAAGTACAGGGTTTACTCATACACTGATCCTACTACTGATCAGTACAGGAATTTGAACTACTGTGTTTTCCACCTGGTCTGGCTCTAAGCCTCCTTAGGCAATCTGGTGGTCCCCACTCCCTGAAGCTCACTGTATTGTTGAACTTCATTCAGATACCTAATTAACCCTACCCATCTGCAGCTCAGAAATTCCTATCTCAAGAGATCCACCTTTTCAGGAACTGGGATGTGTGCTACCTCACCCAGATTAAACTACTTTTTGAAGAATGTATAATGCTTGTTTTTTATTCTTTCAAAGTGCTTATAGTCTTACAAAATTAGAACACTTCAGTAAAACCAGAAGATATCACCTAAGTATGAAAGATTTTATACATCATAGCAGAACTTTTCACTAAATAAGTAATCATTTAATCACAATCTAAAAGCAGAATCTTCTCCACTTTAAAAATATCCTCTATTAATAAGTGATGACATTTTTCATAAGTTTGTAGTAAGGAATTATATAAAGCACTAATTATATGTAAGGCAACCTGTTATAATGGAAATAGAACTGGAATTGTAGGTTCTGGCTGTAAACTAGCTGTGTGACTTTGGTGAAATCTCATATCTATGCTTCCTCATCTGAAAAAATTGAGGATAGATCAAAATATTTCTCAGCTCCATTCTAGCTTAAAAATTAATATTTGGTATAATTTTCATTTTATTATTTATTATGTTTTTATAATAAGATATAATATAATTTATACAATCATTATTATTATTATTTAACAATTTATTACATCCTAAAAAAAATGAGTCCTTGTCTATTCATTCAGTCCTTGAACAGGAATTCACTCTATAAAATCAACCAACATTTTGAGAAGTGGTCCCCATCCTCAACTTCAAGAGTAAAGCCCTGTGGAACAGTGGAAGGATTGATGAAGTTAAAGTTGAGGGACCTAGTCTGTACCTTACTCCCAATGCAATCTCTGCTTCCTGAACTGTAAAATGGCAGAATCATATTTAATTATTGCAAAGGTCCCTCCTAGCTTTAAATATATCATCCAGTGACCCACAGCAATAGGGAATTCACTACTTCCTGAAGTTGTCTTCTCCATTTTTGGACAATTTCATTTAAGCAGTTTTTCTTAAATTAAACTAACTATACCTCCTTGTGTCTTCCAACCAATTCTTTTAGTTCTTCCCTCAGAGACCAAGCAGAACAAATTGATTCCCTCTTTCACATGACAGATCTTCAAATACTTGAAGATATTTCTCATTTCTAACTCCTTGAAATCTTTCTTCTCAGGCAATGGCCCCTTCCCAGTTTCTTCTACTAATTCTCCTTTGGCATGGAATGCAGTCCTCCCTATCCTAATTACTTACTTCTGCATGAATTTTCTCAGTCAATGTCCTGATTAAAATGGGGTGCCTTAAATACTTTTAAATATGAATTATTGCCTTCCCTATTTTATCCTTATAATTAAATTAAATTCAAGACTAAGACTTTGTCTATATCAATTAATTGATATTTTATATTTGTTCAGTCATTCTAAACCTCTTTTTGGATCCTATTTCCAGCACAAAACTTGAGAGCTATCTCCACTTTCTGTCACCTATAAATCTAACTAGGATCTCTTCTATGACTCAACCAAAGTTGCATCTAAAATGAATGTCAAGGTCAGGATTTTAACCTAGTTAGATTTCTTCTCTCTAAAATCAACTGTTCTTTCCACTATACCACACATAACACAAAAAAACTAAATATTTTCCTTCCCTTACATGAGGTTGAGGTTCAAGGTAAGATTGGACCTAGAACTCACAAATTCCTGACGTCAGCTAATGGCATTCATTTCTGACACCTTTAGATATTAGTGAAAGACAAAAATATAAAGCTTGGATATCCCATGGGATATCCCATGATTTGAGGAATATGAACACACAGAGAGAAAGCGTGGCATAGTGACCAGAGGAAGAACATCCTCATCAGGAAAAGCTGTGTTCGTGTTTTGTCTTTGACATATCTTGGATATGTTACCTTGGGTAAATCACTAAATCTCTCAGTGCTCCAGGTAGCCTTCTAACCCTATAAATTGTAGAACACAACTGCTAATCTTCATAAGGAGAAGGAGTCTCCTAAGCTATAATTTTCCCTATATGGAAGTGCAATAAAATTATAAATTAAGGAAATAGCAAAGGAAGTGTTATTGGAGCTCAGAACTAAGCAGTGATAAAAATGGCTTCAGCATAATGATCTTTGTGATGAATTCTGATATTTTCATCAGGTTCATCCAAGAAATCAAGAAAAAGATACTCAAAATGTTCCCTTGTTCCCCTCAGTCTCAGAGGCTCCAGACACTTTGAAGAGAAGCCTGAAATGCCATTATATATTTTGCAATATTCTTCCTTTTGGTCACTAAGTCTTAGGTCTTTGCCCCCAAAATATTCTGTTGGCTTTAACTGCCCCACAGCAATATTTGGTCTTCCCATTTATAAAATGCAATAGCTATAATCCAACCATCCAATCATACCATTCAAGAAGATGGGCTTCATTTGAAAAGAGCCTTTTTATTGTTTAGCAACCCCTTAAACATTTACTGCTATTATGCGGAAATGAAGGAGATATTACAATCAGTACATCTCCCTATGTATTTGATCACAGTCTGGGTGTGTTGCTGCTGGGGCTGTTTGCATCCAAGCGGACCATATAATCAGGCTGCATCATTCTGGATAAACACTTCAAGTATCTAAAGTGTAATCTCTCAAGGATGATGGCACATTACAGGGAAACTGTAATGGGTGTGAAGAATTCATAGGAGCCTGCCACGCACAATTTAACTAAACAATTTGCCAGTCGTGGCTTTTAAGGGGGCATTTTTAACACCTTCATAAAGCAACAACATAAAAGACTGAACAATCAAAGTTCTATTCCAAGGAGGCTTCTAGTACTCACAATAAAATCTAAGAAAGAAATAATACATGCCATGAGTTAATATAACACAGAACTAGGAGAAAAGCTTTTAGACTATTAGGCTACTAAATGAATGCTAGTATGTCAGAAGAGGAAGGAACCTTAGAAATCACCTAGCCAAGGGATCCTAACCTTTTCTTATGCTGTGGGCTCCACTGGAAGTCTGTTAAAGCCTGTGGGCCCTTTTCTCAGAATAATATTTTTTACTTAATTAATTAATTTTTTCATTTTCAACATTCATTTCCACAACATGTTGTTACAAATT
Organism: Pseudochirops corinnae; assembly: GCA_028646515.1. Lineage (NCBI taxonomy): Eukaryota > Metazoa > Chordata > Mammalia > Diprotodontia > Pseudocheiridae > Pseudochirops > Pseudochirops corinnae. The sequence goes on from CM053591.1 coordinate 70,023,760, forward strand.
TTCTCCTCATCCCTCCCCTACGTTCTATCCCAAAATAGTGAGCCTATTGAATACCCCTTCCCCCATTCTGCCCTCTCTGATATCCTCCTGTTCCCTCCCCCTTACTTTCTTGTAGGGCAAGATGAATTTCTACACCCCACTGCCTGTATATCTTATTTACTGGTTGCACGTAAAAACAATTTTTAACATTTGTTTTTAAAACTTTGAGTTCCAGATTCTCTCCCTTCTTTCTTCCTCATCCACCCCCATTGGGAAGACAAAAATTCAATATAGGTTATACGTGTGTAGTTATGCAAAACATTTCCATGGTAGTCATGTTGTGAAAGACTAACTATATTTCCCTCCATTCTATCCCAACCCCATTTATTCTATTTTCTTCTTTGACCTTGTCCCTTTCCAAAAATCTTTGCTTCTAACTACCCTCTCCCTCAATGTGCACTCCCTTCCATCACCCTCTTTCTAATCCCCTTCCCCTCTATATTCCTATAGGGTAAGATACCAAATTGAATGTGTATATTATTCCCTCCTTAAGCCAAATCCAATGAAAGTAAGATTGTCATTCACTTTCACCTAGCTGCTCTTCCCCTCCACTGTAAGAGCTCTCTCACCTCTTTTATATGAGATAATTTACCCTAATCTATCTCTCCCTTTCTCCTTCTCTAATTATATTCCTCTCTCACCTCTTAATTTTACTTTTAGATATCATCCCTTCCTATTCAACTCATCCTGTGCCCTCTCTCTATGTATACATGTACACACATATATACACACTCACATATGTATGAGATAATTTCCTTATTCTATCTTTCCCTTTCTTCTCCCAATATATTCTTCTCCTACCTCTTAATTTTATTTATTAGATATTATACCTTCATATTCAACTCATCCTGTGCCCTCTGACTATGTATATGCGTACACACAGCTACACAGACACAAATATGCTCATATATACACACACTTATACATACATACATACATATACATGTATACATACACACACACACACACACACACATACACACACATATATATTCCCTTAAACTATCCTTATGCTGAGGAAAGTCTCATGAGCTACAAATATCATCTTTCTATGTAGGAATATAAATAGTTCAACTTTAATAAGTTTCTTATGATTTCTTTGCCCTGTTTACCTTCTCATGCTTTTCTTGCTTCTTGTATTTAAAAGTCAAAAGCTAAACTTTCTGTTTAGCTCTGGTCTTTTCATCAAGAATGCTTGAAAGTCCTCTATTTCATTGAATGTAATTTTGGTAGGTGACTCTTGGTTTTAATCCTAGCTCCTTTGACCTCCACAGTATCATATTCCAAACCCTTTGATCCCTTAATGTAGAGGCTGCTAGATCTTGTTTTATACTGATTGTGTTTCCACGATGCTCAAATTGTTTCTTCCTGACAGCTTGTAGCTATAAAATTCCTAGGAGTTTTCTTTTTGGGATTTTTTTCAAGAGGCAATTGGTAAATTATTTCCATTTCTATTTTGCCTTCTGGTTCTAGAATATCAGGGCAGTTTTCCTTGATAATTTCTTGAAAGATGATGTCTAGGCTCTTTTTTTGATCATGGCTTTCCAGCAGTCTAATAAATTTTAAATTATGTCTCCTGGATCTATTTCCAAGTCAGTGGTTTTTCCAATGAGATATTTCACATTGCTGTCTATTTTTTCATTGGTTTGGATCTGTTTTATAGTATCTTGATTTCTCATAAAGTCATTAGCTTCCATTTGCTCCAGTCAAATTTTGAAGGAATTATTTTCTTCAGTGAGTTTTTGAAATTTCTTTTCCATCTGATCAGTTCTGCTTTTTAAGACATTCTTCTCTTCATTGACTTTTTGGGCCTCTTTTGCTATTCGAATTAGTCTATTTTTTAAGGTGTTATTTTCTGCAGTATTTTTTTGGATCTCCTTTAGCAGGCTGTTGACTTACTTTTCATGATTTTCTTTTTTTTTTTTTTTTTTAAATTTTTAATTTTATTTTAGTTTGCATCATTCATTTCCACAAGATTTTGAGTTACATATTTTCTCCCCCTCTTCCCCCTACCCAC
>CM053591.1:70026315-70053178 GCA_028646515.1 Pseudochirops corinnae
GCACCAACATCTGGGTTTTTCACAGCCGGGGGGCTCAACGGCTGCCCAGAGTCTCGTCTGGCCAAATCACACAACTCTTCTCAAAGTGAGCCCCAAACCAAAACCTCACATCAGGGCATATATATAGCCTTCTCCTGGCTCAGAGAATGTCACAGCCCTCTAGACCCACTGCCCAATCATAAAGCTACAAGGCACCGGCATTCCTGGAAAACAAGCCTGGCGCCACAGGCTCCACATGACCACATTGAGCCTATTAGGGAACAGAGTATACTTTCAAATATCCAAAGGTCCTCGGAGTCACGTAGCCACTTTAGCAAAGGGCCTAGGGGCAGGGAAGATCTTCAGATTCCCATAACACAAGGGGAAGCTAATGACATTTTAAGACAACAAGAAATAATAAAACAAAATCAAAAGAATAAAAAAAATAGAAGAGAAAGTTAAACATCTCATCAGAAAAACAATTGATCTGGAGAACAGGTTGAAGAAAAATAATATAAAAATAGTCAGACTACCTGAAAATTACTATTAAAAAAAAAAGAATCTTTGTACCATATTACAAGAAATTATGAAGGAAAATTGCCCTGAAATTCTAGAAAAAGAAGGCAAAGTAGAAATAGAAAAAATCCACCAATCATCACCTGGAAGAGATTACAAGATGAAAACTTAAGGAACAGCATAGCAAAATTTCAATGCTTCCAGATTAAGGAGAAAATATTGGAAACAATAAGAAAAAAATTAAATATCATTAAGCTAAAATAAGTATTGCAGAAGATCTTGCAGCTACTACATTGAAGGACCATAGGTCTTGGAATACTATATTCCATAGAGCAAAAGAGTTGGGGTTACAACCAAGGATAACTTACCAAGCAAAGTTAAGTATAATCCTGAATAAAAAAAAAATGGACACTTAACAAACTCAAAGAGTTGTAGGTTTTTGTGACAAAACTTCCAGAACTTCAGAGAAAATTTGACATATAACTTCCAGGAGAAATATAAGGTAAGGTAAGCATTAAAGACCAACTTTAGGGAACTCAATAAGGGTCAATTATTTACTTTGTATATGTGAAAATAATAGCAATACTTTTATGATTCTCATCACTACTTGAGTAGTTTAAAAAAAAGACATGGGCTGAGCTGAGTATGATGGGGTGATTCTAAAAAACTATGTAGGTAGAGATAAAAAGGAGTAATTATCTCATACAAATAAGGTAAAAAGGAAAAAAATGATACATAAGAAGCAAGTGGGGGGAGGGCAGGTAGTGCTGAAACCTTACTCTCATCAGCAATGGGTTAAAAAGGAAACAACATATTTGTCTAGAAGGGCATAAAAGTGTTCTAAATTCAGAAAGAAATAAGAGTTCAAGGGGATAGAGTGGGGGAAGAAGATAAGGGAAGGGCTCTTAGAGTGGTGGGTAGGTTAAGAAATAGGAGGGCAAGGTAGTGAGTAGAAGTAAAGCAGAGGAATGAGAAGGGATAGATAAGGTGAGAAGGATAGTGAGGAAAAATTGGAAGGAGGAAAATACACAACAAGAAATAATAGCTTAGAGGTGGAGATTCATAGGGATGAATTTACCCATAAAAGGGAAATGTATAGCAAATTCAAAATTTGAATTCAAAAGGTTCTGTGTAATTACACCTGTACAGCCTGTATTTAATTGCTTGTCCTTCTAGTGGGGGCGGGTGATGAGGGAGGAAGGGAAAGAATCTAAAATTTAAAGTTCTATAATCAAATGTTAAAAATATATATGTATATATATATATATGATTATTATTATTATAATTATTAACTACATCCAACTGGGAATTAAGATACACAGGCACTGTGGCAAGGAGATCCATCCTGCCCCACTGGAAAGTCAGAGGTGACAAGGGGGAGGACATAGGAGAGAGCAGATTGGGGAAGGGGTCATACAGTGGGATGGCTGTTTTGAGGTGTTGGGTAGGGGAAAGATGGGGAGAAAATTTGTAACTCAAAATCTCGTGGAAATGAATGATGTAAACAAGAAAATAAATAAATTAATGTATTTTTTAAAAATTATGAAAATGAGAGAAATACAAAGATAAAATAAAGGGCAAGAGTAGAATTTAGTAAGTAAAAAAAAACAGGGATACTAATCATGATCTCAGATAAAGTTAAAGCTAAAATAGACTTAATCAAAAGTGAAAAATAAAGAAACTACATTGTGTCAGCAATATTTTGTAATATAACTTTAAACCATTTCAAATGTCTAGACAGTATAAAATACCTGAGTGCATACCTGCCAAAACAGACACAGGACCTATATGAATATAAACATAGAACACTTTTTATACAAATAGTCTCAAATTTAAATAATTGAAGTAATATTTATTGTTCATGGTTAGGTAAAGTCAATATAATAAAGAATGACATTTTTACCTAACTATTCTATTTATTCAATGTCATCCCAATTAAATTATTAAAAAATATTTTACTGAGATAGAAAAAAATAATAACAAAGTTCATTTGGAAGAATAAAAGTGTCAAGGACTCCAAAGAAACCAGGGAATAAACATATAAAGGAAGTGGATTTAGCAGCATCAGACCTTAAACTATGTTATAAGGTGGGAGCATTGTGGAAGTGTAAAAAAGGATAATTTAAATTATTTTAAATTAAAATTTTCTGGTATAAATAAAACCTATATAGCCAAGAACAGAAGGAATTTTTTAAAAAATTGGGAAAAAACTCATAGACAATCACTCAGACAGGATGAAATTTGGTTGAAATATTACTGTGGTATAGGAAATGAGGTGGTTGATTTAGAAAACATGGAAACACTTAAAGTTATGAAGAAAGATGCTATCCATCTTTAGAGAAACAGATGCTAGGAGGAAATAAGCATAGTGAAGTCTTACATGGATGTGTATCAGTGTAAATATGTGTATTTGTATACACATATATATGTCTGTATGTTTATAATCTATGTAAATGTATATATGTGTATGTGCGTGTGTACGTATGTATATCCACACTTAATTGTAGCCTTCTTTCGGGTGGGGGTGGGGTAGGAAGGAGGAAAAAATTAAGTAAAAGTGCAAAGCAGAGAACAAAAGAAAACCAACAAGGAAGCAAAGAAAAGCTGGTGGTTTTGAAAACAGCCTATGACACAGTATAATTCAATAAGACATGATGCAACAATTGCAAATGGTTGCAATATAAAAATACAAAAAAAAAATTTCTAAAGAAACTACTCTGTGATTCTTTCTATATTAGACACAAGAGACACATAAAGTTAATCTAAAATATGGGCCCTACTCCTGAGGAGGTTATAATTTGTCAGGAGGATAATATATGAATATCAATAGTTTTTATTTTCCTTTTTGTAATGGTAATGGGAATTTGAAAATCTCCCCTGCCCCTTAATAGGCCAAATATAATCACATGGAGTCTGTTGTAGGAGGAGCTTGCTGAATGTAGAGCAAGAAGGGTGGAATAGAGCCCAGAGGAAGCAGGGAGTCAGAGCAGTTAGTACTGTGGAAGAGAGAGGATGCAAGCAAGGAGACAGCTCAGTTTGTGAGTGTTTGTGGGAAGGCTTTGGGATGGTGCTGCTCTCTGCAGTGTTATTGTGTATAGATTTCTTTGTTGCTATGATGAATTCAGTTTTCTGGTGTTGGGATTTGGCTTTCTGGTGTCTGAATAAATGTTTTGCTTCTATCTTCTAAATGGAGAGTTTGTTATATCTTGTGATTCAGAACTCTGCTGGCATATTCATAGTTGCCATTGGTGCTGTGAATATCTCTTTGATGATATACTTTTGGTCTGGTCTTCTCTGATTCTCTGATTGGAGAGAGTGGACAGTAGACATAAGATAACTCTTCACAGAGTCTCTATTTAGTGAAGGAACCCAGGATAATCTTCTCATCATTTCCCACCCAGCTGTTCTCTTGGATTTCTTCATGGTCTCCAGAAAATCATCATCCTGATAGACCACATCAACTCTGAAGCTCATACCTTTTTGGTACTCTCTGCCCCCCTGAGTCTCTTCCTTCCTGCTTGCTGATCAGAGACTATAAAGCAGCGGTTCTCAACCTGTGGGTTGCGACCCTTTTGGGGGTCAAACAGGGTTGCCTAAGACCATCAGAAAACACATATTTCCAATGGTCTTGGGAACTGAGACACCACTCCTCTATCCATCTCTAGGCAGGTCTGCCCACATGCAGATATGCCCACATACATGTATTAAAGGGTCACAGCATTAGGAAGGTTGAGAACCACTGCCATAAAAGATAGACAACAGAGAGATCATCTATTTAAGGAGGGCACTCAGAGAAGCCATCTCACCATTTCCTACCTAACTGTAGGACTTAATTTTATACCAAGTATTCTCCATCTCCCCTCCCTTTCTTTGTATCCCCAGTGCTTAGAATTGTGCCTGGCATACAGTAGGTGCTTAGTAAATGTTTATTGACTGATTGACCTGTGATAACATCTGGACACTCTCTGTCAATATAGATCAATACATACTCTTCAATTTATAGTCTTAGAGAATTGCAAGGATGTTTGAGAGGATAAATGACTTACCAGAATCACATAGCCAGTATTCATCAGAGGAGAGATTAAAATCTAGGACATTCTTTCTCAGAGGCTAGTCTCTTTATCCACCATACTCTTGGCTAACTATGAAATACAATACAACATGATAAGTGCTTTTGGAGAGACCTGAAGAAAAGATTTCAGAGAGGGAGAAGATGCTTCTGATTTGAGGAGGGGCACTGAAAGCTCTCCGAAAGTACTGATATTTCAGCTAGGCTTTAAAGAAAGATCAAGAGTTGTGCAATTAAAGAAAGGAGAGGAGAGCATGTACTGAACAATGTCTCAGTTTGAGAGGGCCTGCCTTGTGCTTCAAGCTTGCCTTTGTAGCATGATAAAGTGTCATAAGAGGACTTTTGTCAATGACTTGCTCTTATTGAAGAAAACATATTTGTGGTACATAATATGACTGTTAGACTCTGGGGTACTCAGGTGGAAAGATGGAACGGATGTGTGTCAGAGGTTGTGCTGGCATGGAGATGCCTGTGATTTCACTAGACTATTTAAAAAACAGAGGCAGCATGGAGTAGTGGAGAGAGAGGGGCTCTCAAAACCAAGAAGACCTACTTTCATGTCCTATCTCTGACACATACTGGGTGTGTGACCCTGAGCAAGTCATTAAATCTTGTGTTGCTTTGGGCCAAAGGTGTTACACACTCAACACTCCTAAGTGCTGTGGGGCCAGATTAAAATATAATGAGGAAATATTAAACAAAATAAATAAAAGCACAATAAAACATAGAAAACATTGCATTTTAAAATTAAGTCAGCATGCAGGCTACAGGAATCCTAATGTATGCAATAGTGTCTTTGTTTCTGTTGGAACTTGACATAACTGCTCTGGGTAACTTTTGGGGATTCAAGTTCATTGGTAAAATATTACAAAGAAGGATTTTGGAAAATTGTTAGAAGGATTTTGGAAAAGTGTTGAGTAGAATCCTTGTACTAAACAAAAGAAAAAATCAGTGTAATTGAAAATGAGCCTGCAGAAAACTTGGCGTGAGACCCTACTAAGCCATATTATCTCAAGGATGAACCTGGAAAGGAAGCCACAAATGAATGTGAAAAGGAATATTTTTGCCAGCATTTCTATAGTGAACTACTCTCATCATTGTTGCCAATGGAACCACTGAAGCTGTATCTCCAACACCTCGATACCTGTTTTGCTATATCAGGAAGAGGAAATGACACTCAAGGAAATGAAATCAGCAAGAGTGATTAGGCCTAATACACATAGAAAAAAAAATCATGCTGATGGTGACACAATTTTTAAAGCATATAGGGGTTATATAGCCCAAAGAAAAGAATATTCCAGAATTATAGGAAAGATCACAGAAAAAATTGTTGCTTCTCCAAAAGCAACTAATATCCATAGAAACCTATGACTCCAATATAATTTCTATAAAATCTATATGAAAATAATCTGTTGATTCATTGAGGGTAAAATATGAAAAGGGAATGGGCAGGTTCTTGCAGACAATCCTCAAAGCAGAACAAATCTTCACAAACGCATCATTGACTAAGAGGTGCATAGAATAAAAGATCCAATTTTGTTGTGTTTTTTTGTTGTTGTTGTTCAGTTGTGTCCAACTCTTCTTGCCCTGATTCAGTATTTTCTTGGCAAAGATATTGGAGTGCTTTGGCATTTCCTTCTTCAGTTCATTCTACAGATGAGGAAACTGAGGCAAACAGGGTTAAGTGATTTGCCTGGGGTCACACAAATAAAAAGTACCTGAGGTCAGATTTGAATTCAGATCTTCCCGATTCCAGACCAGGAACCCTTGTTGTTTTTATTATTTGTTAAATAACATAGATATAGATATGGATATAGATATAGATATAGATTACATATAAGTATAGGTATAGGTATGGGTATAGGTTTAGCTATAGCTATAGGTAGACATAGACATGGACATGGACATAGACATGGACATAGAGAGGGAGAGATATATACATGTGTATAGATATGTGTGTATATGAATATGTGTGTTCATATATATGTATATTTATAGGCACATGCATATGCACACATACATTTACACATATGCACACATGTATATAGGCAAACACACATGTGTATACATGTATATACATAAACATTAATGCCCATACATACACACATACGCATACATGTGTGTATGCACATGTATATGCACATTACATGTGTGTGCAGTTGAGCTGGGTGGTCCAGTGAATACAGCAGTGGCCTGGAGCCAGGAAGACTCTGACACTTACTGGCTATTTAACCCAGATTAAGTCAGTCAGCTTCTGTTTGCTTCAGTTTCTTCGTCTATAAAAAGAGGACCATAATAGCATCAACCTCTCAGGATTGTTGGGATCAAATATGATGATAAAAGCATTTAGCACAATACCTGGCATGTAACAGTGTTATAATATTATTATTATTATATACTATTATGCAAAAGAAAAACTTAAAGGTCTCTGTGCAACAAGATGTTTACCCTATATAACATACATGGGAACTATTACTGCTTCCTCCCTTCAAGGATAAAGGCCTTGAAAAAAAATTGGTTTCCCTGACACATCCACTTGACTTTATGTACAGTTAGAAGAGAGACAAAAGAAGGAGAAAGAGGATCCTAGGAACTGTTATTGGGGTGTTTTTTGTAAGGCCTCAAGGCCGCAAGATCCCTATCCCTGCTATGGTCTAAGAGAGGGAGACAATTTCAGAAACTGTAATTGAGTCCTTCATATCATGAGTGTCTCTGATATAAAATCTATACATAAGCTTAAACAAGAATTCCTTAATAAAAACAAACACAGAGATAATTTCATTAAGCCACATTATATCAACATCATTTGAGATGCTAAATGGGCCAGCATATGTTCGTGAAAACTGTTTGCCAGTTTTCTGGAGGATATCTTCTATCAAATCCACGTGGAAAAGGAATCACTGGATTAGAGACTGAGAACTGGAGAAGACCCTAACAGTCATCTAGCTCAACTCACTTACTTTACAGATAAGGAAACTGAGGTCCAGAGAGGTTAAGTGATTTGTCCAAGGTCTCACTGGCAATCATTGGTAGAATAGAGATTAAAATGTCAGTCCTCTGATTATAAGTTCATTTCTCTTTCCATGAAACAGGTAGGTGGCCCAGGGGGTGGAATGTCAGACCTGGAGTCAGGAAGCCTCCTCTTCATGAATTCAAATCCAATCTCAGACACCTGCTGTTGTGTGACCCTGGGCAAATCACTTAATCCTGTTTGCATTAGTTTCCTCATCTGTAAAATGAGTTGGAGAAGAAAATGGCAAACCACTCCGGTATCTTTGCCAAGAAAACCCCAAATGGGGTCACAAAGAGTCTGACACACCTGCACAACAACAACAATGAAACTTACCCCCTCCCCAGCACCCTCAGTTGCCTTTTTCCTCTGATTGGAAGTCTGGAAAGTGGAGTAATATACTTCTCTTATAACCTGCCTTTACAAAACACTCAGAATTTTTCAGCTAATTTCATTTCTCATTAGTTGCTCTGCTTAAGCATCATGCCCCTGCTTGGTCCAAACTCCCCCCTTCCAGCTTCCTTTTCCTTTTGTGTATTAGCTTCCCCCATTAGACTGTAATTTTCTTGAGGGCAGAGATTGTCTTTCTTTTATCTTGTGTGTTCCCCCACCCCTTAGCAAAGTGCCTGACAAGTAGGTGCTTAATTAAACGTTCATTGGCTACTGACTGTCAACGTCAATGCCAATGTCAAAGACCTGGTCTCCTATCTCTACATCAACTTATTTTAGAATGGAAGTGTTCTTATAAAAATGATCTTGCTTTTCAAATCTCTTCTTAAATTATGGTTCCTTGATCTCAAAATAGTACATCAGAAATGGTCTGATCAGAGATTAGTGCTGTGCCTGAATTTTCTACACTAACAAATACAAAAATGACAAAGTAGGGTTGAATATTTTCACCTTGAATATGTTGGCTATAAAATACAAAAAGAAAGGTTGGTCTGCTCACAACACGTTTTTTAAAGCATAGAGGCATAAAGGGACAAAGGCATAATTTAGTTGAACAACATGGAATATTCCCTTTTCTCACAACCCTGAATTGAGTCTATAGTTATGGAAAGTTCCTCAGTGAATATTTTAACTTCTTTTGAATTTAGCCAATGTGCCCAGGGTGATGAAAATTAAATTAAAATGGTAGTAATGCATACAGAGTAAAACATCACCTTGATGTATCATGTTCAGAAAAGGAATAATCTTGGATAATTTAGCAATCTAAAATCTATAGCAGTTTAAGAATTTCATGCACATTCACAGGGTAGTAAAAGTTGAGTGAAGTAGTTAGTTAACTTTTTCAAGTAGATTGGCAGCGAAATTTATCAAAGTTGGCAGTTACAGCCCATGCATGTGAAAAACTACTTGAGACAACTCATAGTCCTACATTAATGAAAACTAAGCAATTTTTGAAACTATGAGAAATTCTGAAATGCTCTCAGTTGGTTGCATTGGCCATAGCAGGAAGCCATCTAGGCAGCTTCACATCTGAGGTAGGACTGATCTCACTTTCAAGGTCATTCTGTCACTAGTCTTAGAACCTTAGAATGAAAAAGGGCCTTATATGACTTTATCGATTCCAACTTCTGATCCAAAACAAGAATCATTTCTGTTCTCCCTACCACACGATTATGTGGCATTTAATTTATCATGTTTTTCGGTTATTGCCTGCCTAGTTTCTGACCTTCTACTCCCTTAATGTCTGTTTGCATATTCCCCGTTTTTTGGCTGTCTATTTTATTAACGGCTGTTTTCCTTGACCTCTGACACTTATGTCTTCTCGGACTCCTTACGATCTATTTGGTTTGTAGTTCCTGGTTTATTCTTGACTGTCAGCTTTTAGGCACTTCCTGGGTCCAATCTGATCCCGTAACTAGCCTGTAACTATGATTTTCACACCATTATTATAGGAATATGATTTTTTTTAAAAATTATCACCTTTGTTTACATTGCCATTCCAACCTCACTGGCTTACTTAGTTTAGATGTGTCCAGAAGACATTCTGATTCTAATTTCAACTATCACACCCCCTCCTACCTTCACCCCATACTCCTTTATAAGCAACTGGATGCCACCTGGGTACCAGCATGACCATCTGGAGTACCTTTATACATTTGAGAATGAAATATCCATTTCATTCTACTTCTAAGAATGACACTAAAAAGTTTTGCCCTGTTAAGAATATTGTGATATTATGCTTCAGGTGTTGGACAAGAATGTTTCATTGAAGTGATCAAGATATGCATGTATGTGTGCGTGTGCGTGTGCATGTGCGTGTGCGTGTGTGGGTGTGGGTGTGATCAAAACAAGGGAAATAAGAAATATACATGAAACTGAGAGAACTATGCCGATCCTTAATTCCTTGGTTGAAATTCATTAAAATTTCTAGAGATTAAAAAGAAAGGCTTTTATGAAATTCCCTTTCATATGAAATTCACAGCGCAGAAAAGGGATCTCTCAAAAAAAAAAGGTTTGTTTCCTCTTTCTTTAATGTCTGTACCTATAAAATGTAGTGACATTACACAGAAAAATACTTTAAAAGTGAAATGAGAATCTAAGAAAGTGGCCTGCAATTTCACAGCCTGGAAGAGCGACAAACAAATTTCTACTGTGGTACAGCTACACAGACACTGATTAAGAAGACAATTTTACATAGAACTGTAGCATTCAGAACAACAGCAGATTTCCAGACCATACAGCAAATTGCAGAGGAAATCAAATAAAACCCAGTTTATCAATGCTTTTCCTTTAGCAACAACTACACCTGCTAAAATCTTCACAAAATAGAAAAACGCAAGTCACTGGAGCTTCTTTTAGCATCTATGACTATTTCTACAATACCATAAAAGTTATGAAATGTAAAAAAAAATGAGAGATGCAAAAACTATTCATTAACTGAGACGATGTTTGGAAAGTTTCAGTGATTCAAGGCCATCAATGCAGTGGAAATTACATTCCTTTCCCATTCTTTAAAATCCTTTGGGCAGCATCCTTGTTTTCTTAGTTATTACCATCACTACATTCCTGTTTATTTTTTGAGAGCTATGTGTTCCTTAAAAAACATACACTAAAGAAGAGCCAAAATTGCAGAGCAAAGGCAAGGACTCACCTGAGTTCTCCCCCAAGCCCATCCAAATGCCTTTAAATAATGACTCTAAACAAATTCTAAAGTGGCAGAAACCACAGAAAGATGGATTAAAACAATTTCTAAGCCCCAAGACAACTTAAAAGGAGGCAGGAAAGGTCTGCTGCACCAAGGTGAGAGAGGAACGCAGTCCAGCAGTAGCCATGCCAGCCCAGATCAGGCCCCAGCAAACCTGGAGCAGGTTCTGGGGTGACTGGTCAAGTTGTGAACTGATTCAACCATTCTGTAGAGTAATTTGGAATTATGCCCAAAGGACGATAAAACCGTGCATACCCTTTGACCTAGCAATACCACTACTAGAGCCATATACCAAAAAAAGATAAAAAACAAAAAGGAAAAGGACCTATATGCACAAAAAATCTATAGCAGTTCTTTTCTGATGGCAAGAACTGGAAATTGAGGGGATGCCCATCAACTGGGGAATAGCTGAACAAGTTGTGGTTCATGATTATGGTGGAACACTACTGTACTATAAAAAATGTTGAGCAATATACTCTCAGAAAAACCTGGAAAAACTTGCATAGGTTGATGCAAAGTGAAATTTGTTGTGTACAAAGTAATAGCAATATTGCAAGATGATCAACTGTGAATGACTTAGCTATTCTCAGCAATACAATATCCAAGACAACTCTGAAGGACTTAGGATGGAAAATGCCATCCATCCCCAGAGAAAGAACTATTGTTGTCAAAATACAGATTGAAGCATACTTTTGTTTTACTTTTTTTTTTTTTTTAGGATTTTTTTTTGTTTGTGTTTTCTTTCACAACATGACTATCATGGAAATGTTTTGCGTGACTACACATGTATAAGCTATGTAGAATTGTTTGCCTTCTCACTGGGGCGAGGAGTGGGGAGGGAGGAAGAGAGAGTATTTGAAATTTAAAGTTTTAAAAATAAATGTTAAAAATTGTTTTTGTATGTAACTAGGGAAAAATAAAATAATAACTCAAAAAGGATACTAAAAACACTTTTAAAAAGTTTTTTTTCAAAAAGCATTAGTATTTTGTGAGGAAATTAAGTCCATATCTTGGCAATGGGTTGCAGGGAGTGTGGAAACTGAAGACAAGGGGTCTGGAGGCTGGAACTGAAGAAGTACAGATGATTGCATATGCATTCATATCCTGTGTGTAGAATCTGGCAGTTATTTCCATAGAGTCTGTCCAAGTACAGAGAAAATATTCAAGCTAATCGAGATCATTAAAATTCTACAAAGCAAGATGAATATGGTTCAAGGGAAACAGAAGTTTGAAAAACAAAATTCTTTTTATCCATTTTTATCCATTCAGGAATAATTTCAATAAGGAAGAAGAACCTAGAAGTCACCTCAGAAGGCACTTTGTCCAACTCCATCATTTTATGAATAAGGAAACTGAGTCCTAGGGAAGTTAAATGATTTGCCCAAGGTCACAGAAGCAGTAAATACTATGTGAACCCAGGTCCTCTGACTTTAGAGTTAGCACTACTGCTACTTTGCCTGGTGCTGTTGGTAGTACCGCTGTGCTCCCACTCACCCAGGATCAGCATCTACATATCATCCATGGCACTTCACTCTCTTTCTTACCCCATATCCAATCAGTTGTAAAGTCCTGATGATTCTCCCTTTGTAACATCTTTCTTACATGCATGCTCTTTCCTCTCCTTTAGCACTGTCACCACTGTGGTACAGGCCTTCATCACCTCATGCCTGGACTATTGTAATATCCTGCTGGTTGATCTTTCTGCCTCAAGTCTCTCTCTCTCCAGTCCAGTCCATCCTTCTTTCAGCTGTTAAATTGATTTTCCTTAATCATAGGTCCAACAATGTCACACATGTAGCCCTCCTCATTCAATGAACTCCAGTGGCTCCCTATTACTTCCACAATCAAATATAAAAATTATGTATTGGGCTTTTAAAGCCCGCCATAAGCTGGCCCTTTCCTATCTTTTCAGTCTTCTTACACTTAACTCTCTTTCATGTGCTCTTCAGTCCAGTGACACTGGACCTTATTGTTCCTCACAAAGGATACTCCACCTCCAAGATTTCATCATTTTTACTGGCAATTCCCCATGCCTGGAACTCTTTCCCTTCTCATTTCCACCTCCAAGCTTTCCTGGCTTCCTCCAAGTATCACTTACTATCTTCTGCAAGAACTCTTTCCTTGTCATTATTAATATTATTACATAAAATTACATATTAAAATAATTAATCTTAGTGTCTTCCCTCTGAGATTATCCCTAAGTTATCCTTATCTCACTTGTACATAGTTATTTGAATACTATATTCCCCCATCAAACTGTTAACTCCTTAAAGGCAAGGACTGTTTTTTTTCTTTCTTTCTTTCTTTGAATCTCCAACACTTAGCGCAGTGCCAGACATACAGCAGGCATTTAATAAATGCTTGTTGAATGGCTGTCTGACCACTATGATGCATCCTGGAAATATCTAATTAAACCAATGTGGCTGCACAAGGAGGTCTCTCAATGAATCCAGATTTTAAAATAATATTTTTAAGAGATGAAGGTGGGTACATAAAGTTTATTATAAAAGTGTCATGCATCTGTAATAATAGCATGAAGACTAAGACACAGAATGAATTGAAACTTTTAAAATAATTGATAGTAGAAGGAACCAAGATTGTGGAGTAAAAACAGGGACTTGCTTGAGATCTCTCCCAAACCCCTCCAAATACCTGTAAAAAATGACTCTAAACAAATTCTAGAGGTACAGAACCCACAAAATAACAGTGAAACAAATCTCCAGCCTAAGACAAAATAGCTGATAGGAAGGGTCTATTGCACCAGGCTGGGAGCAGAGTACAGCCCAGCATGGTCTGCACCAGCACAGATAGGGCCAGAGGCCTCAGGGGACTGAATTACTGGCAGTTGTCTCAGTTTCAAAGACAGCATACAAGGTCAGTGGGAAAACTCTATGGACCTGGGTGAAAGAGGAGCGTGGTCCAGCTGACACAGTGGCAATGGCAGTGGCAGAAGCAGCAGTGGCTGCTTCCAGAACCCCTGGCCCACAGATGGTGGGAGGATAGAGTGGCTGATCAGAGGGGGATCTCTTTTCTGGCACGTAAACAGGATTTTCTTGTTTTGCCCTGCTTGGATCTGGGTTGCAGTCTGGGTGGTGGTCCTGGGGTGAGGAGGAATACTGGCATGGTGAAGCTTGTGGCAGCAGTGGAATGGGAATTCTTTTCACAGTTCCAACGCACAAAAGAGTTCTTGGAGACCTGCACAGACCAGAGTACAGGCCAGGAGAGGAGTAAACACCTCTCCTTTGAGCATACCACCTTGGAAGAATTAAAAATTTACAGGTTCCTAGAAGCATCTCTGAAAACAGCTATACAAAATCCTTGAAGTCTGGAACAGTACACTCACCCCAACCCCCACCCCCACCGGAAGCAGAGTTCTACTTTGACAAAAATACTGAAGAAAATAACACCTTAAAAAATAGACTAACCCAAATGACAAAAGAGGTCCAAAAGCCAGTGAGAATAATGTTTTAAAAAGCAGAATGGGCCAAATGGAAAAGGAGGCCCAAAAGTTCAGTGAAGAAAATAATTCCTTCAAAATTAGAATGGAGCAAATGGAAACTAATGACTTTATGAGAAATCAAGAAATTATGAAACAGAACCAAAAGAAGGAAAAAATAGAAGACAATGTGAAATATCTCATTGGAAATACAACTGACCTGGAAAATAGATCCAGAAGAGATAATTTAAAAATTATTGGACTACCTGAAAGACATGATCAAAACAGCCTAGACATCATCTTTCAAGAAATTATCGATGAAAACTGCCCTGATATTCTAGAACCAGAGGGAAACAGAAATTGAACCAATCTACTGATCGCCTCTTGAAAGAGATCCCAAAAGGAAAATTCCTAGGAATATTGTAGTGAAATTCCAGAGTTCTCAGGTCAAGGAGAAAATATTGCAAGAATCCAGAAAGAAACGATTCAAATATTGTGGAAATATAACCAAGATAACACAAGATCTAGCAGCTTCTACCTTAAGGGATTGGAGGGCTAGGAATATGATATTCCAGAGGTCAGAGGAACTAGGATTAAAACTAAGAATCATCTTTCCAGCAAAACTGAGTATAATCCTTCAGGGAGAAAAATGGACATATAAGGAAAAAGAGAACTTTCAAGTATTTTTTGATGAAAAGCCCAGAGCTGAATAGAAAATTTGACTTTCAAATACAAGAATCAAGAGAAACATGAAAAGATAAACAGGAAAGAGAAATCATAAGGGACTTACTAAAGTTGAACTGTTTACATTCCCACATGGAAAGATGATATTTGTAAGTCATGAGCTCTAATACTGAGGTATTAGAGTAGTTGGAGGAAAGACAGACAGATAGATAGATAGATAGATAGATAGATAGATAGATAGATAGAGATAGTTTAGATAGATGGCACAAGGTGAGCTGAATATGAAGGGATGATATCTAAAAACTAAAATTAAGGGGTGAGAAAGGAAAAATTGGGAGAAGGAGAAAGGAAGAGATAGAATGGGGGTCAATTATAAAAGAGGAAAGAAAAAATTTTCACAATGGAGGGGAAGAGTGGGGAGGTGAGAGGGAATCAGTGTACCTTTCTCTCATCAGATTTGACTTAAGGAGAAAACAACATACACACTCAACTAGATATCTTGCCTACAGCAAAGTAAGGGAAAAGGGGATAAAATGCAGGGGAGAGGGGGAATGATAAAAGGGAGGGCAGATTGGGAGAGGGGGTAACCAAAAGCAAACATTTTTGAAAAGGAACAGTGTCAAAGAAGAAAATAGAATAAGTGGGGAGGCAGGATAGGATGGAGGGAAATATAGTTAGTTTTTCAAAGCATGACTATTATGGAAGTGTTTTGCATAACTACGCATGTATAACCTATATTGAATTGTCTTCTCAATGAGGGTGGATAGGGAGGGAAGACAAGAGAGAATTTAGAACTCAAACTTTTAAAAACAAATGTTAAAAATTGTTTTGACGTGCAACTGGGAAATAAGATATACAACTAATGGGGTATAGAAATCTATTGTACCCTACAAAAAAATAAGGGGAAAGGAGATAAGAGGTGGGGGGTGACAGAAGGAAGGGCAGACTGGCAGAAGGGGTAATAAGAATGCACGCCATCTTGGAGAGAAATGGGGAGAAAATTTGGAACACAAAATCTTGTGGAAATGAATGTTGAAAACTAAAAATAAATAAACTAATTAATAAAAACATTTATAGTAGCAAGGAAGATTTTCTCTTTTTTAAAGCTATGTTAGGGATAAATACTCAAATGAGAAAAGGATAATTCCAGGGTTGTAAAGTTACTATGATCTTAACAGATAAAAGAAATAAATCAAGATTATTTCATTTGTATTGTACTTTCAAATTTCCTATCAAAGAGGATTATCTTTAAAATGGAAAACATAGAAAAAATCTTATTAAGAGGAAATCAAAGTCCCAGATGGATGAAAGGATTGCAAAAGAACATTTAGTCATTTTATGTAAGCTCAGGTTTACAATGCTAGGCAATTTACATCCCTTGGTACTTAAAAGAACTTGATTGTAGAATCATGTTCTCACTGAGATAGATAACAAGTGTAATACCAAAACACTGAAGGTGGAGGTTCCCCACCCAAGATTTTTATGAAAGGTGAAAAGATAGGTTCCAGAGACAATTAGCTTGTAGGTCTAACTTTAATTCTTGGCAAAATTCTCACATGTTTTATCAAAAGTATGGTTTGTGAGCATGAAGAAAAAGGTTATTACTAGGAAATAACATAAGTTAAGAAAGACTAAATTAGTTCATGTATAATGTATTACTAGACTGTATCAGACTATACCAGAATTGCAGTGTCTTGATTTCAGCAAGATATCTGACAAGATCTCTCCTGATAGCATTATAGACATGATACACAAATATGATTAGGTACTTGTACAGTCCTCTCCAACCAATTAAGGGACGGTTGTCAGATTGAAGAGAGAACTCCAATGTGAGGTTGTAAGGCTTTGTCATTGGAATATGCTATTCCAGTTTTTTATAAGTGTCTTGAACAAAAAATAAGAGGAATACTTGTCAAATTTGCACATGACTTAAAACTAGAAGATAATGCATTGTAGGAATTATGATACTGGATCCCTGGCAAGTTGAGATAACTGGGGGGCAGCAGTAGTTTAGAAAGAGAATTTGAGCATCAAGTTATTAGTGAGACCTATAGAACTGTCATCAAATGAAAAAGGTGGTAAAATTGTCATCTCATTGAAGAAGACTCCCAGATCAATATGTCTATCTTGAATCTCTCTCCTGAGCTCCAGTACCACATCATGAACTATTAATTTGACACTTTAAACTAAATGTTTCCTAGGCCTCTCAAAATCACGTGCAAAACAATTCATTTCCTTTCTCCAAACATCCACCCCCTTTCCAAATGTTCTTATTATTGTTGTACACATCATTATCTTTCCAGTCACCAAGGTTCACAACCTGGGTATCATCTGTCACTCCTTACTTACCTTTACTCCACGTATTTGTTAAATTGTCAAATCTTGGCATTTCTATTCCTACAATTCCTTTCAATCTGAGCCCTCCTGTTTTCTAACACTGTCACCATCCTGATGCATACATTCATCATCTCATGCCTAGACTACTACAATAGCCTTTTCATTGGTCCTGCTGCCTCAAATATCTTCCCATTTCATTCCATCCTCCATGGAACTGAAAAAAGTGATTTTCCTACATCACAGGTCTGACCATGTCAACTCCCTGCTGCTCCTTCCAAGAAACTAAAACAAACAACCAAAACCAACTCCAGCCGTTCCCTGTTACTTGTTGGACCAAAAATAAACTATTTTGTTTGACCTGGTCCTTTCTCATCTTTTTTAAAAATGTGATCTTGTCCTGGTCTCCTTACATATTACTCCTCTCCAAATATTTTATGGCATGGCCCAACAAAATTGTTTGGCCTATGTGCCATTTCTCACATGTAAAATTTCATCTCCTCCTTCCATGCCTTTGCACGATTCCCTGATTTCCTTCAAATCTCAGTTCAAGTGGCAATTTCTTTGGGAAGGCACCCTTAATTCCAATCTCCACCACCTCCGATTCCTTCCCCTCAATTATTAGCTTGTATCTGCTTTGTATATGTCTTCTGTATACACCTATACATGTGTATGTTTTCACCACCACTGGAATTGAATTCATTGAGGGCAGGGATTATTTTGTCTTTATATCCTCAATATTTAGTTAAGTGCCTGGAAAACCGTAACTACCTAATAAATGCTAGCTGTTGATTGGAAGAGTAATCAAAAGATAGAATCACTAGTTTATAGAGTGGCAAGTGTGTCAGTTGGTTTGGTTTTTTGTTTTGTTTTTGGGGGAAGAGGTCAATAGCAAACAGGTAAGACTAGGAATTGCATTTCAAATGAAGACAGAGACCCAAGTCAGAGATCAGGTTCAGAAATACAATTCTTCATCTCTCCTAATACCCACTCCTTCTAAGGAAGAACTAACGTTTTGAGGGACACAATCTGTGTTATAAATAATAATATAAAATAATATAAAGCTCTGTGGGGTTTTTTGTTCAGTCATTTCAGTTATGTCCAACTCTTCATAACTCCCTTTGGGATTTTCTTGACAAAAATGCTGGAGTAGTTTTCTATTTCCTTTTCCAGCTAATTTTGGAGATTAGGAACTGAAGCAAACAGGGTTAAGTGACTTGGCCAGGGTCATAGGGCTGGGAAGTGTCTGAGACCAGATTTGAACACATAAAGATGAGCCTTCCCAACTCCAGACAAGGCACTCTATCCATTCAGCCACCTAGGTGCAAATTTTGAAGTTTACTGAGTGTTTTCCCCCACAATAGCTCGGTAAGCTAGCTAGTAGTACAAATATCATTTTTGTTTTACAGAAAAGGAATCTAATTCTCAAAGAGATTAAGTGACTTACTCATGGCCCCCTAGCTAGGGAGTACTGAAATTGACATAAAAATTCTGTAATATAGCTTGTAGTGAATTGTGAAAAATGAGAAGGGGGAATGGGAGTTGGAAGAAGGAGAACAAAGGATAAAACAGTACAATCTTATTTTGCACATTAGACCCATCCAAACAAAGTTATTCTAAAAATGAAGAAAATTCAAAGGGAATAGGAGTCCCAAAAAATTAAATTCTAGTTATGTATTAAAAAATAATCCTAATGAAGAAAAATGAAAGGACTAAATAAAGCTAAATAAAGGATGTAAAATAAGCTAAATATATCAGTATGGCTATACAGGATGGTTTCTTTATAAACTCAGGGCATTTATAAGAAATAAAGATGTTAACAACTCTTTCTGGTACATCATATTGATGATGAATCAAAGTCTAAAATAAAGGCTTAAAGCTAAAATAAAATCTAATCCAAAAATATTAAATTAAATTAAAATTGCATCAACTTAAGATTACTTTGAAAACAATTCATGTGAGAAAGACCTGGTTTTTTAGTTTGCCAATTTAATTCAATTTAATAATCATTCATGGGTGAGTTAATGTGTGTCGGTCACTGTCCTAGGTTATGAGTTATGAAAACAAAACAAAATCATTTCCCGTTGTCAAAGAACTTACATTCTATTGGAAGAAAGAAGATGTACATAGATAAGGAAGTATAAAATATATACAAAGTATTTTTGAGAAGCAGGAGGACAACACTAACAACTGGGTTATCAGAAAGAACCTTGTTTAGGGCATTAGTTTTGGTGCTAGGAGTTTCTAGAGGCAGAGATTTTAGGTATGAGAGGCTGCCAGTGAAAAGAGGGGAGGGCCCTTGAATTTGGTTGGAAAATTAAATGCATTAGAGTGAGTAATGCAAAATCAGTTTAGAAAGATATGTTGGACCCGAATTATGAAAAGCTTTAAATGCAAAACAAAGAAGTTTGTATTTTATCCCAGAGGTAATGGGGAAGTCATATGGTCAGGCCAGTGCTTTGTGGACAGCACTTCTGCCATTGTTTAAAGGCTAGATCAGAAAGGAGAGAGTCTGGAGGAAGAGAGACAAGTTAAAAGACTATTGAAATAGCCCAAGAAAGATCATTAATTTTATATAAAAATTATAAGGATGTAAATTTGGGTTTAAGATAAGGAAGAGCTTGTTAACAATTAAAGCTGTACAACATTGGAATTGATAGTCATGTTGAAGAATGACCCCTGCCCCCATCACCAACGTATTCAAATAGACTAGACAACTATTGTATAGAAGGTATCCTATAAGAAGGTAGAAGAAGAAGGTTTAAACCTTTTAGATAACTGGTGTGTATTTAACTGGTTTGCTAGTATGTTAAGACACTTTCTGTCCAAAGATTACATTTATTTTTATAACTGTTAGTAATAGACAAATCTTGGTATTTTTAAAAGCAAGGACCTTTTCCAAATAAGAAAAAAATATAGATGAAATAAATTGCATTTTATAATGATCCAGATGCCCATTTTCTTCACAGAAAATAAAGAACAATATTCATTTGTGAATAGAACAGTTTTACAAACAAATTATTTACATTCTTAAATTTCATGAAGAAAACATTGGCAAGTTCAAGCAGGCATTTGTGATTTTTGTGAACTCATATTATCATTTTCTGAATCCATTAAAGACACGCATTTCTTGCAAATTTCACCACTTTACAGAAAAAGTAACTCCTTTGTCAGAACTATAACCCACAAATCAGAAACCCTGAATTCCTGGCTTGCTGCACATCAAACCTAATTAGTAATTCAGTTCTAGTTCACAAATTATGCAAATTCATTGTCACAAACAAGAATCATTATTTCCCACACTTGTTACTTTTTCTGTAGTCTTTAATTTTTCTAATGTACACAGGAGCTATTGCTTCTGCTCATTTATCTAGTTTTTATTTTTAACTTTACCCACATGCATTATTTCTCTGGAATGTAGAGGTAACAAGCAATGGACACACATCTAAGGAAATAATCAAATCATTGAGTATCCAGAAAGCATGCTGCTCACTTTCTTTTTTCCTTTTTTTATTTAGTATTTTATTTTTCCCCAGTTAATATTCAGTTTTAAAACTCTGAGCTCCAAATTCTCTCCCTTCCTCTCTCTCCAGCCCTCTTGTTGAGAGGGTAAGCAATTTAATATAGATTATACATGTGTGGTTATGCAAAACATATCCATAATAATCATGTTGTGAAAGGAAACATAGACAAAAAAACTCAAGAAAAATAAATAAACTAACAAAAAGTATGCTTTAATCTGTATGCCAGCTCTTTCTCTAGGGATCGACATAATTTTTTATCATAAATCCTTCAGCGGTATCTTGGATTGTTGTATTGCTAAGAATAGCTATGTCATTCACAGCTGATCATCTTACAATATTGCTATTGCTTTGTACACAGTACATACATTTCACTTTGCATCAGCCCACACAAGTCTTTCCAGATTTTCCTGAAAGCATCCTGGTTATCATTTCTTATAATACAATAGTATTCTGTCATAATTACATAACACAACTTGTTCAGCCACTCCCCAATTTATAGGTATCCCCTCAATTTCTAATTCTTTGCCCCCAGAAAAGAGCTACTACAAATATTTTTGTACATATAGATCTTTTTCCTTTTTGTTTTTTATCTGTTTTGGGATACAGACTTAGTAGAGGTATTGCTAGGTCAAAGGGTATGCATGGTTTTATAATCCTTTGAGCACAGTCCCAAATTGCTCTACAGAATTGTTCACAACTCCATCAACAATGCATTAATGTCTCATTTTTCCCACATCCCGTCCAGCATTTGTCATTTGCCTTTTCTGTCTTATTAGTCAACCTGATAGGTATGGAGCAGTGCTTCAAAATTATTTTAATTTCCATTCTTCACTCAGTAGTTAGAGCATTTTTTCATATGGTTATAGATAGCTTTGATTACTTCATCTGGAAACTGATATCTTTTGATCATTTATCAATTTGGGAATGGCTCTTATTTTTATACATTTGACTTGGTCCTCTATATGTTTAAGAAATGAGGCCTCTTTCAGAGCAACTTGCTTCAAAAAAATTTTTTTCACAGTTACTATATCTAACTGTATTTCCCTCTGTCATATCTCCCCTCCTATTTCTCATAAAATCATTAGCTTCCCTTTGCTCCATTCCAATTTTTAAGGAATTATTTTCTTCAGCAAGCTTTTGGACCTCCTGTTCCATTTGGCTAATTCTTCTTTTTAAGGCATTCTTGTCAATGGCTTTTTGGATCTCATTTACCATTTGGCTTAGGGTGTTTTTCAGGTGTTATTTTTTAAAATATTTTTTTGTGTGTCTCCTTTACCAAATTATTGACTTATTTTTCAAGATTTTCTTACATCATTCTCATTTCTTTTTCCAATTTTACCTTTATCTCTTTTGCTTTATTTTCAAAATCTTTTTTTTGGAGTTCTTCCATAGCCTAAGACCAATTAATATTTTTCTTGGAGTCTTTGAATGTAAGAGCTTTGACTTTTTCATCTTCTTCTGAGTGTGTGTTTTTATCTTCCTTGTCACCATAGTAACTTTGTATAGTCAGAGGTTTGGTTTTTTTTTCTGTTGTTTGCTCATTTTCACAGCCTATTACTTAACTTTTAACTCTTTGTTAAAGTAGGGGTCTGCTTCCAGGATAGAGGTTGCACTGTCCGAAGCTTGAGGGTTTTTGTGCAGCTGTTTTCAGAGATCCTTCTAAGGATCTGTAAGTTTTCAGTTCTTCCAAGGTGGCATGATCTAAGGAGAAGTGTTTACTATTCTCCTGATCCCTATGTTCTGATCTGTGAAGTGACCACAAGCACTGTTTTCTGCCCTGGAGCTGTAATGACAGTCCCCCCTCTATTGTGGCCTCAAGCTCTAGCTTATTAGGGCTCCTTCTCACCTTGGGACTGCCACCCAGGACTGTGACCCAGATTCAGGTGTGGGCAAAGCAACAGAGTCCTCCATCACTGCTAGCAAAAAAGACTCATCTAATCTCCTTCTGGCCAGTTGTTCAACCACCTTACCATCTGTGGGCTGAAAGCTCCTGGAAGCACCTGACTCAGTCACTCCCAAGACCTGTTCCTGGTTTGCTGTGGCTAGGGCTATGACAGACCTTTCCTGCTGACCTTCTAAATTGTCTTTAGTGTCTATGGGTTGATAGGTCTGGAAACTGCCACTGCTGCCATTGATTCAGTCACCTAATGCCTGATCCTAGTTTGCTGGTACCCAGTCTGTGCTGGTGCATCTCCTGCAGGACTGTACTCCTCTCTCATCCAGTGCAACAGACATTTCCTGCCAGCCTTCCAAGTTGTCTTGGGCATGAAATGTGTTGCACTCCATTTTTTTGTGTGTGGGTTCTGCTGCTCTAGAATTTGTTTAGTGTCATTTTAAAAAGTATTTGGAGGAGTTTGGGGGGAGACCTGAGGGGAGTCCCTGCCTTTACTTTGCCATCTTGGCTCCTCCCTTCATTGTTCCCTTTCTGCCTGTTGTGTGCCATATGTGAAGTTGAGTCTTTTAATTAAGAGAGAGCAAAAAGGAGCTGTGGCCTAGGAAGGCTGGTGTCCCAGGAAGAGGCACAGAGCACAAGGAAATGTAGATTGGTTTTTCTTTTTTTTCTTTTTTCTTTTGGAGGGGAAATTGGGGTTAAGTGACTTGCCCAAGACCACACAGCTAGTAAGTGTTAAATGTCTGAGGTCAAATTTTAATTCAGATCCTCTTGACTCCAGAGACAGTGCTCTATTCACTGCACCACCTAGCTGCCCCTAGGTTGGTTTTTCTTATTGAATTATGGGAACATGAACTCTAAGAATTGGAAGGGAGATGGTTTTTTATCCAACTCATTCCTGGAGACAAATTCCCTCTATAATATCACCCAAAGTGGATCTCTCTGCCTCCATGTGAAGACGATCAAGGTTGCAGAACACATTTCTCTGAGATACAGTCCACTCTACTTTGGGGGCAACTTTAGTTCCTGCTTTCATAAATCTAAAAACAAACCTTTATTAAGACACTTTTGTGTACAGAGTATCTTAAGAATTGCTGGAAGAAGTTTCAACAAGACACATCCTTATCCTCATCACCTACAATCTAGTGATAGGGAAAGACATAAGTGAGTAATTATGTTTTGTTACATAGTGATTTGATTTCATTAGGAATAATAATATATACGTTATATGTAATATAATATATTATTAATAATATATATAATATTATAATAGTGAGCATTATCTGTAGTACATTAGGGTTTGCAGAGAACATTACATCTAATATCTCATTCTGTCCTCACAACAACCCTATTATCTCCACTATATAATTGAGGAAATCGAGGCTGAGAGAGTTAAGGGTCACACAGCAAATAAAAATCTGAGGTGGGATGATGTCGCTACAAAAATTGCATCTGTGTAACACCTTTTGAGATGTCTTTCTTACGTAAGAGGCCAGGCGACCCTGGGATTCAGGAGTCATGGGAACAGAATTTTAATGATTTTTCAATGATCGCCTGGTAATTGGATTTGGGATTAAAATATAGGCCAGTATCATAGAATTATAGGCTGTTAGAGCTGCAAGGGACTGTAAAAATCTCATCCAATTTTTTTCATTTTACAGATAAGAAAACTAGAACAGAGAAGTAAACTAGTTTGCTCAGAACCAGATAGCGAGTTGGTGGCATTGCTAGAATTAAAACTCAGGTCACTTATGAAACATCTCTGTCTTCGTTCCACTACTCTACACTATCTCCTTCCTGATTTAGGTCTAGTGGTCTTTCTATATTGTCCTCATATTGTCCATTTGAAAATTACAAACTTGGTTCCGTAAATTTGGGCAACTGAACATCAATGACTAAAGAAAAACATTGCCTAGTCAATGAGTTTTGCCCAATCTGCTAAAATACACAGTGTCCACAGCCGCCAAACTCATTGCTCTGTAAAAGTCAGTGGAAAAAGTACTGAAAACCACAGACGGCAAACTGGGGGAAGAATATCAAATTAGCTTGGAAAATCCAGGGTAATTAATACCCTAAGGTTAAGTTTGTTTTACTGAGTGATACAGAGGTTTCTGAGCCAACAGGACCAGATTATTAGATGGATTACTGCACAGAACTATCCAAATCCCCCTGTTCCCCACAATCCACACCCGAGGAAGTGAACTGCAGAGACAATGTGTGACAGTGATTGCAGCAGGTAGCAGAACTTGAACGAACAGAGTAATTTTTTCACCTACACAGAACTCCAAACTCCCGAGATCAAATGAGAATGTTTACTGAGTAGAGCTCTGCCTTAAGTCTATTATTATATGTGCACCAACTACTATAATCCAAAAGCAATTTAATGAAAACATGGAATGACTTATTGACAGATTAATCCCACACTTTAGCTAAAAATCTATCTAGAAATGGAAAAAAAATCTAACTGGAAAAGCTATGTCAAATTTTCTGTTTAGAAAGAAGTCTGAGATGGGATGATGTGACTTCTTGAGCCATCTCCAATGGCATTTGGAGTATTTGCCACTCTTGATCACTTTCTCTCCCTGGAAATCCTCTCTTCTCTGAGCTTTCATGACCCTGTCCTGCTCTCTCCTTGTTCTCCTTCTACTTGTCTAATGGCTCCTTTTCAGTCTACTTCATTCATTCATCATCCAGATCATACCCACTATCTGAATTTTCTGCAAGGTTCTGTCCTAGTCCTTCCACTTTATCTCAATTGGTGATGTTGTGAGCTCCCATAAGTTAATTACAATCTCTATTAAATAACCACATATCCAGCCCTGGTCTCTCCCTTGACCTTCATTTCTATATCACCCACCAGATATTTTCAGCTGCATGCCCCATAGTCTGCCAATAAGCATTGATTTATCATCTATTAAGTTCCAGGCATTGTGCTAAGTGCTGTAAGTTCAACTTGAACATATCCAAAATAGAACTCATATCTTTCCCCCCAAATCATCCTTCATCTATTGTCCTGGAGGGCACGATCATTCCTCTAGTTATCTGGGTTCATGACCCCATCCTCAGCTCCTTATTCTCACTCATTCAGTACATCAATTCAGTTGCCAAATCTTACATTTCAATTTCCACATCTGTCTTATCTGTCCCTTCCTCTCTACTCCTATTGCCATGACCTCTAACTTAGACCTTCATCACCTTTCACCTTTATAGCCTCTTATTTGGTTTCACTGACTCAAGCCTATACCCCCACCCCCAACTCAATCCATCCTTCACAGTTTCTAAAGTGATACTCTTAAAATACATTTCCAGTCATTTTCACCACCACCACAACAAATTCCAATGGCTTACTATTACACTTGAGATCAAATATAAACTTTTTTGACATTTAGAGCTCTTCCAAAACTTGTCCTTTCCTACATTACTCCCCTCAGTGGACTCTACAAGTTAACCATTTTGGTCTCTTTCCTATTCCATGCTCAAAGTACTCCATCTCCTGTCTCTGTGCCTTTGTATTGCCTGTCCCCTTTGTTTGGAATGTGCTCCCTTCTTATCACTTTCTATTAGAATTCCCAGTTTCCTTCAAAGCCAACCTGAAGTACCATCTTATACATGAAAGCATTGTAGCATAATGAGGGAAATGGTCATGGTGGTGGTGGTGATGATACCTAACATTTATGTAATATGTTAGGGTCTGCAAAGCATTTTACATCAACTATTGTATTTGGTCCCTGGTCCAAATACTATTTGTGTGCTCCCTCTCCAATCTACCTGATATCCATTTTGTATATTACATAATAAATGCTTGATTGATTGATAGATTTTTTTAAATTTTATTTTAGTTTGCATCATTCATTTCCACAAGATTTTGAGTTACATATTTTCTCCCCCTCTTTCCCCCACCCACCGCCCCAAAACAGCCATCCCAGTGTGCCCCCCTCCCCCACTCTATTCTCTCCTATGTCACTTTTTTCAGTAGGGCAGGATGGATCTCCCAACCACAGTGCCTGTGTATCTCAAGTTCCCGTTGGATGTAGTCAATAATAATAATAATAATAATAATTGCATATATATAGATATAGATACAGATACACATTCATAACATTTGATTATGGAACTCCAGATTCCAGATTCTTTCTCCTCCTCCCTCGCCACCCACCCCCACTGGAAGAACAAGCAATCAAATACAGGCTGAACGTGTGAAATTACGCAGAACCTCTCCATAGTGAGCACACTGTGAGAGTCTGATTAAATGTCCCCTCTTCCTAT
>CM053591.1:70053678-70071431 GCA_028646515.1 Pseudochirops corinnae
GGGGGATACACTGGGATGGCTGTTTTTGGGGTGGTGGGTAGGGGAAAGATGGGCAGAAAATTTGTAACTCAAAATTTTGTGGAAATGAATGATGTAAACTAAAATAAAATAAAAAGTCAATTAAAAAAAAAAGAAAGAAAAAAAGAACACCCCCCCAAAAAAATCCCACAACTGGCCAAATGGAAAAAGAAGCATAACAATTCACTCATAAAAGTAATTCCATAAGAAGAATAGGCCAAATGGAAATAAGGTAGAAAATCTTATTGAAGAAAATAATCCCTTAAGAAGCAGAAATATAGAAAATGCATTGTTAAAGACTCCATGAGACATCAAGAAACAAAAATCAAAGTCAAAAGAAGGGGTAAAAAAGAAAATGTGAAATATATCTCCAAAAATACAATTGACCTAGAAAATATATCAAGGAGAGGTCATTTAAGAATTATTAAAATGCCTGAAAGTCATGATCAAAGAAAGAACCTACACATTGTATGTCAAAAAATTATAAGGGAAAATTGCCCTGATACCCTAGATCCAGAAAACAAAATAGAAATTGAAAGAACTCACTGATCACCATCTGAAAGAAAGCCCAAATGAAAATTCCCAGGACTATTATAACCAAATTCCAGAGTTTCCAGTGATGGAATCCTAACAAACCTGCCCCCAGCCTCAATATTCTAAATTCCTTGTGAATCTCATTAAACAACAGGCTTGCCATGATTTGACCACACAATCTGGCTTTAACCACCCCACAGGCCCCTATACTCAATATAGCCACTGCCCTGCTCCCTGATCCAATTCTCATTTTTCCCACAGAAACAGCAGATGTGTCCATGCACTCACCCACAACCACATTATCCATTCAGCCCAAGACAGGACCATAACACCTAATTATCTGTCTTGACAAGACAGGACCATAATAGCCAGTCAATCAGAAAGCAGCACCAACAGGATGTGGGCCAGGATGCTTGACCACAAAATCATAGAAGGGGCTTCTCCTAAAATGGTACCTGTGCAGTAATGGTAAAAACTGTCCTTTAGGTGAACTTGTGCCACAGAAAGTCTTATTATAGTATCATTATCACATATTAATGACCCACCCAAAAGGGTTTTTCTGTGTGCATTGTTGGCAATTGCATGTCCAGTTCCACCAGGGCTGGGGACCCTTCCCTATTACCTAATTCCTTAACAAACCCCTCCTGCATTTTAATAATCATATTTGTATATTCCATGTAAATTTTGATTTTGTAATCAGCATCATACACTCTATAAAACTCCCTGTCTCACCTTACTGAAATTGCTAGTTCCTCTAAGGACCTGAGTCACTCACCAGAGTATGAAACCTCAAAGTCAAAATAAATCTATTTGCTTGACTTGGAGATGGTCTGAGTCTTTGAAATTCTTTGAGATAACCCTACCACAATACAACCTGACCTCATCACCAGGTCAAAGAGAAAATACTTCAAACAGCCAGAAAGAAATCATTCAAATATCATGGAGCCAACAGTCAGGACTGCAGCTACCACAGGCCTTAAAAAATTCTATTCCAGGAGGCAAAATAGCTATGATTTTCACCAAAAATAATTTACCCAGCAAAGCTAAGCATAATCCTCTAAGAGAAAAAAATGGATATTTAATGAACTAGAGGACGTGCAAGCATTAATAATGAAAAGATCAGAGATGAATAAAAAAAATGATGCAAAAAAAATGGAAAAATGAGAAAGAGGGATGGTCTGAGAGAAGGTAGAAGGAAAAGGAAGTATTGGGAAAATTATCTCACATAAAAGAGGCACATAAGGAAGAACTTTTAGAGTGGAGGGGAAATCTTTGGAGGGACAATGCTTGAATGTCACTCACAGCTCAGTTGGTTCAAAGAAGGAATACATACACACCTATGTATACACAGACACACACTCACACACACATACAAAATTGGTAATAGAAATATATCTTACCCAAAAAAACCATAGGAGGAAAAGAGGTTAAGAGAAATGGGAGATGGGAGGGGGCAATGGTTGATTTTTTAAAAAGAAGGCAATAGTCAAAAGCAAAACAGTTTAGTGGAGGGACAGGATAAAGGGAGAGAAATAAGAATAATCTGAAGAAAATAGGATTTGAGAGAAATGCATAGTTAGTGATCATAACAGTGAGTATGAATGGGAATGGGAATGGAAACAGAAAAGAGAATGGATTAAAAACCAGGATCCATTGATATGACGTTTACAAGAACACTTGAAACAGACACAGGGAGTTAAAGGGCAAAAGAGCAGAACCGTGGTGCTTCAGCTGAAGTAAAAAAGACAGGGGCAGCAGTCATGATCTCAAATGAAGCAAAGGGAAAACTAGACCTAATTAAAAGGAATAAGCGAGAAAATACATCTTGCTTAAAAAGACACCATAAAAAAGAAAGCAATATTAATACTAAATATATATGCACCAAATGGCAGAGCGTCCAAATTCTTTTTTTTTTTTTTGGAGGGGAGGAAGCAAGGCAATTGGGGTCAAGTGGCTCACCCAAGGTCACACAGCTAGTAAGTGTGTCAAGTGTCTGAGGCTGGATTTGAACTCAGCTCCTTCTGACTCCAGGGTGGGTGCTCTATTCACTGCACCACAAAGCTGCCCCAATCCAAATTCTTAATGAAAAAAAATTAAATGAATTACAGGAGGAAATAGATAGCAAATCTATTCTAGTGAGGAACCTCAACTTTCCTTTCTCAGAGCTCGATAAATCTAATAAAAAATTAAATAAGAAAGTAGTCAAATCAATGAAATGAATAGAGTCTTAGAAAAGGTAGATAAGCTAGAACTCTGAAGAAAATTAAAGAGTAAAAGAAAGGAGTATACTTTTTTCTCAGCTATATAAGGCATCTTCACAAAAAATGACTATGTATTAGGGCATTAAAACCTTACAACCACATGGAGAAAAGCAGAAATGTTCAACACACTCTTTTCAGATCATAACGCAATAAAAAATTGCAATCTATAAATGGCCATGGAAGCACAGATTTAAAATTAATTGGAAGCTATACAATCTAATCCTAAAGAATGAATGGGTCAAAGGGCAAATCATAGAAACAATCAATAATTTCATTAAAGAGAATGAAAAAATGAGACAACATTCCAAAATGTGTGGAATGCAGCCAAAGAAGTACTTAGGGGAAAATTTATATCACTAAATAATCAATAAAAGAGAGAAAGAGCAGATCAATAAATTGGTTTTGCACCTAAAAAAATTGGAAATCCTGAAAATCAAAGGAGAGATTAATAAAATTGAAAGTAAAAAAATCAAACAAATTAATAAAATTCAGAGCTGGTTTTATGAAAAAAAGAACAATAAAGTGGATAAACCAATTAAATTAATTAGATTTTTAAAAGTAAACCAAATTAAATCAAATTACTAGTATCAAAAATGAGAAGGGTGAATGAAAGTACCATCAATGAAGATGAAATTAAAATTATTATTAGGTATTATTTTGCCCAAATATATGCCAGTAAAACTGAGAATCTAAGTGAAGTGGATGAATATTTTTTTGAAAAAATATAAACTGTCCAGGTTAACAAAAGAATAGAATACTCAAGTAACCAAAATTATCCCCGGAGATGATCTTTCTTTATTTTACTTTGAATGAACAATAAAACAAACTTCCTAAGAAGTGATATGACATAGTGGAAAGAGAAGTGACCTTTGAATCAGGGAGACCTAGGTTTAAGTTCTGCATCTGACATGAGTATTGCCTGTGACCCTGAGCCCAACATAATTCTCTAGGACAAAGTTGTCTACCAGTACTAATAGAGGGACTTTTTTTTTCTGGAGTTCCCTATGCCAATGGTATCACAAGTCTTAACTGTTCTCCTTACACCTACCAAAATATTTTGAAATGTTTAAAAACTTCATCAATTTTTTTTAATTTTTTACTTTTTAAGAGCAACTTATGTGATATGATTTCATTGTCATTTACCTGTCATCTTTGTTTTCTGATATAACTTATACTGAAATAATCAAGACTGATATGATTTAGTTCTTCTAGTAGTATCTCCATTAATCAGTGGACATAGATCACACCTAATAGCCAGTATTTCTACAGAATCTCATATTTAAAACATGGACAATTCTTAATACTTTTTTGCACTGTTTTCCACTGTTCTACCACCATTACTGCAGAAAGAAAGGATGTCATACAGGGTCAATGGCTATTTTATATTTTTTTTTTGCTTCATAGCTTGCTATGGCCAACAAGTTTTCACTGGGCAACCAACCTACCAATAAGTATTTTGTACTTAGCTAGGTTGGCCACTAAAAAAGAAAAAAAAGCAAATATAATCTATTGCCAGGACCATAATAAAGATACAAAAAATAAAAGAGACCCTGTCCCTCAAAACTTTACATTCTAAAGAGATTATATAATATGTACAGAGATTAATCAGTGTCACATAATTTGAGGAGAGAACACTGACACCTAGAAACAACAGGAAATATTCATGAAGGAATAAACACTGGTCTGAACCTAAAGGTAAAGTTAGAAATGAGAATGAAGTGTGTTCCAGGAATAGGCATAAACTTCTTCAAAAAGTGTTCCATACTCAACTGTTAAATGTTCTCGCCATCTAGTACCTTCAACTTCTTATAGTTTGATAGTCCACTTCCACCACCATCACCCCCACTGACATAACTACTCTCCAATAAATAAAAACATTTGCTAAGAAATATGTACAAAATACTGTGCAAAACTTCTAGGGTAACAAAGACAAAATAAAAACAAACTATTCCATCATAGGACTTAGATTCTACTATGGGGATACGACCTATTTTTAAACACATGATAATTTGATGAGTGAGAGAACACTATAATTACAGGGATTCAGAAATGCATCCTGCAAGGGATTCTAAGATGTAGAGGTAAAGAAGAATCACATTACAAGCATTCAGGAAATCTATGCAAAAGCATAAAAGTGAAGGAAGGAATATTATGTAAGGAAAGTGATGGTGGACACTTGGGCCTGAACATACTCAATAATCCAAGAAAGGCAGGCTAGAAACAAATTTTAAAGTACCTTTTTTTCAAAGGGTATAAAACCTGTGAACCTTCCACCATGACTGTCTTTAGTCTGAGAGAGATGGTCAAATGACCATCCTTTTATTATAATGTTGGCATTATTAATAAAATTATTAAATTACCCAGAAATTATGTCTTTCAAACCTTTTTAAATACAACAGCTGTTTGTACTTAAAATGTGAAATCATTACCTGATGACCATCTATTCATTCAACAACTGCTTGTTGAGCATTTGCCACTCCCCTTGTAGTTTACCCCATACCCCACTTTTGTGTGCTTTTGCACAGATTTTCCACATATTTGGAATGTGATACTCTTTCACTTCTTGTCCTCACATCCTTCTAACATCAATTCATAAGCCACATCTACGGAATGCTTTTCCAGATCCCTATAGTTATTAATGCTCTCTCACTGACTCTTTTCTCTATATGATATGAGATGATCAAATGTCCCATGAAATAATATAGTAATCATGCTAAGCATTTCCAAAATTAACACCATGAAAATAATTGTACTTTATGAGCCAAAATCTGTGGCTGAAAATGAGGAGCTAGTAAAATTCTATGAACATCTCAGTAAAGTCCTCCAAACCAAATAAATATATACTTTGATATACAACGGTGTCATTATAAAAGAGGGCATAGGGGAGGTTGGCCAAAAAAATCCTTTGGAAGCTATGGTTTAGAAGTAAAAAAATAAGACAAGTGAAAAACTTAGATACTACACAGAAGCCTCACAGTCAATACTTTCTTTGGGAAGAGAGTTAGGAGAGCAGGACATGGCAAGAACCAGATAACATCATTTGAAATAAAATTATGTTGTAACAAACAGGAACTGGCTTATTATAGATATGAAAGACATTTCTGAATTAACTGTTCACTAGTGACCTATTACAGCAAAGATCAAAATAAATACAAAACCAGAAGAAAGAATAAAAATGTCAAAGATACAGCAAGCAAACTGACCTATTTAAATCAGCTATTGGCATCAGAAATGGGAAAATCATAAAGGAAAAGATATTGACACAGACTACAACTAAAGAGTTTAGCTAATGTAAATCAATGCCCACAATGACATTTTAAAAGCTTAGGAGTGACCTCAGCCAACAAAATTAGATTTCATTGCCAAACAAGAAGACATGGCAGCCAAGGGCAATACTATTTTAAAATGTAAGCTTGTCTGTAAAATTTTACAGAAGCAGATGGTCAAAGATCGTGAACAGTATCACTTTATAAAAGTGAGAAGAACTGAAGGGAAAAACAAATTTTAGAAAAGCCTGCCTAACTAAGCAAAGTTATTCCAAGGGCATTTAAGGACAAAAAGTGGAAGGATGACAAATAAAACTTGGAAAATAACTGTAAAGATTTTTATTTAAGAAGCAAAATAGTTTTCATCATCAAAAAAAGCAAAGCTACTAGATTTGGGCTTTAACATCATAATCCCTAATATGCTGTATGGAGAAGCAGACAGCACCAATTTTTTTTTTTTTACTAAATTTCATAACACAGTGCCTTCCTCATAATAGGTACTTAATAAAGGCTTGTTCCCTTCATTCCCTAAGGAATAACTCCTGACTTGGCTTCCTACTTTCCCATGTATAATAATCTGCTCAGGCATCAAAGGCATCCTTGATGAAGATACTAGAAGAAATATGCAGGGTTTTGTTCATTATATTGTTTAGTCTATTACCTGTATATAAAGTCCCATAATTGACTCAAGGGTGTAGAGAATGTACAATTTCTTTGGGCTTATTGTTTCTTACTCACTTTAAAAAAAATTGATTTGGTAGAGAAAAATGCAGTTTTAAAATCTCTCCTTTAACAAAACTTTCTTCCTATGCTTATGTCAAAATCCCATGCAATGCTTTAAAAGGAATTCGAACACTGATAACATTTTTCTATGACCCATTGATTTGTGTGGCATATAAAAAGGCACATGTATGTTTACCAAAAGAGTTTGTCAGCATCAAAGAGAAGGTCTCATGCAGAATACATATGGAAGAGGGATATCCTATACATGGTGGGGTTCTCAAGATGCTGTTGTTTGTCCATGCACACCCTTTGACTTAGCAACATCACTAACTAGGTCTGTATCCCAAAAGAGATTTTTAAAAGAAGAAAAGGACCTATATGTACAAAGATATTTATAACAGCGTTTTTCTTGGGGTAAAGAATTAGAAGATGATGGGATGCCCATCATTTGGGGAATGGCTGAACAAGTTGTGGTATATGATTGTGATGGAATACTATTATGCTATAAGAACTAATGAGCAGGATGCTCCCAGAAAAACGTGGAAAGACTTGCATGGACTAATGCAAAATGAAATGTATTGTGTACAAAGTAACAGCAATATTGTAAGCTGATTAGCTGTGAATGACTTAGTTATTCTTAGCAAATACAATAATCCAAGACAATTCTTAAGGACTTATGATGAAAAATGCTATCCATCCCCAGAGAAAGGGTTGTTGGTTTCTGAATACAGATAGAAGCATAATTTTTCAAACTTTCTTTGTTTTTCTTGAGTTTTTTTTCTTGTCAGTGTTTTCTTTCACAACATGACTATTATGAATATGTTTTGCATGACTATACATATATAACCTATGTGGACTTCCTTGCCTTCTCTATGGAGGTAGAGGGTGTGGAAGAAGGAAGGGAGACAATTTGGAATTCAAACTTTTGAAAACAAATGTTAAATATTATTTTTTTTTTTCATCGAACTGGGGAAAAATAAAATACTTAATAAAAGCTTTAAAAAAAGATTCTGCTATTTGTGGATAGATTCTACAGATGTCAGCAAATCCACAAACATTTCAAAATTTCTTAAAAGTGATAGAGAACCATAGTCATTTGAGTGTTAGAGTGATTATTATTGAACTTGGTGTCAAGGAAGAAACAGGTTCAATTCCTGCCTCAGACACTTAGTACTTGTGGTCCTCAGAAGGTTATATACCTTTTTTTTCAGCTGCAGTTTCCTCTTCTGGAAAATGGAGATAATAATAGTAATTAACTCACGAAATTGTGAAACCTAAACAAGGTAGTATATATAAAGCACTTTGCAAAAATGCTACATACACATTAGCTATTATTACTTCAAATTGCTTGACCTAATTAACCAAACTAGAAAAGTTAAGTAGATGAAGAATGCCTCTAGTCTGTGGTTTGCATACAATGCAAAGAGTAGCCCACAGAACTCTCCTTAAAGAACATGAGCATGAAAAATGGATAGGGCCGAGAACTAAACAGGAGGAGAAAAGCATGCTGGGTTGCCTTTCAAGAACTGCATAGTATTTTTCATGACCCTGAAGCGTCTCCCTAAAAACAATGATCCTTTTTTTGGATACCAATATGGAATGTTGTTTGTCTGTGTGTGATGGAAAACCAGTCTTTGAAGAAAAGAAGTGGAAGATGTCTTTACAGCATAATGAAGAAGCACACAGTGGGTGTGAACAAGCTATATGAATACTTGTATGCACAGATGGAGAATTTTGTAGTATAAAGAATATCATCATAGAAATGGCTAACCGCCAAAAAACCAAACATGGCTCAGTACATAGTGTGAGTGAGAGGCAGCTGATAGAGATCCTACATTCTTCATTGGTGTCCACGCAACGTCTGGAGAACTACAGGCAAGTCTCCAAAGCATCATGTTCTCCTGCAGATCCACCTCCTTAGACTATTACAATATTCTCCTAGCAAGGAACAAGCCTCTCCTTGTTCCTCTTCCAAGCTATCCAAATCTAAACTCCTTTATGTATAAACCTGATCATATTACTGCTTTGTTCAAAAGAAACAAACAAAAAAAATCCCCAAAACTAGTGACTTCCTATTGCCTATAGAGTAAAAATTTTAAATCCTTTTCCCTGGCATTCAAGGCTCTTCACGATACCATGACCATACCTTTCCAGCCATAGCCTATGTTATATCCCCTTACATTATCTCAACTCCAGCCAAACTGCACTGCTTTCAGCCTCAACCTTCCCCTCATGCCAAAAACACTGTTTGCTTTGCCATATCCATGCCTTTGCTCCTAAATGTTTCGTATGTCCTCTCTTTCCTAATTTGCCTGCTGAATTGCTAAGCATACTTTAAAACCCAGCTCAAATTCTGTCTCCACCATAAATACTTCTCTCACTAACTCTCTTGATAATGACCAGCCTTACCCAGGGTTTCATTAACACTTGATTTTGCAGCTATCTAATGCAGTTAGTAGGGAATACAGCAGGGTATCAGAGACACAGCAGGTGATCCACAAATGCTTGCTGGATTGAAATGAATTGTGGTTGATCTGAATATATTTCATATCTCTTTTCTAGGCTATAAACTCCATGAGGGCAAGGAAGACATTAAGGTCTTTCTTTGCCCAGTGTTCCATACAATGTTGTTCAGTTGATTTTCAGTTATGTCCAACTCTTTGTGTCCCCATTTGGGGTTTTCTTAACTACTTAATAAATGCTTATTGTTGAACTGAATACAAAAAGTTCTGTGTAAGTGCAAGTTATTGTAATAATTATTATTCCTCTGCTCTCACGCTGTCAATTTCATGAAAAAACTAATCCCAGAAAAAGTTGGTAGCTCCCTCCCAATATAAATCTTTTCCCCTGGTATGCATATCACCTAGAATAACTTTTATGCTTAGCAAAGTTCCTGGCATATTGTTAAGTACTTTATTGGGACAACTAAGTGGTGCAGTGGATAGAGTGCTGGGCCTGGAGTCAGGAAGACATCTTTGTGAGTCCAAATCCAGCCTTTGACACTTGAGTTCCGGGGCAGGTCAATTAATCCCGTTTGCCTCAGTTTCTCACCTGTAAAATAAACTAGAGAAGGAAATGACAAATTACTCCAGTATTTTTGCCAAGGAAACTCCAAATGGAGTCATGAAGAGTTGGACACAACTGAAAGATGACTTAACAACCACAACAAAATCAGCCACCACAGGGCTATGTCAGCCTTCCTCTTCTTTCTTTTTGTAGCTTTGTGATGCTTGATCTGGGCTCAAAAATTTCTCCTTTGAAATGCTTTAAGTGGAGGCCAAGAAAAGCCCAAACAGGATCATAGAGTCAGCCATGACTGCAACAACTCAATAACAAGAAGTAAGAGTTATTAAACTGAACTTCAGTGGGCAACTTTGGGATCTAACCCTGTAAAGAGATCTCTGCTCCAAATTTCCTGAGCCCCTGCTCTCTCCAAAGTTCCTAGAGGGGATCAGAAGCCAAGGACAAGCCCCAGGCGATGCTCCATATACAGTGTCACACTCTACTAGCCATTGACAACCACTGACATTGGTTTGGGTATCTATCCTCTTGGAGGATCTTGCTGTGACAACATTCTAGTCACCAAGACAAAACTGATTTGCTTGTGCCATGACAAGAATGTGACTCAAAAAAAAAAAAATCTCTTCATCTTAGGCTCTGGTAAAGTATTGTTGAATAAATAAAACAAGAAATAATAAATAATAAAATAAAAAACTTTCTTCTCTTTAGCTTTATTCTGAGAAGAAATCTCTCCCACTTCAATTTTTATGGCATTCATTGAACTTCTTAGGAATAGAGAAATATTTTCTGCTTGGTGGTATGTATACCAAGGGGTGCTATTGCATTGTTCAATTCCAGATAAAACTACACATTATTGAGTAAGGAAAGACATTTAAGATTTAGATTGAAGATAAAAAATAGTTAAGATAGCAATGATAACTCAAGAGCAACAGAATGGAAATATCATTTCTATGCTTTGCCAAGTGGAAATTTTAGTACATAATTTAATTTCTAAAGCAAGTTCATGCAGGGCAAACTTGGTGCT
The DNA here is from genome assembly GCA_028646515.1 of Pseudochirops corinnae. Lineage (NCBI taxonomy): Eukaryota > Metazoa > Chordata > Mammalia > Diprotodontia > Pseudocheiridae > Pseudochirops > Pseudochirops corinnae. Next base: position 70,064,526 of record CM053591.1, read on the forward strand.
CTGAAACTTTTCTTGAGTTGTATGTTCTTTTATATATTTTGTTGTTGTTTTCAGTTATGTCTAACTCTTTGTGACCTCTTTTGGCAAAGATACTGGAGTAGTTTGTCATTTCCTTTTCTGGCTTATTTTACAGATAAGGAAACTGAAGCATACAGGGTTAAGTGACTTGCCCAGGGTCACATGGTTAGTAAGCGTCATAAGCCAGATTTGTACTTAGGAAGATGAATCTTCTGGGCTCCTACCCTAGCACTCTATCCATTGTGCTACCCAGCTGCCCAATGCCCATATGTAATCACCCCAATTAAGTTATAACTGCCATAAGGTGGAGGGACTATGCCTTCTTCTTTTCTAACTTTGCCTTTTACTCCCAGGACCTTGTACAATACTCAGAACGTTCTAGGTACTCAATACATATTTGTTGATGACAGGTTGACCTCCATTTTCCATTTCCTGAAAAGATCACAAAGACAATTTAGAGTCTCACTAACATAGGAAATGTAGACCTCAGAGTTTTAAACTCCAACCACAAAATACTATAATTTTCATTCAGAACAGTTTTCAATATTTAATATGTTGCAGAGATGCCCAGTGGAAATCTATTAGATAAAGAGCAGATCTTTTAGCAGCAGAACTGATCTGGCATCCATAATTCAAAAGCAGTTCACCTGAATTGGACCAAAATACAGTGGTAAACTGGCATATCCTGGGGTATCTCTTGCATTCCCAAACCTGCATAGCCACAGAATTGATTCTTCTACTTTAGCACTGCTATAATCTGACATGCTCTAAACAAGTAGGAAAAATTAATTTCCATAGAACTTAGGCAAATGGGGGCAGCTACTTGGAGCAATGAAGAGAGCACCGGCCCTGGAGTCAGGAGCACCTGAGTTCAAATCCGGCCTCAGACACTAGAAAAATTTCTAGCTTTGTGACCTTGGGCAAGTCACTTAACCCCAATTGTCCTGCCTTCTGCCCTCCAAAAAAAGATTCCGCCCCCCCCAATTAGACAAATGGTTAGATGAGCAAAAATCAGTACTATCCCTGCTTGTAGCAGTCCTTCCTTTTCCAGGGCCCTCATATATAAATTCCAAGGCTTCACCTTGTACATGTCTTTGCCTCAGAGTTCTGATATTGTGAGATAGGGTATGTGCTTCCTTCTCCCAGAAACCACCAACCCCAGCCTCTGGCCCTAATCTATCACCTCTAGGTTCTTGCCATTGTGGTTCCCTTCTCCTCGTCCAACCTTTCCTTCCAACCCACTACATGGGAAGGATATAAGTGGTCTCTCTCTCAGTGCTTTCACACCACAAGTTCTGCCCCCAACTGGTCAACTCTATCAACTCAATCTTTTTTTTTTTTTCTGCATGTGAAGAAACATGTAGGTAGAGCTCCAAGGAATTCTAAGATGCTCTAAATACCTATTCAGGAAAAGACTGGGAAAATGAATGCAGAGGAAGCATCTCCTAGCACTAATTTACAAAATACAAGAAAGGGTTATTTCATCAATATATGGACAAAGAATCTTAACTCCAAGAGTTTATATCTACCAGCACAATGAACAATCAGGACAGAGCAAGGAACAGTAATGTTGCTAGTGCAGTAATACTATGAAATGCAGAAGAATAAGTTCATCAAGCATCAATTAAGATTTCATAACGACTCCGGCTAAATTTAGAGAAAGTACATGCTGTGCCTGTCCCTGGTTACCTACTGAAAATAGGAAATGATGTTACTCTTTGATGTTGCTATATGCAATTGTTTATTTTCCTCAAATTAGATTCTTGTCCTGCTCTGAGTAATTACAGTACTATGTGTCTTCATTGTGGTGATTGTTGTTGTTTCTTCCCCTAGTTTGGGAAGAATCAGACGTGAGATAAGCAGTCACAACACTCTACCTTGGCTGATTAGCACTGCTATTCAAATGACAGAATCTTATTTAAAAGAGGAAAGAAGATAATGTCAATTCAACACTAAACCTTATCTCTAAAATCTATGCTTACAACATTTCCTTTTCTCCTATCACTCATTATACACACTCTTACTCTCTGTTATTTTCCACTCTGAAGTTAATGTCCTCAAGAAGACAAAGATGCTAATGACTCATTGTCTGATATTGGGAATATTGATGTAGGACTGAAAGAGACCTTAGAGATCATGGTCAGCTCCTTAATTTTATAGATGATAAAACCAAAACCCAGGGAAATTAAGTGAATATAAACTACCCAAGATCAAAGGCCCCCCCCCCTTTTTTTTGGTCTTAGCATCCCAAGTATCTATGCATTTCCTCAAACATTTGTTGTTGTTGTTGACTTGTTTGTGGTAGTGTCTGGCTCTTTGTGATCCCATTTGGGGTTTCCGTGGCAAAGATACTTGAGTGGTTCACGATTTCCTTCTCCAGCTCATTTTACAGAGGACAAAACTGAAGCAAAGAGGGTTAAATTCTTTACACATAGTCTTTAGTGAAAGTTTAGTAGATTGAATTGGGCTGGATTGGGTTGGGATGAGTAGGCTGGGTTGGACTGAATTGGAATCAACTATCACATAAGTTGTAATGGACAGAGACAAGATTCATATCTTATTCAATTTAATTCATCAAAAATTTGTTAAAGAATCACAGAATTTGAGAGTTGTAAGGGACCTCAGAGGCCACCTAATATAACCCATACCTCCCCCTCCAAAAAATATCACCACTATAATATACCTGCTAAATGGTCATCCAGACTTTTCTTAAAGACTTACAAGAAAAAGAAAAACACCACTTCCCGAGGCAGCTCATTCCACTTTTGGACAGTTCTAACGGTCAGAAAAATTTTTTTCTATCACGCCTAAATTAATTGCTTCATAACTTCTGTCCATTAAGCCAAGTTCTTCCCTTTAGGGCCAAACAGAACAGATGTAATTTCCTCTACATGACAGCCTTTCAAATACTTGGAGACAGTTTCATGTGTCTTCTCAGTCTTTGCTTCTCCAGAGTAAACATCCCCAGTTCCTCTAATTACAAATGCCATTTGCAAGTCTCTGTGCTAGGCACTGGGGATATAAAGACAACATTGAAAAATAGTCCCTGATGCACACCCTAAAAGGATACATAACAGTGTATGAATCCAAATCCAGGGTTCCTTCCTAATATATTGCAAGTTTAGTTCTGGATCTAAGGGATGAAGTATAAAGGTAGTGGGAAATTTCATTGCATCTTAGTACTGGTAGCTAGGTGATACAGAGAAAGAAGTGCATCACACAGTTAAAAATGGGATGTGTTGAAACTGTATATACACACACAATTATATCTGTGTATGTATATATGTGTGTGTATACATATATTTCATATACACATTCATATATGCCCTTTGACTGCTTAATATAACTAAATGATTATATCCATTTTGGATTCTAATACAATCTCTTGGAATGGCAATATTGTATATAGTGGGGGACTGAAGCTCCCACTTTGTGATAGGAATAAGCTTTTCTTTTGGTGCTTTTAATCACTCCTTTAATACTCAATGTCTTACCTCTGTATCATGCTTTAGTTTCTCCAAGTCCTTTCACATAGATTTTCCTGCCAATACTTGGGCTAGCAAGGGCAAGTACTATTATCTACATTTTACAAACACGAGGAAACCCAGATCTAGATTCTTTTTTTTTTTTAATTCTGGAAAACTTTTTATTGTAGGTAGAATGGGACACAGCTGGACACAGCAAGTTAGATGATTCCAATTTTGTTGGCAACATCTAATGCATCATAGTCTGGAGCAAGACGGACATAGGCCTTCTTCTCTCCATCAGGCCAGATCAGTGTGTTGACCTTGGCTACATCGATGTCATACAGCTTCTTTACGGCCTGCTTGATCTGATGCTCATTGGCCTTGACGTCCACAATGAAGACTAGGCTGTTGTTGTCCTCTATCTTCTTCATAGCGGACTTGGTGGTCAAGGAAAACTTAATGATGGCATAGTGATCAAGCTTGTTTCTCTGAGGGGCACTTTTCTGAGGGTATTTGGGCTGCCTTCGAAGTCTTAGTGTCTTGGGTCGCCAGAAGGTGGGGGATGTTCTGATCTTCTTCTTTTTTTTTTAATTTATTTACTCATTTACTTTTAATTTACAAGATTCAGTTCCACAAACACTTGAGTTTCAGATTTTCTCCCCTCCCTTCCCCCCCCACCCCCATGGTGGCATGCAATCATGTATAGGATCTGATCTTCTTCTTTTTGTGTCTGTGGACACCCTTCAGCACCACCTTCTTGGCCATCAAGGCCTTGGACTTGGCTTCTGTCTTGTGGAGGACAGCAGCTTCCTTCTTCGCCTTTGGCGCCATCTTGGGGGAAAAAAAAGCCCAGATCTAAATTCTAAAATTATGTTGTTATTCAGTCATTTCAGTTATGACTGACTCTTCATGACCTCATTTGGAGATTTTCTCAGCAAAGATACTGGAGTGGTTTGCCATTTCCTTCTCCAGTTCATTTTACAGATGAGGCAAATAGGATGACACAGCTAGTAAGTATCTGAGGTGGATTTGAACTCAGGCCTTCCTGACTGCAGATCTGGAACTTAATCCATTATAGCACCTAAAGTTAGACACTGCTGGTAATTGGTAGAGCAAAGTCAAAACATGCACCATCTTTCCCCAACACTGGGAGTGTATTCTCTTCCTTTGCTTCTTGAAATCCCTAGTTATCTTCAAGACTCTGTTCAAGAATTACATCCTACATGAAACCATTTCTTTTTTTTTTTACATATTTTCGGAGGGGGGAAGGCAAGACAACTGGGGTTAAGTGACTTGACCAAGGTCACACAGTTAGTAAGTGTGTCAAGTGTCTGGAGCCAGATTTGAACTCAGATCCTCCTGACTCTGGGCCCAGTGCTCTATTCATTGTGCTGCCTAGCTGCCCCTTGAAACCATTTCTAATATCTCTAACAATTAACACCTTTCTCCTAAAAAGAAGGTTGTATCTATCTTGTATTTATTTTGTATATGCCTATACATATACATATTATCTCTCTCATAAAGTATAAGCTCATTGAGGGGGAAAGACTTTCTTTTTCCCCCCAGCACCTAGTATATTGTAAGTACATTGATTGATTATGTCCCTAGACCAAATGGTCTTCAAGTATACAACACTGCTATCTTACTTTCATAATATTCTTGGGGCTCAATAGAAATACATAAAGGTAATTTCATACTAATGAGCATGATAATATACTCAAAAATATTTTGTGACTTTTTTTTCAGAAAACAGGATAAAACTGTGCAGTTAAGCGCAAAAATTACAATAAGCATCAATCCAGTGTATTGAAATCTCCCTGCCTTCAGTTATGGGATAACCTAAATATGTCATTCATTCAGCAAGCATCTTGTGTGTGCCCAGCACTATACTAAATACTTAAAGCACATAAACCAAGGAGAATGCACAGTTTTTATGGACAAGGGGACTATAGCCAAGCTGAGAAAAATAAAACACACACAGAAAGTATTAGAGAGAGAATGCTAGCAATGTGTGATCAAGTATTAGACAATATGATAGAAACAGCAAAATGCTTCTAAGTCTCTCGCAAGTGGACAGAATTGGATTACTTAATCAGGGAAAAGGTGCATTTGGGGACAGTTGTTAAAGGAAATGATGGATACATGGGCAGGGATCAGGGAGGTTATACCTAGAGGAAAGAAGAGAATTAGCGGAGGCATAGAATTAGGTATGATATTGTTGTTTGTCCTTCATTCTCAAAAAGAACCATGACATCAGGAAGGAGATATCATGACTTGCAAATGAATTGGATTTAAGTGTGGGAGGGCTGATATGTAAATGTTAAGAAGAAGGCTGGCGGGAGCCAAGATGGCAGCGTAGCAGCAGCAACATATCGCAGCTCTCACATAGCCACCCCAAAATACCCATAAAATAGGACTCTAAACCAATCCTAGAACTCCAAAACGCACACAAAGATACTTCCCACTAAAGTCAGCTCGGCTATGAGGAACCATATCAGCACTGCGAACCGAAACCAGCCTGGCCTGAAGCCATGGCTGTGCCCCGGGGGCGGCTGGACTGGAGCAGCGGAGGAGTCTCTCAGGTGAGCGGATTAGCACCAGCTGCAAGTGGGAATTGTGAAAGGGGGAGATAAGCAGTCCAGCTGAAAGGCCTCCAGAGCGGAAAAGCGAAAGGCAGAGGTTTTGCGCCCGCCTCCGTGTTGCAGCTTCCCTCCTGTGGCCTGCAGACAGCAGGGGGACTGAGTGATTGTTCTCAGGCCAAGAGCTCTTGTGTTGAGTGGCCTGGATCTAGATCGCCATCTTGGGCCTTGGTTCTGGAGTCTTCACTATCCAGTCAGACGGAAGTAAATAGAAAGAGGTCCCAGCATCTTCCTGAGAGCTACGGCAGCTGGGAGGACCCCAGCGAATTGGGACAGAGCTTTCCCTTCTGGAAGCAGAGCCCCACGGAGATTCAAAAAAAAAAAAAAAAACCACGGTCTGAACAACCATGAGTAAGAATAAGCAAAAGAAGCAAGGTAGAAACAGCTCCCAAACCCTAGATTCCTTCTTTGGGGAAGGAAAAGATCTTGGGAGAGAGAGGGAAGAGGAGAGCGCAGCCAGAGCGCCCCCACCAGGGGCCTCCAATAATCATGAAGAATGCCTTAAAGCTAGAGATCAGCTGAAGAAGGATTTTCAAAACCAAATAAGGGAAGTGGAAGAAAAATTGGAAAGAGAAATAAGAATGTTGGAGGAAAATCATGAAAAGAGAGTCAGCAGTATGACTGAAGAAATCAACACCCTAAAAAATAGATTAACCCAAACAACAAAAGAGGCCCAAAAAGCCAATGAGGAGAAGAATGCCTTAAAAAGTCGACTTTGCCAGATGGAGAAAGAATCTCAAAAGCACTCTTAAGAGAATAATTCTGTCAAAATTAGAGTGGAG
>CM053591.1:70071931-70087775 GCA_028646515.1 Pseudochirops corinnae
ATAGGAGAGATTAGATTGGGGGAGGGATCATACAAGGGGATGGCTGTTTTGAGGGAGGGGTAGGGGAAAGATGGGGAGAGAATTTGTAACTCAAAATCTCATGGAAATGAATGATGTAAACTAAAATAAATAAAATAAAATATAAAAAAAAATACATTCAATGGAAGGAAATAGAAATAATTCTTTTTTTCTGGATTAACAAAATACCACTAAGAGCTTAAAAACATTTCAGTTCAAATGTTAAGTTCCAGGTGGTAGTGTTTGCCATGCAGCTAAGATTAAGATGAGTTAATTTCCCTAGGCTCATATTGGGACTCACACTTTTTAAAAGACATGCTCCTTTTGTTGTGTATTTCAATCAACAATTATGTATGTTAAATTGCTCCCACTTTGCCAACACAGCTTCTAAAGGAAGTGCCATTAACATGGCTTCTAATTAATGTCAATGGAAAAAAAGGTTATTTCAGAAAGTTTGCTCATACCCAGTCAAACTGCCTTCTCTTATCCTCAAATGTGATTCTTTTTTCCCCTTGTAGTCATGTTTAATTTCAAATTTTCTATCTGTCCAAAAAGTCTGCGACCATAATGGACTAAATTTCTGAGCAATGATACTGGACTTGCAATCCCCATGTATTTTAGAATTTTCCATTTACCAAACAGCACATTTACTGAGAAAATCTCCTGCACATATTGGAGGGCAGATATTTTAGCTCTGCCCACAGAGGTAAATAAGGAGCACTGCCACAAGAGTATCATTTCTCCCCAGCTGGGTCTCTCATAGGTCTTAGTGAGAACCGTCCATTCTTCTAATTGCTTTCAGCGTACATGGTCATTCACACCTCTTAAGCTGCTTTTTAAAGAAGCTTTCAGGTCTCCCACTGCTAAGTCAAATCCCCTTCTGGAAAGATGAATCATATAAAGATGGGCAGTTGCATATCTTCTCCTCAATTTTGCAGAGGATGGAACATATATTTGAATAAATGCAGTTAACATTGGCTATGTTTTCCGGATGCTGTCTTCCTAGGCAAAAAGCCCATTGAAGTGAAAGACAAACACTTAAGTGTTTATTGGGAATGCTTCACTAGTACAAAATGAAGAATTGATTCTTTTCAGTCATTTAGCTAATGACACATTTCCAGTCTGTCCTTTCTATCTAATGCTGTCTCCAGGGCTATCCCTCAAATTGGGGCCCCTAGAAAAGCCATCCCAGGGTTGAGACACTCTGTGAATTATTGTCCACTCAAAATCCAAGCTCATGAGACTGCACTAATGTATTTGCGTTTACCAGTCAGGCAAAGGACACATTAGTTCAAAACAAAAGGCATTTAATTACATAGCATAGCAAATAAAATGACAAGAAAAGATCCTTCTCCTCACTTACCCCAACACATATGGGGTAAATGCTTCTGTGGGTTACTGCACAAATATTAAGGAAAGGCAGGCACACAGAAAATACTTGAGACAAGGGAATATACATGGAGGACCCATAAATAGGGAACATGCTCTTAGGGAACACCTGGGGAGGACACACAGATAAGGAATCCATGTGGCCAGTAGAGACACGTGACAAGGGTATACACTTTTCTATAGTAACTCACACATCTAAGGACAGAGGTATTGATTTTCTCTGAGTGTAAAATCTTTGCTGTGAATCTCTGTTAGTCACATAGTCACAGAGAGGCCCTGTGTTACTATTATCCCTTGGGTTTCAGCTATCTGGACTTTTCAGGTCCAGATGCTACTCTTTATTCCCAGTGATTCTAGTGGAGTGGCTAGAGAATCTCCCTTGTAGCAGTGAGGATTGACAAACGCTAGCTCTTTAAATATATAACCTAGGAGCATGAACTACTAAATCCGTCTTACTGTTGCTTAGTCATTTTCAGTTGTGTTCGACTCTCTGTGACCCCATTTGGCACTTTCTTGGCAAAAATACTAAAGTAGTTTGCCATTTCTTTTTCCAGCTCATTTTGCAAAAGAGGAAACCAAGGAAAACAGGGTTAAGCCACATAGCTGGTAAGTGACTGGGGCCAGATTTGAATTCATGTCTTCCTGGTCCCAGGCCCAGCTTTCTATACACTGTGCCACCTAGTTGCCTTACCAAATATCTCTAGCAACCAAATAAATACTAGGAGAATGCCCTAGCCTAAGGTTAACTCTTTTCTTTCGTGTGAATTTGGTTGGTGCTGATTTAAAGTCCATTATGTCAAGCAACTATATCACTTAGGGCTAGGAAATACTTTTTTTTTTTAATTCCTGTTACATGCTTATTTGGGATCTTGTATCCCTAAGATCTCTCTTGGGAACTTTGCTATCTCAAAATTCATTGGAGTTTTGTGGAGGATGGGAGCAATAAAACCCATTTGGATCCTAAGATCATCTTTGATTAGTTTGCAAATGAAGAAAGATGAAGCAGACAAGGTCCACATTCCCTTCTATCTTTCTGGCTTCCCTAAATGATACCGTTTTTGTTTTGTTTTATTTTTTTCAAGAATCAAAAATCCTTTAAAGGAGGTGAAATTTCTGCCTTGTTTCAATCCTGAAGTCAAAAGAGAGTCCTTAGTCTTCACTCACCAGAGGGACTTTTCTAAAAACACATTTCTAGCAGCATAAAAATGAGTCATTTCATTTAATACAATGTTGAAATAAAATAGTAGATACGATAATGTTCTGAATCCCTGGAGTATTAGTAGTATAAAAGGTATAGATTACTTTCTAGGTAGAATATTGATTTTTTAAAAGCTTTTTAAGAAGATGCTGGGATCTTTTGAGTTCTTTCTCACTGTAAACCTTGATCATTTATTTTCAGTCTTGATACGCAAAAATAATAATAAGGTTTCTAAATCAATTTACAAATATCTCATTTCATCCTCACAAAAGAGGAACACAGTTACTATGTGTCTGAGTCAAAATTTGAACTTTTATTTTCCTGACTTAAAGTCCAGGTCTATTCGACCACGTAACTGCCTCCATATTATAGTTGACATGTCCTCTGTTATCACTTCCCTCCTTACCGTTTTTCCTACAACCTAAATTTCTTATTCCACGGCTCTCTCATCTGAAAATGTGGATAGAAGTAGTACTTTAATCACTCCTAAATCCCACCTCCATCATGAAGCCTTTCCTGATCATTAGACCCTGATTAGAGACCAAATTATGGTGATTAAGCCTGGACCTCAGAGAACAGGACCAAAATTGAACTCTTCCTGCCTCAGAGTCCTAGAACTTATTGTCCTTCCCATTCATTTGGCATTTGTTGATTCCTGTCTTGCATAATATGATTTGATGTTGGTCCTGCTCTCTGAGGTCCAAGCCTGTTATATTTTACCCTTCTTTCCAGGGTTCTCTGGTACCCTGAGGGGATTGGAGATTGACTCTGTTCTCTGCCATCATCTAGAGATGTACTGATTGTGTTTCCTTCATTTTATGGGCCCAGTGATTAGCATCCCAGCTCCATTTAGTCACTTATTATCAAGTTAGCTTTTACAAAGGGATATTTGCTTCATGGATGTAACAAAACCAAACATTTCTTCCAACATTTTAGTAGCATAATGCCCCTTACACCATCTTGATCTCTGGAGAGGGGAGGAGGAATAGATTCATAGCTTAGCTTATTTCCTACATATTAGTCCCACTAAATTCAAATTCTTCAGGGCTTCCTATGTACCCTAACTCCTATTGGGCTGGCTATAATACCCAACCTGGATTCCTGGCTTTCCAGATCCCCACAGTTTGAGCTCCTGTGTCAGAGATTGTACTCTTGGCACCTAAGACTGAAAAAATGGCCAGAAAAAACCCAAGCCCCAGGACAATATGATCTAAGGGGATGAGAGGTGGCCCATCTGCTGTGTATGAAGGAGTCCTTCATCTTCAGATGTGAATGAAAGAAAAGCATTAACTGTGTACTGATAGTTCTAGCTATATAGCCAATTTAAAGTGACTGTTCTTAACCACATGGTAACTGATGTGGAACGTCCACAGTGTAACAACTCTCCCCCAAAAGGTGTCCGGCAGTGTTTTCCAAATACCAGCCTCTCCCCCTCATCCCTATTACTGGTAATGTGAATTTTCAGGACAGGTGTGATCTGTCCTGAAGAGTGTGATCTGCCCTGGTATGTGCTGGTAAATGTTTAACAACTGATTCTCTGAAATGAACAACACACTTTTAACTTTAAATTGCATCATTAACATTTTCTCTATCCCTTTCTTAAGTCTAGACAATCAACAAAACAATCAGGTAAGCCCAAATTTATATCCCACATGTGAGTTGCAATTCACAGTCAAAATTTAACAACTGGCCCTCCATACAGCTAGACTCCAACTCTGAACAGTTGTGGTTCCAGCACATCCATAGATCTGCCTTTTCTGGGGAATGTTGCTCTTTAAGCTCACCATTTCTAGAACACACATGATCTCACGTCCGTCACATGCTGGTAGTGAGAATCAGTACTTGATCTCTTCTCCTAGACAGTTTATATATTGCAGAGTGAGGTAGATGGAGTGTTTGTGGAGGAGTAGCACCTCTGGTGTGAGGGTTTGCCAAGGTCTTTGCAGGGATGCTCATCCACCTTTGATGTCCGCCTTCACCCAACACTCACTTGTAAGTCCAAGATGTTGTAGCATGTGCAGCAGCCACACCCTGGTATAAACATCTCAACAGACAGGCCACATCAGGTTGGGGGAACCAACAGGCCTCAGACCCATTGGTAAGTTAGAGAGATGTGTACCCCAATCATGTGAGGACACATGGCAAGGGCATACATGGAATGGGTGGATGAAAACAATTTGTTTCAATGGCCATGAAGGCAACTGAAGCAGACACTGTGGAGAACTTAGAGCTTGGGCAGGCAATGAAGACACCAAGATCATCCACTATGTCCTAGGGCATCACCAGTCACCTTGACTTTATCTTGCCACTGGACTTTCATGATTCTGGAAGATAAAGTAAAGCTGAAGGCTTTGTGCAACTCAACCTCACTTAAATCTAATTCACACACAAGTCAAGACATCACCCCTTGATATTGTTGGTCCTCTTTGAAAACAAACAATGAACCAGAGCAATAATATTACAGAGCATTGCCAATCTGCAGTGGGAGAAAGAATTTCCTCCCTGGGAATTCTATATACCAATGGAATCATAGATCCAATCAAAAAAAAAAAACAACTTGAGTTATCTTTTCAAATGTATATGTCTCACCCCACCTTCCCATTGGACTTTAATCAGGAATTTAGTATATCATCACCCTTCTGGCTAGGCTGATAGTTTGACAAGTGCTATACAAATGCAAGTAAGGTATTATTACACCACCACATTTATATGCAATTGTTCAAGGAGCGAAATGATATACGTGGGTTTTATGATTGAAGTGTAAGTCCCCAAACTTAAAAACTGTAATCACTTTGGATGGAGTGATTTCTAAAGTATATTCTGCTATATGCTTTCCTGTCTTCTTAATGTAATGCATTGAATATATTTAACTTCTTCTTTATGACATAGGGCAATCAGATGACTGTTGTATTACATTTTTATCTAATGGGGTCTTCAGATGTTAGCAGGATGTTTCTCACTAAGATGGCCTCATTCTGCTCTGCTGGTGGAGTCTGGTCACTTTTAATGGATTTTTCCTCTTTTCTTATTATTAGCTTTCTCTTCTTGCTGCAATCAGAGAAGTAGGAGTGGAAGGAGAACACTTCAATGTTAGTGTGTGTGTGTGTGTGTGTGTGTGTGTGTGTGTGTGTGTGTGTGGTGCTTCTGATCTTCCATGATCTGAGAAATCAAGTAAGAGCATGAACTAGGAGGAGGCAAGATAGGCATTTGGCTAGCATGCAACATGCAGGATGATACTATTATTTCTTGTTAATAATAAACCTTTCATATTTATAAGGCCAAGAACTCTCTCAATGGAAGTTAAGTATTTTGTGATGTCAAGTATGATGTAGGCAAGTAGAAGAAATAAAGGGAAATTTGGGAGCAGGGCATGACCACTTCATCTTAGAATTTGCATTAGAGAAAACTAATAACACTAAAAACCAATATGCATTTTATGCTTTTGGCATAATGCACTTTATGTACATTATGTTATTTGATCCTCAAAACAATTTAATGAGGTAAGCTCAACAAATATTAACCCTATTTTATAGATAAGAAGATTGAGACTCAGAATGGTTAAGGGACTGTCTCAAGGTCCCATGGCTAGTAAACTAACTTCCGAAAGAAGGATTCCAAACCCAACTCTTTTTCATTTCTCATCTAGTGCTCTATCCACTATATAATATAATGAGGAAAAGTAGGCTTGTTCTAGTCTTACAGATACCTGAGATTTTGGTAGAACACAGTTCAAACAACTCAGAAAAAGGTTAGGTAGAATCCTATGCAAGGAAGAATGGTACGCTTCCAAGAATGAATTTTTATAAATATAGTCCATCAAAGGTCATTTTTTAGGTCCTACTGCTAGGCAATCGGCATGAGAGAAACATTAAAAAATGAAACAAAAAGGCCTTGTCCTCAAGGAACTTTCTATCGGGGACTTACATTCTTCATGTATATTTATATGCATACATAAACGTATATAATAATTGTATAAAATGAATACAAGAACATTTTTGCAAAGGAGACACTGGCACCTGGGGTAGCATTTGAGCTGAATTTTGAGTTATCTTAAAAGTCCAACATGAATGCACAGGTAGTTCTTCTAGCAACGTAGATTTTGAAATGATATATAGAAATTATAAAACCAAGAGAGACATTGGAGGAGGAACATAAAAGTATCACACAGCTATACCTCAATCAAAAAGCAATGTTAAATACCTGGCATATACCAGCCACTACGTTAAATTCTGGAAACGCAAAGACAAAGACAAAAAAGCCTATAAAGTGAATCAGGGTTATTAGAGCTCAGATATAGCCAGGGCTGGCCAGAAATACTAAAGACAGCAAAAAACTTTTTTTAAAGTTCTGTTGGGAAAAAGAAGATCATTGCCACAGGTGGACTGTGCAAATATAATGGATGACAAAGAGAAGGCTTTTTTTCTCTGCCAAGGAGAATAACCTTTGGAGTGGAAAGGACAAAAGCAAACTGGCAAAGAAAGAGGAGGCCCAAGTATCTAGCTTTTCTGATGATTTCCATTCACTAAGCCCAGATGAACTACATTCCTGAGTCTTGAAATAAGCTGCTGGTATAATTGGTGAGCCACTGTCAGAAGTCTTTGAAAGATTATAGAAAATCATAACAGGATATATATTGACTAGATTTTTTAAAAAAGAAAAGAAAAGAAAAAAGGAAAAAGGTGAGATTTCCAAGCTATAGGTCAGGGAATGTGAGTTTGTTTCATGGGAAAATTTGAAAGTATTTTATTAGTTAGTCAATAAACATTTATTAAGGACCTACTATGTGCCAGGTTCTGTGCTAAGCACTGGATGGGAACTTAATAGCTAGAAATGAAAGCAGTGATCTGAGGCTTCTTCAAGAAGGACCATGCCAGATTAATCTAATTTTTTTGTTGTTATTGTTTTTGATGAAGGTAAGCTTGGATTGTGATCCTGAGATGCTAGACACTTACAGGTAAGCATTAGTCTTATCTTGTCCAGAAATAGATCTTCATGCCACTTTTCTCATTTACATGTCTCTTGTCTCTTCCTTTCAATTCCCCTTTTGCGTTGTCTCCCCCTCCATTAAAATATCAAATTCCTTGAGGACAGGGACTGTTTTGCTTGCTTGTTCTTGTTTCCTCAGCACGTAGCAAAGTGCCTTGTTACAAAGTAAATGATTTATAGATTGTTTATCCATTATATATCTCTCGGTCTGCCTTGTCTTCCTACCTGCAAAGATACACAGTGCAGAATGTTCAGTAATTGTTTCAATGCATAAGTCCTTCATAATGATTCTTTTTCTTAATTTAGATTTTTATGGACTATTTTTGTTGTTCAATTCAATATTTTCAATGAGCAAAAATCTATTTTTTTCCCCTCTCACAGAACAAAACCCTAGGGTACAAATATTCAGTGTCAAGCAAAAACAAACTCTAACAATGACCATTTCCACAAAAGAACCGCTAGAAATATTTGTATACATATGGGTCTTTTGCTCTTTGATCTTTTTACAGCAGCAGTAACAGTAGTAGTGATATTTCTGCGTCAAAGGATATGTACAGTTTAGTGACTTTTTTAGCACAGTTTTTGATTGCTTTCCAGAATGGTTGGACCTGTTCACAACTCCACCAATAGTGTATTAATACGCCTGTTTTCCTGGAGCCCCTCCAAAATTTTCCTTTTCATTTTTAGTCAACCTTGTCAATCTAATGTATGTGAATACCTTAGAGTTACCTTATTTTGCATTTCTCTAATTATTCCTGATTTGGAACATTTTAAATGGCTATGAGCTAACTTGGATTTTTTAATTTGAAAATTGATTCTTTATATCTTTTTGACCATTTAATTGGGAAATGGTAATAATTTTTATAAATCTGAATCAATTCCTTATCTATCTTGGAAATGAGGCTTCTTCCAGAGAAACTTTCTGCAAAAGCATTTTCTTGGTTACTTTGGGGTTTCCCCCATAATTTTAGATGCATTTGTTTTGTTTGTGAAAAAAAAATTCTATGCAATCAAAATTACTCATTTTATTTCCTATAATCCTTTCTTTCCCTTGTTCAGTCATAAACTGTTTCCCTATCCATAGATATGACTGGTAATTCCTTATCAATATGGAGGAATGGAAAGAATAATGAACTTGGAGTCAAAGGACTCAACAGACCTAGATTTGAGTTCTGACACTAACACTTCAGATTGCATGGGTCTTGGGAAGTCTCCTAATTTCCCTGGGCTTCAGTCCCTTCATCTGTAAAGTCAGATGATAGACTAGGTGATTTCTAAGACACTTTCCAGCTCCAATATTCTGTGATTTGGCAGAGGACAGGCGGGGAGCACTGTCCAGGGCAAGATCTGAATGATATACTAATTGCTTGAAAGAGTTACTCTCCACAGCATCAAAGTAAGATTACCCACACACACACAGAACAATGGTAAGAGCCTGGAGCAGAATCTATTATGCCTCAACTGAACTAAAAACAAAAGGAGGGGTAGCAATCCTGATCTTAGACAAAGTGACTGCAAAAATAGACCTAATTAAAAGAGATAAGGAAGGAAACTGTCTTGTTAAAAAGTACCATAGACACAATGAAGCAATGAAATTAGAAGAGCAAGGAAGAGTCTACCCATCAGGTCTATGGGGAGGGGAAGAATTTATAACCAAAAAAGAAATGGAAAGTATTACAAAATATAGAATAGATAATTTTGGTCATATTAAATTGAAAAGTTATTGTACCAATGCAACCAAGATTAGAAGGAAAGCAGAAAACTGGGAGACAATCTTTACAGCAAATCAAAACTACAAGTTTTGATTGTATTGATACATGATCAAAGGATATGAACAGGCAATTTTGAAGAAATCAAAGATATCTATAGGCATATGAAGAAGTGCTCTAAATCACTTTTGATTAGAGAAATGTAAATTAAAACAACTCTGAGGTACCATATCACACCTATCACACTGGTTCATATGACAAAAATGGGAAATGATAAATGTTGGAGAAGACAGGGGAAAATTGGGGCATTAATGCACTGAATAGTGGAGTTGAGAACTGATCCAACTATTGTGGAGAGCATTCAGAACTACGCCCAAAAGGCAACCAAACTGTATACACCCTTTGATCCAGCAATACCACTACCAGATCTATATCCCAAAGAGATCATAAAAAAAGGGGAAAAAGGACAAAAATGTGCAAAAATGTGCAAAAATATTTATAGCAGGCCTATTCATGGTGGCAAAATATTGGAAAGTGAGGCTATGCCCATCAGTTGGGTAAGGGCTGAACAAGCTATGGTATATGAATATAGTGAAACACAATCATGCAATAAAAAATGATGAACAGGCACATTTCAGAAAAATCTGGAAAGACGTGTGCAAACTGATGCAAAGTGAAATGAGCAGAACCAGCAAAACACTGTATACAGGGTCAACAACATCATATGATGATCAACTATGAATGACTCAGCTTTTCTCATGGTCCAAGACAAGTACGGAGACCTCATGAAGGAAAACGCTGTCTACAGCCAGATAAAGAACTAATGGATTCTCAAAGTAGATCTAAACATATTTTTTCATTTCATTTTTTACATGATTTTTTTTCCCTTTTGATCTGTTTCTCCTTCCACAACTGTGATGAATATAGAAACATGTTTTACATGATAGCATATGTATAAACTATATCAAACTGTCTACCATTTTCAGAAGAGGGGAGGGAAGGGAGGGAGTAAGAAAAATTTGAAACTTAAAATCTTGAAAAAATGAATGCTAAAAATTGTCTTGATATATAATTGGGAGGGGAAATAAAATATTATTTAAAGCCCCCCCCCCAAAAAAAGTAAGGTTACCAAATGAGGAAGTATTCTTTGCTTGGCATCAAACTAGTAAAAGACCATAGAAGCAGAAGATGGCATGGATGAAGAACAAAGAGAAGGTCAATTTAACCATATTACCAAGTATGGGATTGTATGTAATGTAATGAGGCTAAAAATACATACATTACATGTATGATATTATAATGAGGCTAAAAATCTAAGTTAAGGGCAGGTAATAAAAAGCTCTAAAAGCTAAGTGGAGGAGTTTATATTTTATTCTAGTAGCAGTAGAAAGCCACTGGGGTTTATTGAGGAGGGAAGTGAAAGGGTCAGTTCTATGCTTAAGGAAAATCACTTTGGCACTCATATGGACAACGAGCCAGAGTAGGCAAAGATATGAGGTAAGGAGAGCAATCAGCATTCATTAACAGTAATCTAGGTGAGAGGTAACGAGGGCCTAAACTAATGTGACTGATTGTGCGAGCAGAGAGAGATGTTGTGGAGGTAGAAACAGCACAACTGATGGAATAAATGGTGGGGTGAAAGAGAGAGAAAAGTTTAGGATAAAGCTAAAGTTACAAATCTGGGTAAGTTCTTCTTTGCTGCTTTAATTTGTTAATTAAATCACTGTAGCACCAGTGCAGAGCAGATGGCAACTGTAAATATGCCAGCATAGTTCTCAATCACAAAATATAACAGACTCTCCATATAAAAGACAGAAGCAAAACATTTATTCAGACACCAGAAAACCAAATCCCAACACCAGGACACCGAATCCATCATAGTAGCAAAGAAGTTAATACACCATATGCATATATACCATATATAATATACATATATGTATATTACATATACATATAATATACAATATACATATATACCATAACACTACAGAGAGCCACACCATCCTTTAGCCTTCCCACAAACCCAACACTCACTCACTGCTTGCCTAATGTCCCCTCTCTCCTGTTGCCTAGCTGCTCTGACTCCAAGCTTACTGTGGGCTCTACTCTACCTTTCACTAAATTCCTCCCACCAGAAGCTCCGTGTGATTACCTTTGACCTATTAGGGGGCAGGGAAGATCTTCAAATTACCATTACCATTACAGTCACCCTCTAAGTCTGCCATGTATTCAATTGGAACTTGTTGCTCAGTTGTATCCAACACTTCATGCCCCCTTGGTCCGCCCTGTCCATGGGGTTTTCTTGGGAAAGATACTGGAGTGGTTTGCCATTTCATTCTCCAATAGATTAAAAGAAGTAGAGGTTAAGTGACTTGCTCAGGATCACACAGCTAGTGTCTGAAGTCAAATTTGAACTCAGTTCTTCCTGACTCCAGATCTAGTTCCTTATCTACTGAGGTACCTAGTTGTCTCCTAGGCAAACATAGGTTAAGTGATTTGCCCAAGGTCACATAGCTAGTAAATATCCATATGTGTGTATGTATGTGTGCACATGCATGTGCACATATGTGTGTGTGCTCATTGTGGGATGATGGTCTTTACCTAGTTTCCGCCAGCCTTCTTTCCAGTTTTCCCAGCAGTTTTGGTCAGATGTCAAATTCTCACCACAGTAGTTAGGATCTTTGGGCTTATCAAACACTAGATTACTGTCTTCATTGAATTCTTTAATTATCTTTACCAAATTCATGTAAGACTGCTTGTAATCCACAAAGAAAATGCCAACATTTTGGTAACATGAGGAGCATATGAATATTGTTTTTTTTTCCCTACAATTGCATTTAGTGTTCTATTTTATAAGTCAGGAATTTGAGGGGAAATATTTATATAGCATGGCAGAAAGCTGTTTCTCTGTGGCTGATTAATTTTTTTATGACTGAAAAAGATGGTCAGAAGCAAACCCCTTAAATGGACATCAATATGATTTTTAACATGATAAAATATTACAGCAAAATATGTTCAATATTTTCAAGGCAACAAGTAAAACTGTCAAAGCTAAAGCTTTACTTTAACTGGATGACTTTTAGCCAGTGTCATACAAAATGGATTGCAGAAAACCATCAGGGAAAGGGAGAGTCTCATTTATGCTAAATTCTGTTCTGCAGAGGAAAAAAGGAAAAACAAGGGAAAAACCACTACATACAAACCACCATTGTGTGGGCTCATGTTTACTACATTGAAGGGGCTGTCAATGAAGCTCAATAATTAATAAACTCAAAACCATGAGTCTCCAGGTAGCTTATAAAGATGATAAAAAAAAGCAACAATACAAGTGCATTTCTTTCACATGGTCCACATTCCAGCCAAATTGGACAAGTAATTCGCTCTAATGTCATTTGTTCTTTTCAGCCTCTACACATTTGCACACAGCCCCCATGTAATTGCACGCCCTCCCTTCTCATCCCCGATCGAAATGTTTCTTTTCCTTCAAGATTCAACTCCACTTCCTCTATAGGTACAGCCTTTACTGATGTTTCCTGTCCCATTTGAAAACGTTCTTTTCTTCCTTTAGTATACTTTGGATCTTTCCTCTGTTCCTACCACATTCTTCTTCATACAGTTATCCCTTTCACATCATGACTTTCCCCATCACAGCTTTGATATAGCGCACATTGGTTTAAGAAATTAAATGAGAATTTGGGGGGACTTTTGTGTAAGCTGCAGACAACAGGTGAAGGCCAGCAGATGACACAGAGCCTATGACCAAATACTTAATCCGAATGTTTTAATAAAATACTGTAAATACTCCAGAAAAGAAAAAGAAAAAAATTCAAGCTTCTTCTCTAGTACAAAGGGAGGGTCAAAAATCTTAAGCAAATCTTACAGATTTTCCTCTAACCCCTCAATATGGAAGGGATAACTGTAATCTATCTGAACCTATCTGTTAATTAGTTGTTATCAACGAAAACTTCTTGGCAGGCAGAACCAGACAGTGTTGTTGTTCCTCTTTGTGACCCCTATTCTCCACTTCCTGAAACTCCCCCCACCTGACATGATCTCATTCATGTAATAAGCAATTAAATATTTGTTATTGCTAGCTTTGTTCACTCAGGCACAGTGGGAGAACAAACATACTGGAATGAGGATGGAAATCACAGGACATCATTCAGCACTTAGAGCTATAAAAAAACAGACCTGAAAAATCATCTAGTACAAAGCCCCTTATTTTATGCGTTAAAGTCTAGAGAGGTTAAGAGACTTTTCCAAAGTCAAACAGCTAGTAAGTAGCAGAAATTGGACTTAAAACAGGTCTTCTGCCCCCAAATACAGGTATCTAAGAACTCGAGAAGCTAGGTGGCACAGTGGATAGAGTGCTGGGCCTGGAATCAGGAAGATTCATCTTCCTAAATTCAAATCCAGCCTCAGAAACTTGCTAGCTGTGTGACCCTGGGCAAGGCACCTAACGCTGTTTGCCCTATTTCCCTCTTTAACAAAAGGAACTGAAGAAGGAAATAGCCGACCACTACACTCTCTCTGCCAAGAAGGCTGAAAATGGGGCCACAAAGAGTTGAACATGACTGAAACAACTGAATAACAACAAAAGAAATAGAAACATGTTCTGTGCTATTTCTGAGATAAATAGCACAGATCTATACTTTGCCACTGAAAATTCTATAAGTACTTTAGCTCCAAATTTGCCAGGCAAAAGCTTTTCCATTCACAGCACCCTTATAATGAGTGAACTAGGCCTCTGAGACCCCTTCTCACTAAAATTCTGTTATTTGAAATTGTTAACTTACAATAGCACATTTGTTTAACATACCTGGCACAGTGGGGTTGGGGTATTTCAAACAAAACTGTTCTGGAGAACTGTTATACCTCAGCCCTCATCTCCACAGGAGTGTAATACTTTCTTTGGTATGCTTAAAAGCAAAGTCAGTTACAGAGTGTCTTCCTTTGGTGGAATTTTGTCTCTTTTACTAGTGTTTTCACTTTTGTAAGACGTTAAGGTATAGAATATCATTTTATAGCTTAGCTAGCAGAGCATTTATTTTCTTTTCCATTGACCAATTTGAGACAGATAACTACAAAAAAAGCAATTTCCTTTCCATCAACTGAGAAGAGTTCAAAAGAGATTTTTGCCTAGCATCCTAAAAGTTAGTAGATGGGAATAATTAAGGAACATGAGCAGTCATAAATCAGATGCATACTCTATAGGACTGTCTGTATATCATTCAGGCATCACTGAAAGGGGCTGATTTCTCTGCATCACTTCTATGGACCAGGAACATCTCCTAAAGTCATTAGTATCTCTGGCAATAGGAGGAATAAGGATGTGTTAAAAAAAAAAAAAAAAAAACATTTTAGTAAGAACGAGAAAGTTGACTAGCGAATAAGTATAGGTATACAGTGAGATATATGTTTTCAGATATGGCTAATATGCGCGTTTCTTTTGCTTGATTATACATATCTGTTACAAGGGAGAGCTTTTATTGGGGGTAAAGGAGAAGGAAGTTCATAAGAAGGTACAGACAATCATAGCAGTTTTGGTACTACTGTGTTAAATTTATTTTATAAATACGTATGTTTAAATGTGTAATATGTATTTATACAATAAATTATGTAATTTTAAATTTATATACATAAATATACTTTAAAATCATTATCTATGAATAATAACAATAATAATGAAAATTATGACAATAGCATTTACATAGCACTTTGAGGTTTGTAAAATACTCTTATTTTATGTTCACAACAACCCTGGGAGGTAAGTGCTAGCATTATTTTAGAGACAAAGAAACAGACAGTCTGAAGTTAAGGGACTTGTCAGGATCACACAACCAGTAAGTGTCTGAGGTCAGCTTCAAATCCAGTTCTTTCTGTCTCCAAATCTGAGGATCAATTTACTATACCACCTACTTGCCTAGAGAGTCCTGGTTTCATATGCAATATTCTTTTTCTGTTCTTTACATTTTGTCAAATTTTATTACGCTCTTAATTAAAAGAGAATTATTTTTCAAAAGAACAAAGGGAGTAGCATTGGCCCACATCTGGGATGTAACATTACCTTAGACATGTACAGCATTTTGAATTTTGCAAAGTGCTTTAATATCCATGATCTTACAGCACATCATTCCTTTCTCCTCCCTTTTACTGTCAAATTTCTAGAATAAATAGCCTGTGCTCATACCTCCATGGCTCACCACCTAATTCAACATGCTCTGGCTAATACTCTCAGTACCCCATTGAAATTTCCCTCTTCCAGGGTCACCAATATCTGCCTAGTTAATCAGTACAATTAATGTCTTTTTTTCAGCTCCTTAATTTCTCTGAAGAGTTTGACCCTTCTGACTACCCTTATCTCTTTTGATATTCTCTACTCTCTTAGTTTCTAGAAAACTCAAAGGATATGAACAGGCAATTTTCAGAGGTAGAAATTAAAGATATCTATAAGCATACGAAAAAATGCTCTAAATCACTATTGATTCGAGAAATGCAAACCAAAACAACTTTGAGGTACCACATCTCACCAGTCAGATTGGCT
>CM053591.1:70088275-70141972 GCA_028646515.1 Pseudochirops corinnae
AGCCTGGCGCCACAGGCTCCACGTGACCACATTGAGCCTATTAGGGAACAGAGTATACTTTCAAATCTGGGAAGGTTCTGAGAGTCATGTAGCCACTTTAGCAAAGGGCCTAGGGGCAAGGAAGATCTTCAGATTCCCATAACAGACTTCCAGGAAGAGACATCCTGGAAAATGGAGCAATTGACTCTCACAAGTCTGGGAGCCAGAGGAAAGGAGAAGTGGGTGACTGGAGTTTATTTCTGTGCTGCCTGTTCCAAGTACCATGAGTGACTCTAAGTGGTTGAGTTCTAAATAGGAACGAATAGAAATTGAATTGCTTGAGTTGCAAACATGAATTAGCAGAAGGTAGATTGCCATTATTCAGGAACAGTCTGAAGTATTATCAAAGGTCCCTTGACAGAGTCCCCTATTTGTGTACTTGAAATCTTCAGTATTTGCACTATTTATAAAGAGTTAAGGCAGAGTTATATGCATGAGTTTTGAACTATTACAGTTCTTCCACTGCTTGTGCTAATATTTATGAGGCACAAAAAAGATTATAGTTGGGCTTCTGGACATCCCTAAATGGGCAATCCTAAATTTCCAGCGTTCTTGGGATTTGACAGTAAGACATTACTTTGATCAAAGAGACAGATGGGCAAGCTAACACATAAGCAGGGATTATTTGTTCTTAATAACCCATTACAACTCATTATCAGAGTATTGGGCTCTATGTCAGGGGTGTGCTGGAGCCAGCTCCAACTAGCTCAGGGGAGTTAATAGTTAACATTTTCAGGTGAATATTTGCACTTTGGGAATAGGCAAACTATACAAATTGGGTTTTGAGTTAGTTTTGATTGTCTAAATCTTAGAAGTGACGGAACAAATGTTAATGCTAATTAAACTAAAAAATGTCTCTAAGTGTATATTTTTTGGAGAGTTATTTGTTAAACATTTGTTTCTATACTCCCAATTCCTGGGCCATTTTAGAGTTCAACCCTGACTAGCAAGGCTATTCTTAGTAAAATCGTTTACAGGGTGTGATTTGAAGAGTTCCAGATAGGAGCCCCTGTCTGCAAATCACTTCCTTTCTCAGGTGCAACAAGCCAAATATAAATTCTAAGCAGTCCCTGTGAAAAGTTTCATTTGTCAACCGGGAACGGGGGACTGGATACGCTACGTGCCAGGCTCAGGTTTATCATTTTGATGCTGTTATGCTAGAAAGCAGGATGAAAATAAAGCATAAAAATAAAAACTTTCCTGTAACGTTCTCAAAGCGCTTTAAGGATATGAGTAAATTAACTGCAGAGAGAAGGGGCTAGGCATGTATAAAAAGCAAGCATGAATGCTCAAAAACTCTGAGTTTCCTCATTTCATCAGGGAACATCTTTCCTGAAATTAACCAAAAGTTAAGCTTCCCAGACAGCACCCACAGGGCTGGTGAAAAAGACAAGACCAGACAGACGAGAAGGCGTGGTCAACAAGCACAGTTCTACGCATGCGTACACCAGTTGAAGTTGGACCCTTATCCGCACCCAACATTCTTTGACGACCGGAGGGGCGGGGGAAAGAGGTGGTTCCTGCGCCTGCGGGTTGGGGGCGGGGAGTAAAGGAGAGAGAGGGGAACTGAAATTGCGCCTGCGTATTAGTGTCCATCGGCAGGAAGCCTCTGGAGCTGAGGGGCGGAGACTCCAAGGCTGGGTGGCAGAGGGAGGAGTTTACTCGGGCCGCTGCCGCCCTGCCGCGCGCATTGTGCAGCAGGCGGGTCCCCGCGCGCGCGGCAGGGTCCTGGGCTCGCGCTGCTCCCAGGGATGGTGAGCAAGGGGCCGCTGCTACGCCTGCTGACTACCGTCAACCGGAGGAGGATGAAGCTGCTAGTGGTCTTCGCCTTTGTTGCCTACGTAGCCTGTAAGTGTGTGCTGGTAGGGATGAGCCCCCATTCATTCATTGCCGGGCACTCGTGGATGGGGGGGAGGAAGGAGGTGGGGAGGGGGCGGTGGACGAGGTTCTCTTCTTCCCTGTTGTATAGGGAGTCTTTCTGGGTGGGGAGGGGGAGGGATAGGAGAAGTGAGTGGCACTGCTAATGCAGGCGGTAGTGTAGCTGTGGTTGCCTACACACTGCATTCTGAGTGATGGTGGGGAGTGAGGGGTGTGTGTATATGTGTGTGGTGTGTGTGTGTACGTATGTGTATGTATGTGTGTGTGTATGTGTATATGTGTATGTGGTGGGTGCATGCTTCATGGGTGCAGGCTATTTTAGCCTGGGGGGTGCTTTTCCAGCTTCCTAAGCCTTCCTTTCCACACCTGAGTCTACCTGCTCTTCTTACCCCTCCCTCTCCATACCTCCTCTCTCCTCCCCTCCCCGTTTTCCAAGAGACGGCGATTTTTGTTTTCTTGCAAGTAATCAGCGAGCAAACTTCAGCCCAGACCAACTGAGACCGCTTTAGGCCCCGTAGGAAAGAATGCAACCTGTGTAGAGTTAACCATGAACTTGAGACATGGAAAAGGGGGGTGGGGGACTAGACAGGAGGCGTGTCTGCCTTCTAAGGGTGGTGGAGCAGGGTGCAAATTGGTATCTAGGCGAGATGGACACGAAATAGGGATCATTTAGGGCCGTAATGGTTAGATTGAGGCTTTTTCTTATATTACCTGGATCCCTCTTTTTCGGGTATAGACGAATCCGGTGGCCACGGAGGACTCAAATACCGTTGCCTCAGATTCCTCATTTTCTTCTTCAGCATCTCCTCCCGACCCCCCTCACCCCTTCTAAGGAAAGAGTGTGCGCGTGTGTGTATGTGTGTGTGTATGTATGTATGTGTGTATGTATGTATGTACAGAACAGTCTGCTTACTCTGTGTTGAATGAAAGTCGAGCAGAGAGTAGCAGAAGAGGCTGGCAGAGCTCAGCTGCTCTGCAAGTGCCTGGTTAATGCCCTTTGGGAGTCCCTCTGGGTAACAGCTCAAAAAAGCCCTCCTTCTTTGTTGTTCTAGTCTAGAGAGAGTTGTGCCGCGCACAGGCACGGAACCCCGTAAAACCCGCAGCCAGTCATCGGTGTTTATTAAATAGGATAAAAATACTGTGCAGTTGGCAGAATCCACCGAGCTTAGTGTTTACACTGCAGGGAAATTACTCAGCGTTTAACTATTCTCATGCTAAATTTTACTCAACCTAGCCGAACCCTCCTTCCTCCCCCGTTCTGGTGTGTCCAGCCTTTTCCTGGATTCGATTT
Organism: Pseudochirops corinnae; assembly: GCA_028646515.1. Lineage (NCBI taxonomy): Eukaryota > Metazoa > Chordata > Mammalia > Diprotodontia > Pseudocheiridae > Pseudochirops > Pseudochirops corinnae. The sequence continues at coordinate 70,091,484 of CM053591.1, forward strand.
AGAATTGAGTTGAGCCAGCCGCTAGTGTTACATGTGTGTCTAACCTTTTTCTGGGTTCGATTCAGAGTCTTTGAATTGAGGTGGCAGTTAAGTGTTACTTGTGTATCCAACCTTTTCCGGGCTTCAAGTAAGCCTCCGGGCTGAACAGGCACTTAGTGTTACAGAAGTAACAGTGTGTGGACGGGATCTTAGTTCTTCCTGGGGAGGTGGATTCCTTCATCTGAGTAGCTTTTTCATTGGCTGCTACTTGCTAAGTCCTCAACTAAGAAAGGAAATGTTACTTGAAGGACTGAAAGGTGGTGGGACTATTTTGATGAGAGATTAATCTTGAAAAAAGGAAGAGTGAAGAGTAATGGGACAGGACAGAGTGTAGCTAGGTCTTGCTCTTTTTTTTTTTTTTTTTTCCTTCTGAAGGCTGTGGTTTTACTTTGTCGTCCTTGTACGGCTCCTACTTAGGAAAGACGTCCTGCTGACTTAAGAAATGATCGGAGTTTGTTGGTGGTGGTGGTGGTGGCGGCGGCGGCGGTTGGTGGTGTGTGTAGGGTATTGGGGGTTGGGGAGGCTTGGGGCAAGACAGTATTGGTTAGAAATCATTTTTTCAAGGAAAACATTTATTAAGCACCTGCTCTGTTCGAGGCACTCTCGTGGGTGTTAGCGATACATATGCAAAACCAAGAACCAAGAACGAAATGAAAATAGTTGTCTGTAGTTCCCTTCATGGAGAAACCACTAGACAGACACACAAACAGAAATGAAACCACTTACTCTCCCAGCCAAGTGGGGAAGGTTTCAGGGGAGACTGCAGATTTGGGGAAATCCCTTTTTGTGGCACAGCCTCTCATGATGGGCAGTGGACACAATGTGATTAAATGTTAATTTGTGAGATACAGGCTAATTCCTGTAGGAGTTCGGAGGGGGTGGTTGTGGTTGGAGAGACTTCAAGTTTTCATAGAGAGAGAGTGGGCCCTGAGCTAGGCTTTCAAGCATGGATAAAAGAAGTGAGACTGTAAAAGTAGAGCATTGAAGGTGAGAACTAGTTCACTGAGGTTTGAAAATAGAAGAGTTTGTTTGAAGAGATAAGAAATAGGGAGTGATTGATGATTTTTGAGGATAGTAAAATTTTTTTTGTTTTTAATTTTTTTTTGTAGAGCACTTTGAATGCCTAGCAAAAAGTTTGAGCTTTATTTGGTAGGTAATGAGGACCCTCTGAGGATTTTGGTGTGGAGGAATGAAATGTCTAGCTTTATACAAAAAGATTAATCAGACGATGAGGTATAGGCTGAATTAGGGAAGAAGAGAACCTGTAGAAGTGGAGTCAGGCTGACTTTTAGGAGGCTGTTAGTACTTATTTCATCAAATAATGAGGGTTTAGATTTAGGCACTGGCAATGTACATTGAGAAAAAAATCAAATCTGAGATACATTTTGATGGAAAAATTAACAGGACTTGGCAATGATTGAGTTAAAGCAGAAGTATAAGAAGAGGGATGAGTCAAACGACCAAGTCAACAAAATTGGGAAGGCAGAATCTGATTTGGAGTAAATTATTTCAGCTTGGGATGTATTGAGTTGGAGGTCATGGTGAGACATCCCAATGGAAATGCCTTTTTAAGCATGTGTGACTCCTCCTGTGTGAGAAGAGTAGGGAATCAAACAGATTTGATAGCTGAGTTTGTATCTTGTCTCACTTTGTTCTTGTCAGCTAATAATTTGTTTCCTTCCTATATCCAAAGTCTTTGTAAGGCCCTGTGGCACTTTGTACTGTTTTCCTAAGAGCCTCAAGGTTTGGCTCATTTGCTCCCTCAATCTTTGCTACCACTTTTTTTTTTTTTTTGGTAGGGGGTGAGGCAATAAGGGTTAAGTGACTTACCCTGGTTCACAAGCCTAGTAAGTGCCTGAGGCTGGATTTGAATTCGGGTTCTCCTGCCTCCAGCAAGAGTCCACTCTCCACTGCACCACCTGACTGTCCCATAAGACCACTCTTTTCCCCTTGATTTCTCAGAGCCCAAGTCCCCTGTGGAAAGGGTGACAGGTTTTCATTTCTCACATTTCATGGTGTGCCTTACAGAGACATATAACCCTTCTTAAGTTTTTTTTTAAAGGATTTTTACTGCTAGTAGCTACAAAGTACATTCTTTCTTTCTTTCTTTCTTTTTTGCTTTTTGGAAGGGGGAAGGTAGGGCAGTTGGGGTTAAGTGACTTGCCCAAGGTCACACGGCTAGTTTTGTGTTAAATGTCTGTGGCCACATTTGAACTCAGGTCCTCCTGACTCCAGGGCCAGTGCTCTATTCACTGCATCACTTAGTCACCTAGCTGCCCCTGAAGTACATTATTTCTCTGGTCTCTAAGTAAGGTGACCTAACTCCTAGTCTAGTCACTCTTCTCCTATTGGACATTTTGAACTGGGTGTCCTGTAGATATCTTAAATTCATCATGTCCAAAACTGAACTTATTATCTTTCCTCCCAAATAAAATCCCTTCCCTCTTTTTAACTTCCCTGTTACTATCTAGGCATCTTTCAGTTACAGAGATTTGCAACCTAGGTTTTATCCTCAATCCTCACTCCCTCAGCCTATTATATCCGATCTGCTACCAAATCCTCTTGATTTTTACCTTCTCTCATCTGCTACGGCCACCACTAGTGCAGACCAGAATTGCATCACCCATGGATAGGCCTCCTTGCTGTTCCTTGCACAGTACACTTCATCTTCCTGACTCCTAGCATTTTCATTGCCTGTCCCCCATGCCTGGAATTCTCTCTCCTCTTTTTCCTGGCTTTCCTGACTTCTTCAGGCCCCAGCTAAAATCCTGCCTTCTGCAAGAAGCCTTTTCCAATATCCCCTTTAATGTTAGTGCTTTCGCTATGAGATTATCTCCAGTTTATCCTGTCTTTATCTTGTTTATATGTTGTTGTTGGCCTATTGTCTCCTCTATTGGAGTGTGAATTCCTCTTGGCAAGGATTATCTGCATTTCTTTCTATGCTCTGCTTTTTGTGTGGTATTTGGCACTCAGTAGATGTTTAATAAATGCTTCTTGACTTTTTCAGATTCAGGTTTTGGTCTTTGTTTTGACCAATTCATCCAACATTTATTAAGTGTTAATCCTGGTAAGAGCTCTATTCCAGGTGCTTGAGATCTACAAATTTTAGAAAAGACATGAGCCACATCTTCTTCAAACTTCTGTTCTTCTAGTCTGTTTGGAAGATTTGATTTATCTGATATAGCTATAACGTATAGATTCACTAGAGAGGTACAAGTACAGTATTTTGTGAGAAATTCAAGGTGAGGAAGTATATAACTGAGAAGGTAAGGGGTGTGTGTGTGTGTGTGTGTGTGTGTGTGTGCGTGCGCGGGCGCCTGCGCGTGTGAAGAAAATCCCAGAAAGCATTGTGGACTGGATAGACTTTGAATTAAACTTTCAAAGATGATTTGCAATTCAGTTGTCAGTACTGGGCTTTCAGTGTGTGGTAGAAGGACTGTGGTAGGCAGTTTGAAGCCACTGAACATTTTAAAAATAATAACATTATTATGGATGTCTTTTGTTTTATATCACCTACATTTCTCAGTGTACCACACCCTTCCTCTCTTGGAGAGATATCCTCCAAGAAAAAAGAAGAAAAAAAGGGGAAAGTCCAGTAAAACTAACTAACATATGGAAAAAGTCTGACACGCAGAGTCAATTGCATCACATATATCCCCTTTGCAACCCAGCCCCTTTGTACCTTTCTGGTCTTCTTACATTGGAATACTCTCCACTTACTATATGATCTAGCAAATATGGACCTCCTTGATGTTCCTTCAGCAATATACTCTCTAGAACTTTTGCCCTTCCCTCCCCGCCCCCCCCCCCCCCCATGCCTGGAATGTTTCCCCTCTTTGTGTCTGACTGCTGGATTCCCTGGCTTCCTCTAAGATTCAGACCAAATTCCACCTTCTATAAGAGATATTTCCTGGTTTCTGCTTTCCCTCCTCTACTCTCTTTGGGCCTTCCCTCTGCGATTGTTTCTCATTTACTTCCATTTTATGTATTTTATATGTAAATGGTGGTTTGCCCCAAATGCCTCACTCCCCAGATTATGAACTTCTTGAGACCAGGGACCTGTCTTTGCCTTTCTTTGTATCGCTAGTGTTTAGCATAGTACCTGGTACCTAGTAAGTGATTAAGAAATGCTTCTTGACTGACTTACCGCTTCAGATTACAGGGAGAGGGATGTCTTCTCATATCTATTTGGGGCCAAGCTTGGTCATTGTAATTTCACAGTACTCCTTTTTGATTGTTTTCTTGTCCTTTTTTACATAGTTGTAATCTTGTATATTATTTTCCTGGTTCTGCTTACTTCATTTTGCTTTAGTTTTTATACATCTTTTCATGTTTCTCTGTATTCGTCATTTCATAATTTCTTAGAAGCTATTAAAAATTTTGGAACAGAGGCCAGATCTTTGCCTTAAGATAGACTGGCAGTGGTATAAGAGATTAGTTGGAGGTAGAAAGGCCTGTTAGGTTATTGTACTTGTTTGGGCAGGGAGTAGTGAGGTCCTGTATGAGGGTGGTTGCAGCAGGAACAGAAAGGAGTCAGGGGAGCGAATGAAATTTCCATGGGAGAGAAAGTAGAGAGAGCCAAGAGATCCAAGTACAGAGTCTTGGAACAGCACCCATCCTTGATCCCTAAGGGATGGGGAAGAATGAATAAAAAGCTAGAAAAACCTAGGGAGTATGTTGTCATGGAATCCCAGGGAGAGGAAGATAGCTCCAGTTGGGTATTTTGCTGATCTATTTACCGCATCTCTTGAGGTCTAGTGGGGAGGTGTGGGGTAGGAGGATGTGTGTTACTAAAAAGATACCTAATGACTGTTATATTTGGTGATTAGGAGTTCATTGCATTAAAGAGAGAGAGTAAAAGCCAAATTGTCTAGAATTAGGGAGAAAGTAGTTAATGAGGAAGAGGAAGCATTGAGTATAGAAGACTTTTTCAAGATATTTGATTATTAGAGAAGAGAGAAATGGGATCATAACTGAATGAAATTGAAGGGTCAGAGGAAGACATTTTTATGATTGGGAGAGACCTAATGTGATCTAGGGGGAAATAATACTCTAGTCGGAGTGGAGGACCTGAGTTTGATTCCTGCCTTTAACCATTACTACTTGTGTGACCTTGGGCATGGTACTTAACTCCATAGGCCTGTGTACAATAAGGAATTAGAACTAGATAATTTTTAAAATTGTCTACCAGTTCTGCATCTTACTATGCTATGATTCTGTGTCTCATGTTTGTAGACTGTTGGGAAAGAATCTGTGGAGGAAGAGAGATTGAGAGTGTGTATGACCGGGGAGGTGACTCCTGGAGTAAGGCCCTGGAAGAGTGAAATGGGGTGGGAGCAAAGGTAGGGTCCTCACCAAGGAGTAGGGATACTGGTTACTTATTTACTCTCCTTACTTTTTGAAATTGGAAACTACTTCAGGACCAGGGACCATTTCACTTATTAATATGGAATAGCAAGAAAGGTAAATTAAGCAAAGGGAAAGAATTAGACAATTTCATGGACAAGGGAAGTAATGTATAATAAGTCTGGCAACAAAGAAATTTATATTTGTTTCTAGAAGCAATAGAGAACCATTGGAATTTAGTGAATGAAGAATTGGTGTGGTTAGAGCTGCATTTTAGGAAAATCACTTTGGAAGCTAGGTGGAGGATGGATTGGAGAGGAAGAAGCTTGAGAAAGAGACCACGTAAGAGGTTATTGTGGGACAGGATGAACACTTGAACTAGGATTGTGATTACAGAGAGAAGGAATTGTATGTGAGGGATGTTGTGGAACTAGAAATGACAAAGTTTGGCAACTGATATAGGATATATTTGAGGTGAGAGTGTGTGACCTTGGGCAAGTCACTTAGATCCTCAATTTCTTCATCAATAACCTGAAGGGTCTCAAAAGGATTGTTCTCAGTTTGGATTGATGTTATTGTTGTTCACTTGTTTTTCAGTCATGTCTGAATCTTCATGACCTTATTTGGAGTTTTCTTGGCAAAGATACTAGAGTGGTTTGCCATTTCCTTTTCCAGCTCACTTTATAGATGAGGAAACTGAGGCATCCAGGATCTGAGGACAGATTTGTCTTCTTGACTCCAGAACTAGCACTCTACTGCCCCACCTAGCTGCCCTTGAATTGATAAAGCATTTTCTTTAACTCCTATTTATTAGGTATTGTGTTAGGGTAGGGGCTGGAGTGATGTGTAGGGAAAGGGGAGGGGATACATATGCAAATAGGCCAGATGTCCCTGGCCTCAAGGATTTTGCATTCTAATGAGGGAAGAAAGCACCTAAGGGAGGGCTCTAAAATGAATTGGGACTGAGGTCTGATGAGGGAGGGACAAGATGAGGCAAAAGCTCTAAGGGTCTTTTTAGCTCTAAATCTTATGATCTATGAAATAATGAAGTTCTATGTAGCAATAATTTAACGTGTGGTCATGCTTGCATGTGACTGAGATGGGTGAGGAGTGGAGAATTTATGTCTGAATGGCCCGCATCATAAATATTTGAGTCTTGGAGGATGAAGGCAGGCAATGGGGTGGAGAGGAAGTTGTGAACCAGATGCTAAAGTCATTTAGAAATGTGGAAGAATAAGTGACATGGATGTCAGTAGATGACAGAAATAAGAATGGAGAGTGGATGGTATAAATAGACTGGATAGACTTCAGAAGGGGGTAAATTATTGGGAGATGTGGGTAGAGGAATGGACTGGGAGTTTGCCATTCCTTCTTCCTATGCCTTTGTGTCTGGGGGTGGGAAGTGGTAGGAGGAACCTCCTCTGTAAATGTTACGAAGACTGCAGTATCCTCAAGGGAGAGCTAATATTGAGGGAAAGCAAATAGCTTGAAACGTTGGAGGACCTGGTAGAATTTGAGAGTGAAGGATAGGGACTCATTGGGTCCTGGGTAACAGTGGAAGAGATAGATAGGCAGACCAGGTTGGAGTAGACTCAGACTGGGCTAGCTAGTCAGAATAGGGATGAAGATTTGGGAATTTCTTAAAATTTAAGGAAATAAGAATGGATAGATAGGATTCTGGAAATTGTATTAGGGGAGGTGCATTAGAGTGGCATCTTGGCAATTGCAGGGAAATGTTTTGTCAGAGAATTTAGACAATAGGGAAACTTACAGTTAACCTAATCACAAAATTCTAAGAAAGAACTACAGAATCCTTGTGATTGAGTTCCTGCTTTTGTCTTGATTGCATCTGTTAGGGTTGTGGGGCTTCCTGGGATGGGAGGGGCTGGTAGCCCTACCCCAAGTGTTCTGTCACATACACCATTCTTTACCCTCCCCCCACCACACCATACCTCTGAGTGGTTCATCTGTTTCCTCTTCCCCAGGGTGCTGGAAACTATAAGGTTTCCAAAGTGCTTTTGCAAATATTCTTTCATCTGATCACATAAAACCCTGGGATGTGGGTACTGTTATTATCCCCATTTTACAGATGAGGAAAAAGAGGCAGAAAGAGGTAAAGTAACCCACTTAGGATCATACGGATAGTAAGTATCTGCCACTAGGTCTTTCTGACTTCAGGCATCCCTCCTCCTCCTAATTCTTTCTCTGTTGCCACCTTGCAGCCCCTTAAAGGGACCTTAGAATGTTATAGTCCAGTAGTTCCACAACTTGTGAGCTACAGGTCCTTGTTATTGAAGGACAGGTTCCTAAACCCACATATACACTGTACATTGTCATTTTGATACCTGTTTAAATCGCAGAAAATACACTGTAAAATGCTGTTCTAAACATGCACACTTACTGTTGGTTGAATGAAATTATCTCAGTCATATAGATATTTGTTTTTTCAGTTATGTGTAGGTATTGTGGTCAATGAAATACACATTTATTTAAAGGAATTGCTGAATTCATAGTAGTTTTTCACCATAATGTTTATTTTCTTATTCATTGGATACTAATAATACAACTATTATTAGTGTGGAGGTCCTCAAGACTTTTTTTATATATATAAAAGAAGGTATATATATATTCAGAAAGGTTGGGGAAACCACCAGGCTCCTTTTACAGACGGGGTAACTGAGGTTTCTCTGAAGTTAAGTGATTTACCCAAGTCAGACCAGTAAATAAATAGCAGAATCAGAATTCCTACCCAGGTTTGCTGATTCCAAACCTACTGGGGTCTCCTCTAGTCTCAGGAACTGTCTTATTTATTTATCTTTGTGTCTGTGTCAGGTCCTTGTACCTCAGTGCCGCTACCTAGTGGGTATTTAAATAAATGTTTGCTAAATGAGTGAATTAGGAGAGGGCAGCTAGATTTCCTAAGAGAGTTCATTTACATCTCAGACACACTCCAGCTTGGTGCTTCGTTCTCACAGCACATCCTGCTCACAGAGACAAGTCACCTTAGGTTATTCCCTAACATTTGGCAGTTAATCATAGATGTCCCTGTGTTAGTCTCAGATTGTTTCATATGCATATTTTCTCAGTTCTGCTTAAGAGCAAGACATAAGCCACTTTTGTATCCCCGCTGCATCTGGGACAGCATGAAGTAGGCACATATTTGGAGCTCAATAAATGCTGTTTGCATTAAGGCGTAAAAGATGCAGTGTCCTGACTCCCTCGGTTTTCCTCTAATTGGTTCAGAATAGCTTGTTCATAACACTGGGTCTCTGACATGAACTCTTGAAGAATGGGGATGTGATTTATTCCAGTGTGCTCATTATGCCCAAGTTCTACCATAAGAAAACAATTTGATTGCCTCATAGCATCTATAATGGAATATTATCTGTAGCACATTTTTTTTCCTTAAATTTAATTTTAAAAATCTAATCGAAAGATTTTAATTTTTATTCATCTTTTTTTTTGCTTTTATGTCATTCTCATTTCTAAATATATATTCACCCCCTCCTCTATTCAGCAAGCCATCCTTTATAACCAAAAAAAAAAAAAACAGGAAGAAAAAAAAATAACAGTTGAGCCAAACTAAACCTGTCTCTGCTAAGAAGGGAAGGAGTGAACTCCTTGTTCTCTTTCCTCTTCCTGTGATCATTTCCCTGATCTTACCTGGTTACTCTTTGTTTGTCTTCTTTTTGAATCAAATCTAGTAAGACTTGAAATAAGCAGAAATTCAAGCTTTGGTCCTCTCCTCCCGTGCTTACAACTTATGTATAAACTTTGTTCACTTTTCAGGAACATATGACTTGCATAAATTGATGTATATTTGTATGTACTAGATTTGGGGGCTTAGTCTGTTAATTCTCCATTATGCATATTAATGGGAATAGGCCTGTAGTTAATCTAAAAGGCGTATTTGGCTTTAGAATGCATTATAGTTTTTTTAAACTGCAGATGAACCTTTTACATTATGTTTAATTCAGTAAAGTAAACTTATTCCTTGAGTACACACCAGCTGGGTGCAGAGAACATCCAGACATAAGCTAGATGGCATCTGGGATTTAAAAAAAAAATGCTATTGGTAATCTACAAAGCAGAGGGATTGGATGTAGGTTACAGAGATTCAATTCAACTAGTTTGTATGTTGTTCTCCAGTCTTTTTTCAGGTGTGTCCAAATCTTTGTAACCCTCCTTGGGATTTTCTTGGCTAAGATACTGTAGTGGTTTGCCATTTCTTTCTCCATCTCATTTTACAGATGAGGAGACTAAGTCAGAGTTAAGTGACTTGCCTAGGGACACATAGTTAAGTGTGGGAGGTTCTATTTAAAGTCACAAAGATGAGTCTTTTTGACAGTAGGCCCAGCACCACCTTCAGCAACTGATGATCATAGTTTTACAAACTATTTAATAATCTTACAAACATAACCAGTGAAGATTTCTTTTCATTTGTAGTCAGAGTATGTTTTGAGTAGGACTTTTAAATGAATAGTAAGGAATTTGGACACTGTGTACCCCAGTGTGAGTCCTTTTATGTAATAAAAGGTATTCAGTTTAGCATATGTTACACACACATGTGTGTATGAGTTTATTGTTTTTTCATTCAGGATCTATGATTTCATCTTGAGAATTGAATACCCAAAGTGGAAACTCCCTCCATTGCTGCGGGTTGGCAGGTAGTCAGTTATTTATCTCTTTAGATACTAAGGACACTGAAAAGTTAAGTGACTTGCCTACCATCACAAAGCTAGTGTTATGTCAGTGGCAGGACTTAAATGCAGCTGTTCTTGATTCTGATAGTCTCTTATTAGATTAATCGGGTATGTTTGTTCCACCTCCATTAAAGTTGTACTTAGCATACCAGTATTTGGCATTCAGAATAGGGCACTGATGTAAGTGAGGGGTAGAAACACCTCTAAGGATAAATAATATTTTAAAAGAAGATTTAACAAGTCAATCTGCTTATTGGAAAACATTTTTATCTGTAAGCATCAAAATAACCTGATTCCTGTGGAACTGTAGGTATTTCTTGATATGAATGCTAGTGACAAACACAAGTTACCACCTTCTTTAGAGGACGGACCATTTTTTCCTCATCCATCTTTCATTTTGAAGAAGGGTTAAGGAAAGACCATTTTAAGCAGGAAGACCTTTTGAACTCTGTCTCATTTCATGCAATCTTTTTTTTTCAGTTGTATTACTTTTTTTTTAATGGATGACTTTTGTCTTTATTTCACATTCATTTATTTTTTAACTTTCTTTTTCAGTAGTATTTTTTTCCAATTACATAGACAGTTTTCAAAGTTCATTTTTTGAAAGACTTTTGAGTTCCCAATTTTTCTCCCTCCCCTCTCCCTTCCTCAAGATGACCGGCAATCTGATAAAGATTCTACATTCACAAACATTTATGAACATATCTTCCTTACTCTTTTGTTTCTATTTAGCCTTCTCTTGTACCTAAAATTAAAAACAAATTTCAACAAGATCAACTAATATTGTTTTGACAGTATATATAGCATTCCACACTTGTAGCCTCCTCCCTCTCCAATGAGAAGGGAAAGGTGTATTTTCTCATCTCTTCTGGGAATTATAGCTGCCAAGCACTCCATTTTGGTTTCATTGCTCTTTCCATTTAGATTCTTTTTATTGTTTTCATTGTTCATGCAGTCTTTACAGAAAAGATCAGTATCTCACTGCTTTGGGTAAAGTAATGTCATGGGTTAGCACGTCTTCACTCCTAGGGTTATTTAGTGGGAAGTAGTATATAAAGTGTAGTAGCAAGGTGAGTGAATTATGAGTATCTCAAACTCCGCATACTTTCCCCTAGAACTCAACTGGTATAGTGCAGTTCGTTTAAATTTTTTAAAATTAAATTTAAATTATTTTAGTTAATTAAAATTTAAAAATTAAAAAAAATTACTAAGCTATTCTGAGTATTGTAAATGCTCAAGTCAAGCAACTACTAAGGACCTGTGGAGGAAGATGCTATTCACCTACAGAGAAAGAACTGAAAAATAGAAGTATACATAGTATAATAATTTTTATCGTGTGTGTGTGTGTGTGTGTGTGAAATGATGGGGAAGGAGGAAGCTTTGGAACTTAAGTTCAGAACTTGAAATATAACAAAATATAATAATTTTATATATATATATATATATAAAATATAACAAAAAATTTAAATTAAAATTTTAAAAAATAGCATATGACCACATTGTACAACAACTGAAAGTTATGGGGAACAGAATTTTGTGTCTATTAAAAAGTTTGTAAGAAAATTAAATTGAAATAATATACCCAACAGTTATTGTTCATGCAGTGGCATTTCATGAATTTTCACCAAATTTAAGTACCTGATATGTTCAGGATATATACAATACCAGAGCTAGAGGGTAAAGTCAAGATATGAAGACTGCCCTGAGGGATCTCTGAATTCACCCTCCAACTTCAGCATTTCTCATTAATAATGTCTGTAGGATTTAGAGTTAAAAGGAAGAGCTCTAGTTGAAACCAAAGAAACAGAGCTAGAGAGGTGAAGTAGTTTACCCAAGGGTTAAGGGGAAGGGCAAGGAATGAGCATTCACACAGTATCTCCTGGATGCCAGACACTGTTAAAAGCTTTACCAGTATCTCATTTCATCTTAAAACAAGCTTATGAGATAGGTGCCCACATTACAGGTGAAAAAACAGTTGAGGCTGGCAAAGGTTTTATGTGACTTGCCTAGGGTCACACAACTTCTAAGTGTCTGAAACTGGATTTGGATTCAGATCTTCCTGACTCCAGACTCAGGCTCTATCCACTGAGCCACCTAGCTGAGTCACACAGGTTCTAAGTAAACAAGGGTTGTAGCCGATCCAGGATGCTTGATTACTTCTTTTATACAACTAAATCAGTCCCCTCCCCTCCATTATACCTCTTGATGTGAGGACTAGTGTCTAAAATAGCCCTGATGTTCATAGTTTTCTGGATGTATGTATATAGCTGTAACTGTCATATTGTAGATGGTTTAATACTGATCTCTCTCTAACTTTGTCATCTGCACACAGGCTCTGTCATTGACTCTCACAGTCATTAAAAAAACAAAGGTCTAAGCTGCCAAAGGATAGCAGAGATTTTGGACTCGAAGCTAGTCATGATGAACCAACTCTTGAGGATTATTTAACTCTAAGGCTTGGGAAAAGAAGGGGAGAGGAGCCAGAAGAGGTACTGCTTCTTGGTGGCAAAGAATAGATACAGTTGAAATGGACCTTGGAGTCCTAGCTTATGGAAATCCAAAGTCCTAGTGGGATCTAGGCCATGGGGCTGTGGTTGGGACAAGCACGGCACAAAAAATCTTTTTAACTGTAAAGTTCCATGTCAACCATTATTATTAGCTTTTGATCTAATGAGGATGCCCGAAAAACATAAAGGTGGGGGGGTGAATGGGAACAGTGAAAAGACTGTAGCCAGAAGGGACCTCAGGGCATTTAGTCCATTTTACAGATGAAGAAACTGAGGCCCAAGGAGTTGAGGTCAAAGAAGTAGGAAGCCCAACTCGTGAAGCCATTGTCTAGGTGAGAAAGCATTCTACTGTGCCACTTTGCTTCCCTCCCAGAGTCAGGAGGACCTAAATTCAAATTTGACCTCAGATAATTAGTAGCTATGTGACCCTGGACAAGTCACTTAACCCTGTTTGCCTCAGTTTCCTCATCAGTAAAAATGAGCTGGAGAAAGAAATGGCAAACCACTCCAGTGTCTTTGTCAAGAAAACCCCAATCATGGAAGAGCTGGACATGACAAATAGACTAAGCAGCAATGGAAAAAGCACATCTCCAAACACAGAGCCTACAAATAGAAAAGGAAGATGGTTCCTATCAGGACTCCTGCTTCAGCTGTGGGTTTGACCAGAAGGCCTCATATGGTCCTTGCCACTCCAAGGTTCTTTAATCTTCCTGTAAAGCCAACACTATTGGCTCCTGGCATGGGGGTGAGCATGGATTCAAAAAGGTTTGGTTTTTTTTGCCTGTGGAATGTGAGCCTCCAGCAGGTCCTTCCTACCTAGCTTGAAAGAGTAGGGGGTCTCGGGACAGACAAACACATACATGATAATCCAACTGACTAGTTCAGAGAGTTTTATCACCATGTCTGACCACAGTCTGACAATTGCAGCATCTCTCACAAATGATCTACTGAAGTCATAGAGGTTTTAATCTGCATGCATGGAGGGAGTAGCCACACTGATGCCAGAGGCTTCAAAGATGACTCTGTGAATAGAGGGCTGGGTGGTAAATCAGAAGATCTGAATTAGAATCCTACCTCAGAAATGATTTAATTGTGTGACCCTGGGCATGTCATATAATGTCTCCTAGCTTCAGGTTCCTCATCTGTAAAATGGGGGTTTTAATTTCACCTACCACACAGAGCTGTGAGGACCAAATAAGGTAATATGTATAAAGCATTTTGTAAAACACAAGATGCTACATAAATGGTAGATGTTATTATATTACTGATGAAATCACTGGATCTTAATGTGTTGAAGTATCAGCTAGCAATGGACTTGACTTAGGAAGATCAAGGTTTTAAATCCTGGTTCTGTTACTAATGGGTACTTGGGGCAAACCACTAGACTTCGATTTTCTCATCTGTACCTTGTTAGGGTAGTTGTGAGGTTCAAATGCATTACTTCTCTTTGAAAGCTATAAGACCCTATATGTGTCGAATGCCTTTACAGATATAATTTTCTTTGACAAAGCTTTTCCCCTTCAGTTTTCTAATGGAAAGACTGATTTTTCTTAACTTTAGGGAAAGCATTTTCTATTGCAACTTTACCAAATCAAAGCTATTTTTGCATTTTGTATTTTTTTCCCTCTTATCATTGCATTCTGAGGTGAATCTGATTTAAATTCCTTGTAACCAACTCTGTCTTCTCCTGTATGTTTACATTTTTTGTTATCTGGAGGTATTTTATGTCATTAATATTTGTCTTCAAAATAAAGAATAGTTGTTGGTTTTTTGTTTTGTTTTTTTTTTTTACAAAAATCAACAACAGTCTGCTTCTTAGTCTCTGCCCATCCTCTCCTACCTCTTTCCTCCTAATTTTTACGCCTCTTCAGATTTACTGTTTGAGACAGGTTTTGAATGTTCATTGCTTGATCTCAGTTTCCACACCTGTAAAATAAGTTTGAACTAGATAACCTCTGAAGTCCCTTCCCTGTTCTGAATTTAAGATTCTATGAGATAAATATTGATGCTTCTGAGAACTGGGGATGACATGTATGGGAGTGGAATGTGTTTGTCAAATGTTTCCTTGTCCTGCTGTGACTATGCAAAAACTGGAGAACTTTCCCATGTGAAGAACTGCAAATAGAAGAGTTGCTCTTCAGTTTTGTTTATTTGAAGTTGTTTAGAGAATCCTTTTCCCACACTGTAGTATGCAGGTAGTTCTTAGTTAAACATTGAGTTGAGATGGAGAACTTGCTAGTCCATGCCAGTATATTGGTTCAGGCACAGTGCTGAGTGCCTTAGGACATAGACAAAGAGGTGAGATGGAGAACTTGCTAGTCCATGCCAGTATATTGGTTCAGGAACAGTGCTGAGTGCCTTAGGACATAGACAAAGAGCTGCCAAGGAACACTGTATCAGGAATACAGAAACTGCAAGGAGATACACCACATTAGGGATACAGAATGCTTAAAGAGTTACACTGTAGCAGGGATACAGAATAGTCACTGTTCAGACATTCAGCTGGCTTAGGGTTATTAAGGATCACTGGTGGTTTATTTGTTTGTGCTTTATTTTTAGTCAAAAATGACTGTTTATTTTTGATCTAATGGGAAATAATTACTTTCCATTCAAACTACTTGATAGCTTCCTGAATCAGTCCCCAACTTTCTCAGGGGCATTTTAATGTGCACTCTATAATTAAATATTGTAAGCTTTCCACATATATACGATAAAGATTTGAACACTGAATATGCATAGTTGCCAAATTAAGTTCACCTCGAGTTATGAAGAAGTATTTAAGGTAAAGGTATACCAGCTGAAAGAGAATCCACCTTGTACATTTAAATAAAAAAAGCAAAAAATATGTTAGTACAAGGAGTTCCTTTTAGAACAAGGTTCGTTAAAAAAATATTGATAGCTTTTGTTGTTTATATTGCCAGAATTTTCCCAATATTCTTTCTCCTTCTCCCACGGTCATCCCATAAAACAAAGAGTATTTTTAAACAAAAAGAAAAAAAAGAGATTTTTAAAAATCATCAAAACTTATTATTGATATAGTGAAAAAATCTGAAAGCGCAGTGTGCTAAGCTAGTGAACTTCCTACCTCTACAAAGAACTGGACTAGGTGTGTCTTCTCATTTCTTCAAGCTTGTAGAACAGGGCTTGTTAGCCTGAATAGATTTCAGAGTGTTTGTGAATTTGAATGGAGGGAAATTGCATCTTTATTCCAATATGATTGACTTATTTTTATAATCCTATGTATTTTATTTTATGCATTTGGGAACATTATTCTGAGAAGGGGCCCATAGATTTCACTAGATCATTACCAAAAGGATCCATGTTGTACATATTTAGATAAATGGCTCTCAAAGTCTGGTCTGTGGGCTGCTGCCAGTTTATTTATTCCTCCAGGTGGCAACTGGATTGTTTTGTGGGAGTAAAGTTTCTAATATGATATTTATTATTTTGATTTTAGCAAATTCATTTGATAAGTGGTTTGTTTTTTTTTTTTTGAGCAGCTACTATGTTCCTAGTCCCTTAGGTGCTATGGGGCATAAAAAGTTATTAGATGAAATTTCTTCTCTAAAGCAAACTCAGAAAGGTTAAATAGCTTTTTTTCCCCCAGATGTTTGGTATTCATTATGTGTATACCTGGTATCCCTAAGTGACTGAAACTTTGATCATGTCTGGACCTTTTCTCCTTCCTCCCCTATCTGACTTTTTCCCTCTGTCTCTCTTCTCCTCACCTTCTCTCCATCCTCCCCATAAAACCCCATGCCAACTTGATTTGACATCTGTACAAATTCAGTGATCCATTCTTTATCAAGGATACATGCAAGAGTCAGGGTGTTTAGTAATGGAGAGTCTAAGTTTAAAATGCTTGAGATTATTTTTCATTCATCTAGGAAACTAAAGTATTTTGAAAGCTAAATATTCTCTGTCCACCACACCCCTTACCATACCAAATATGCACGTGTATTGTGCTTGAACATGTTGTGTATATGCATGTGTAAATGTATCTATTTAGGAAAACTATCAAATGTATCTATTTACCAAAACTATCAAGAGTTCATTTACATATGTGGAGATATGTGTATATATGTATAGTGTGTGTTTATGTAGATGTATGTAAATTAGCATGACCATCTTGGATAGAGACTGACCTTGGAGTCAGGAACTACTGGGTTTAAGTCATCCCTCTGACACATACTAGCTGTGTGACCCTGCACAAATCACTTAACCCTCTGAGCTCCAGGCATTCTTGAAGACTTAAGTTACTGAGCAAGTAGTGGTCTTCTTTGGTAGGCACTTCCTTACATGGATCTAATCTGCCCTTTCCCTCCCCCCAGAAGTGTGACTACGTGTGTTTGTGTGTATTGGGTAAGAATGAAAGACAGCATGAGAGCAACTACTTTGTGCCTTGTATCATTTAAGGTGCTATGAGACACTGAAAAAAATTAATAGATTGGGAGCTAACAAGTTATTGGGGGAAAAGTAACATACAGATAAGGAATAGGCAAGCATATAATGAATAAGTTGCTTATTCATTATGCATTTTCTTGCCTCCCCAACTATCTAGCTAGAATTTTTCTGTATACACATGTATGTAGAAAGAGTAGGTACTAATTACCTATTCTATATGTATTTCCTTCCATATATGTGTGTCTATACACACATATTCACACATAGATATATGGTGTAAAATAAATTGCTAAGTTATATGGTAAAGAATAGAACAGTTTGCTATAAGGTCCCAGTGGAGTGATTCAAATAGTATAAGCAGATGGAGTTACATGGTATATGCTACCATCCTCAGGGGATTCTTCACAGAGGAGCTGAGACTTGAGAGTGCCTAAGGATCTGACTGACTAGAGGGGAGAGGAGGATGAAGATATGAGGGTAAAAATAATGGTGTAGCATGAATAAAGACATGATATGAGAGGGAACTATAAGAAGATGACCTGTCTGATTAGAGTGAAGAGGATGTTTTTGGGGACTAGTGGAAAATAAGATTGTATTGATAGGATGGAGCCTATTACAGTGGACATTGAAAGCAAGTAGAGAGGTTGAGATTTGATGTGCCAGGTAATTAGCAGCCTTTGGCAAGAGGAGTGAACAGGGTGAAAGCAATGATTTAGTTTTTTTAAAAAATAGATAGATGAATGGATTGCAACATAGAGGTTGGCATACAAAAAATCAGATAGAAGGCAATTTCAGTAATCTAGGCATGAGGTGATTAGGGTGATGGAAAATGGTGGTGGTAGGAATGGAATTGAAGGGATGAAACAAGACTTTTCAAAGGAAAAATCAACAGGATTCGATGACTAATTGGGTTGAGAGTTATAAAGAAGATGTAGTATTCCTGAGTCTGGGCCTGGGTGAATAGTGATATGAGTATTTTCTCTTATTAATTCTTATGTTTTTGTGTTTGTTTTTGGGGGGCAGTGTATGTGGGGAGAGTGTTGTCCAAATCTATCGAGAAGGACGAAAGTGGCTGCCTTTTCCTTTGTCCAAATGATGAAAACAGACATTTTATTCAGAAACTTTGCTAGGTTCTGGAGGGGGAAGGGGAATGAAAAATGATTGTAACTAGCCTCAAGACGCCAGACTGGTGGGAAGTAATAGGCTCTCGTGAAGTCAGTGAGGCTCGTGGAGGAGGCGCCTCTTCAGCTGAGCCTTAAGAATTTCAGTAGGTAGTAGTGATTGGTGAAGAAGAAGGAATGCATGGCAAGCAGAGGAGATTCAGTGCACAAAAGCACAGCAGTGGGAGTGGGCAGAAGAATAGCATGTGGGAAGGAAATTACCATGAAATAAGACTCAAAAGGTAGTTCAAAAGAGGCTATTTAGGAAACTTTTGTTATTTTAGTGTCAATTTAATTTTTTTCTTCCAAATTTCCTTTTTTTTTTTTTTGGTATTGATTTAACAAATATCAACAAACATGAATATTCGCACAGACAAAGAACAGGAAAAAGTCTTGAACATGAAATTGTGGCTCTCATTTGCATATAGATTGTTTCTTTTTAAAAAGTATATATTTAAATTTAACATATTACCCATACTGCCCTGCTTATCTGTATTCCTTCTTAACTCCTGTCCTTTTCTTTGCATTTTTATATATTCCATTGGCACCTTTCTTTCTATTTAAAAAAAAAACCCCAGTATCATTACTCCCCACAGCACTTCCCAATAGAAAATAAAATAAAACCCCTGCTTTGTAACAAGTATAGGCATAGGGACCAGACCTGTGATTGCTCTGAAATCCTGATGAGGAAATTCCCTCCACCAATATTGAGCAGCACCTTCTCTGCCACTAAGAGAGTTACCTAGAGTCATAAAGCCCCAGTATGTGTCAGAGGGGGGATTTGAAACCCAGGTGTTTCTGGCCCCAAGGCTAGTTCCCCATCCACTCTGTCACACCATGTTTTCCTCAACAAATTTATCTAGAAACAAAACAAATTCTTGCCAAAAAACAACTCCCACACCCAACACAGTATGTTTTCTCCTTGCCAGGAGATGAAAAGCATGTTTCATTGTTAGTCTTCTAGAGTTTTGATTGGTTATTTCATTGTTAACAATTCTTACATCTTTCCCAGTTTGCCTTTACTATGTATTCATTGTATAAATTGTTCTGGTCCTACTAACTTTCCTGTGCAGGAGTTCATGCAAGTCTTTTCCTGGTTCCACTGAATTCATCCCTTTCATCATTTCTTGTAACTTAGTAATATGCCATTTTATTCATAAACCATCATTTGTTCATTTATCCCCTAATTGACATGTGTGCACAACCTCTACCTGGAGACCTCCAAATGGGTAGGGGGAGTTTCCCATCTCTCCAAGCAGGCCATTTGAGTTTTGGATAGCTCTAATTAGTAGGAAGTTCTCTGCACCTCCCCCCCACATTAAACCCCAAATTTGCCTTCTTGAAACAAACCTACACCTATTGCTCTTAGTTCTGCCCCCAAGACCAAAGGAGCGCACGTGTGATCCTACCTCCAAATAATAGCCCTTCAAATATCTGAAGATAGCCATCATATCTTCCCTGAATCTTCTCTTCTTCAGGCTAAATGTTCCCAGCTCCTTAACTGATCCTCATATGATCATTGACTTAAGGGCCTTCGGGGTCCTGGCTCCCTCCCTCTGAGCATCCTAGTTTAGCAATGTCCTTCTTAAACCATATTGCCCCCGAAATGAACACAGTCCTTCAGATGAGGACTGACAAGGGCAGAAGTACAGAGGAATTACTATTTCCTATTCCTAGAAGCTATTCCCTTGTTAATGTATCTCAAGATTGTGGCAGCTTTTCTGGCTACCCCATCATGGTTCTAACCTTCAGATCTTTTTCAGTAAAACAATTTTTTATTCATGCCTCCCTGTCTTATATCTGGAAATCTGGTTGTTTTTTTTTAATCATCTTTTCCCACATCCTTTTCAGTTCCTTTTGGCTTTTGGGTTTCTTTTTTTTTTAACCATTAATCAGTCAGCAAACATTTATTAAGTTACTATCACATTCTAATCACTGTGCTCAGGGATGAGAATACAAATGCAAAAAAAAAAATAGTTCCTACTTTCAGGGAGCTTATAATCTAATGGGGGGGGAGGGGAACAGCACACAAAAGAAAGCTGAAAGGGAAGATCATGATAGAAAAGTCTGAAGAAGTGCCACTAGGTGAGAAATGAAGAGATACCTGACCTGAATTAATGTCTTCAGCAATTGTAGAACCTTGGAGCTCTCTGCCCTCCAAGCAGAGCTGCTCCTGGGGCACAGGATATCTGTGAGGTGTGAGAGTTCTAGCACTGATGTGACCCCAAAGAATGAGGAGGTTTCTGGAGTATGAAGGAAAAATACAGAGGAGTGTGGCTGGTGGGAGGTCAATGTCATCTCCTTGAGGGCAGGGTTTGTCTTTTTGTTCTGTTTGTATTTGCATCCACTCAATTTAGTCCTGAAATTCCATAGAATTTCATTTTTAGATTCACTCAGTTCTCAGCCCTATCCTCTAGGGGGGGAAGAGGGAGAAGGGAATCAACATTTGTATGGTACCTGCTGTGTGTCAGGCACAGTGCTGGACCCTTTGCAGATATGGTCTCATTTAAATGTTTCTCACAACCACCTGGAGAGGTAGGTAGTGTTATTATCTTTATTTTACAGTGAAGGAAACTGAGACAAACAGACTTTAAGTGACTTGCCCAGAGTCATGCACAGCTAGTAAGTGTCTGAGGCTGGATTTAAACTGTATTTAAAGTCTTTCTGACTTCAGGCCCAGCACTCTATTCACCAGGCCACCAGCTGCCACTAGCCTGGCAAGATCTTTTTTGGATCCGGATGCTCCCAAGTTTGTGTCACCTGCAGATATGAGGAGCACACCATCAGTAGTACCTCTATCCAAGCTTGGATAAAAATGTTAACTAGCACAGGGCCCAGCACAGATCCTTTTAGGACATCACACCTTCTGCCACATTTAACATTGATGCACTTGACAATCCTCTTTGAACTTGGCTCAGTATTCAATTCTGAATCCATCTCATGGGATTATTGGCCAAATCATCTCCAAAGAATAGTATGAGTTGCTTTATCTAAAGCTGCTAAAATCAAGATATTCCTTTCCTATGCTAGCATAATAATCAGGAAAATGGGGTTGGTCTGACATGACCTATTCTCCATGAAGCAGATCAGCTTCATCTTTGTGACTTTCTGGAGTATAATTCCAAATTGCTTTCCGGAATGGTTGGCTCAGTTTGTGGAGACTCATGAATGCCAGGTTAAGTAAGAGTCAGACAATGTAATGATATAGAAAGAATCCTGTAGGTAAAGTCATATGACATGAGTTCAGAGGTCTCCTCTGCTGGAGTCACACCATGACTGTGAGGCAGTCAATTTCTGAGCCTTAGTTTCCTCATTTGTGCTAAATGGTAATATTATTTTTATATTCTATTAGCAGCAGACAGCTATTGAAAGTTCTTGAACAAAGGGATGATGTCGCTTCATTGCCCTGATACTGTCTAGCAGATTGCTCCCTGACTTTTTCATTTCCTGAATACAGCACCCTGCAAGACAAGTGTACCCCTTTGGTGCCCTTTTAAAATTCTGGCTAGGCAAGAGAATCTCTAATGATCACTTATCTTTCTTATTAATACCTCATAGTTTGCTCCTTAATTGAAGATTCCTTCCTAATAGGGGAAAGTCACCTGTCTCCTACCACCCCCAAACAACATGTTCATTTTCACTTTACTGTTTAACTTCTTGGCCCTTTTATCACTTCAGAGCAGCGATTCTTTTAGTATGGTATGGTGACCCCTGAGAGAGAGTCCCCAAGATCATTTCAGGGAGTCCAAAAGGTCAAAGTTGTTTTCATAATAATGCTGAGATGCTTTAATTTCTAATAAATAGATATAACTCATGTAAACAAAAGTTATTTGGAGGGTGGCGTGTCCTTAATATTTAGGAGTTTAAAGGGGTTCCTGAGAATAAAGAATTTGAGAACTGGAGCTTTAGCTACAGTCTCCTGATGAAGAGACGCCCTTCATCTGTGCACAGCAGCAATTAGTCTACAATTTTATAGTCTTAAAGGGTTTCCTAGGACATTAAATTAAATGACATGTCCAGGGTCTCCCAGCCAAAATTATGACACAGGCAGGAAGTGAGCCAGACTGTGAGACTGGCTCTCTATTTACTGCTCCAAGCTGCCTCATTGTTTTACTTAAGACAGAATTATTAAAATTAATTTGTGTTCCCTCAATGCAACCCATTTAGAAGTAGTTCTGAAGTAAATGGGGGTGGGGAGAAGGTAAGAGGATGAGAAGCTTGTCAGAGATCTTAAAGCTGCTGTAGGTAAGAATGTGTTTTAAAATGAACAATAGCCTACAATTGTCAATGAGTTAGTAACTTCCTTCTGGGGCCAAATAATTAAGTGCATTGTAGTGGGGGGGGGGAGGGGGAAGGAAGGCAGGGAGGCACTACCTTATAACACCATTCCCCAAATTGATGTAGGAAGACTATTTTATGTGAAGTCATGTTATTATGAAGCCTGAAAAGGGCATTATTAAAACTTAAAGCCATATTCTGGAAACATTTGTCCCCTGAAGGCAGAATCAAGGGAGAAGGAGATAACATTTTATATGTTGCTTGACCTTTAACCAATCTGAGATTCTTATTTTCTATCCCAAAGTAAAGAATCCTTTAAGAATTTCTAAGCTTTTAAATGTATTTTTTTTAAAGAAGCTTATTTTATATAGTACTTAATAATTGTTTAAATACAGTATGATTAGAAATCTCCACAAATACTCATTTCACTCCATGGAGATGAACCTGGCAGGTGGAGCCCAGCCTCTGGAAAAGCCTACTTAAGTGGAAAGCTGGTATATTCTGGATGGTGCTCTGTAATTGGAGGACTAGTCTAACTTATCACCCCGTTGTCTGCTGGGTGATGGATTAACTATTTGGCCATAGGAACTCTTGAAAGCTATCTACCAAGTCTTTAAAACCTATATTGATGAGGAAGGGCCCAGTCAAATTAAATAAATGATCTTAGAAGTACTGAAAGGCTTATCTTTAAATATGCCCTTAAAATAGCTATAATCTGTGATTTTCATAAACGCAATTTACTGTATAGTGGACTTTGAAGAAAAAAAAAATCCTTCCAGATGCATACACTTGTTAGTCTCTAAGTGGTAAAGATCTGAAGAACTAATGGATATAATTGTTCTTCACTTTAAGTGATATGTAGGCTCATGGAATCATAGATTTAGAGCTGAAAGGAACTTTAGAGGCCTCATTTTACAAATGAGGGAGCTAAGGTGCACACACACACATTTAAAATGCATTTAAAAGTTTAGCATTTAAAGGAGTTTTATAATTAATAATACCATCTATTATATATCATAAAATACTACTAATAAATTAATTTACAATTAAAGTGAACATCCACTACCTCTCACAATTTATTAACTTGTAAAAGTTTGTTTATTTTAATGTGTACAGTATTGGTCTGAGTGTTCATAGACTTTGGAATCAGGAAAACCTAGATTCAAAACTTTACATATACTAGCTTTGTGACCTTGGACAAACCCCTTAACTTCTCATTGCCCTTGGCACGTGTCTAGGACTCAAAGTCACAGACAGTCACATTGTTGAATTTGTACAGGAAATTTTCAGGCCTTAATCCTCTACATTAAAGAAATTACAGGGTAGGGGATCCCTCCTCTACTTTGAGTTTAACTATCACCTCTCTGCTGGGAGGCTGGCATGTGCTTGTGTGTGTGTGTGTGTGTGTGTGTGTGTGTGTGTGTGTATGTGTGTGTAGTGTGTGTCATACACACATATATGGGATAACTAGGTGATTCAATGGATAGAAAGCTGGGCCTGGAGCCAGGAAGACCTGAGTTTAAATGAGGCCTTATGCACTTACTAACTGTGCGACTTTGGACAAGTCACTTAACCTTAATGCTTTAATCTGCTAGAGAATGAAATGGCAAACCACTTCAGTATCTTTGCCAAAAAATCCCATGGACAGTATGGTCCATAGAGTCAATATATTGGTAACCCCAGCACCTAGCACAGGTCCCTGGAACATAGTAGGTATTTAGTGAATACTTGTGTAAGGATAATAAATTTAGCAGATACTTAGCCCTTAGTAACTTAGGACTAAGTACCTCTTGAAAGAAACAGAAGGTGTGAACTCTTTCTCCTGTTGCTGACATAACAGGAAGAGGTTGACTGAGACAGGAAGCCAGAGTGTGTGTGTGTGTGTGTGTGTGTGTGTGTGTGTGTGTGTGTGTGTGTGTGTGAGAGAGAGAGAGAGAGAGAGAGAGAGAGAGTGAGAGAGAGAGAGAGAGAGAAGAGTTCTAGAGACAGAGAGCCACAGTCAAGAATTTTCCTCCTGGTGGCTCTTGGTGGAGGGAGCAGAATTTTCACAGCAGCTGGAAGCTGGGTTGCTGGACTGAGAACTGAGTTGGAGTTTTCTATGAGACAAGAATCTGGTGAAGATTGAAGTTACCTGGAAGGCCAAGATGCCTTCTGGGTCCTAGGGCCAGCTGAACTTCTCGAGGACTGAAGAAGCATGACTGGGATAAGATTTTGTTTGTGGCTTGGTTGATCCTTGAGCTCCCGGCAACAGAAGTGGTGAAGATTTTGAGATGTGCTGGACTCTGTGAACTTCAGTGTGTACCAGGAACTGCCCGGAGGACTAGACAAGGACCTGGGAGCTGTCTGCTTCTGAATCCAGTGACTGTTTCGTGATTCAGGTAGGAGCTGGGACCATGGAAGGGGATCCAGGGAATCTGAAAGATCACCCCGAGTCAAGATGAAGAAAAGGCCTCTCCTCAGATATAGAATGCCTGATGAAATTGAAATTTACTAGACACAGAAGGGTGGAGGGTTTTTGTAATTTTCTAATGATTGTATTTAGTGACTGCTTGCTAGATAAGTGACTGATTAAGTTAATCTATGATTGCCCCATGAGTGGAAGATTGATTATTGTATTGTGAGATGACTGAATGACTGAGTGAGGAGGCAAACTTCCTTAGGGAAACCAGATGATTATTCTTTTGTTCTTTGTTCTTAATAGTGTGGCCACTTTGGTGAAAACTATATGGCCATTTTAAATGTTAAGCTGTTGTGAACACTACATTGTGATTTTCTGTGATAAGATGTAATATTGTGAATATTATATTGTGATTTGTTGTGAATGTTTGCCTTGATTTGTAATGGAATAAATGGAGTGTTCACTGTACTGTGTAATCAGAATCTTAATAGCTGTTCACAGTAGCATTCTTTTGGGAAGCTGCTCATGCACGGTGTTACAACTTGTGGATTGATTGAATGTTGGCTTATACTGCAATGGTGCTATCAGTATTATAAACCCTTTTTCAGTCATGCTTATCTCCCTAGGACCTATAGCTATAACATCTGTACAAAAACTTTAGTTTGACAGATGAACCTACTGAGAGTGCTACAAGGCCAGAGAGGGCAGTGAGTCTTCTTTCCTCTGAGGCCTTGTTCTAGTCCCTTAGAAGTCTTCTGGCAGTGCCGTTTCTACTCCTCTAATGATTCCCTAGGCTGGCAAGGACTCTTAGTACTTCATTCTGGAACTGCTCACAGTTCCTGAGGTGGCTTAGTAGAACTCACTGTCCTAGTGAGGGAATTAGGCAGGTCTTGGCAGCTAGGAGAGGTATAGATGTAAGAAGGCGGTGGGGAGGACCAGTGAGAGAGCCCCATTCATGAGCCTCTAGGAAAAGTTGGTTCTGTCCCATTGGACCATTATGAATCCATGACCCTACTTTTCTGGGTTCCTTTTCAATTTGCTCTGATGTTTTTTATGTTGTGTGTCAGAAGCTCATTTATTTAAATTTCAGGAAAAAATAACAGACTTCTCCCAAATGGACTCATGTTTTTATATGGTTATTTTGTGTGACTATTTTTCCTTTTTTGTGTCCAATGAATTTTGGCTATCCCAGCCCCATTCCAGTGTGTGGCCAGATGGTCTTGGGGATGTTCTGAAATTCCCACCAAAAACTTTTAGTTTTGTTTAATTTCATTTAAAAATCATCATGTAGTGGTTTGGGAGCAAAACAAGGAAGCACCCACGGGTGCTAACCCTCCAAACTAGTTAGGAATCATACGTCTATATGGAATCATTCCCTGCCTCCTCCTGGTTTTTTTTTCAGCAATGGGAAAACAAGATCTTTGAGCATCAGAGTTTTCATTCTTTGCCAGATACTGACTCTCCCTCAGTGGTCTAGGGAGATCTGTTTAGCTCTCGCTTCTGTTTCTTCCCTTCAAAGTATAGTTTTCAAGAGTTTTAAATGATTATTGGGGAGATTTTAAGAATTATTTAATATTCATATATATGGAACAGCCCATTTTGTTTGATGGTTGTTAACTTCAGAATTTTTTTTAAAGGTGAAAAAATGTATATAATGTCCCAAAAGTCTTAGTGCAGTTTTAAGCCATTAAAGCTAAAACTTTTGGAACACCTTGTATGATAGGGAAGTACTTTGGAAGAAGTAAAATCCCAAGGTCTGAATGGTGACAATGATAATAGACCACTGAGAAAGTATTAACTTTTTATTATATTTTGTATATATATATTATATATAATATTATATATTATATATTTCTATTATATATCTAATAATCTATATTATATATATTATTTTATTATATTAACTATAATACAGAAAGAGATGGGTGATAAGAAGACAGGATTGATTTACTTAAAAGTATTTTAAGGGTGTTTTTAAAAAATTCATTATGATGGAGAGGAGACAGAGAAGCCTTTAGCTATGGAAAGTGGTTTCTGTTTTGATCCATGTTCCTAAATTATTATGATAAAACTGAACTCTGTAATTAATTCAGCGTAATTTCTTGACTGCAAGGAAGAGAGAGAAAATGAACTTCCTTCTTTCCCTGGCACTGTGGATGTCTGTGGGTATGGAAGTTATGGTAGGGAGCTAGAATTATGCCAATGCCTCCTAGCCCAGCGTGTCATCAGAAGGCATGAGAGAAAGAAAACCAGATGGCACTGGCAATAGTGTTAAAGGGATGAGGTGGGATTTCCCTGCTCTAACGGTAAGCCTTTTGAAAAAGTTTTTCTGGCATAATATTTTTTTTAATGAACCTATGCAGGACCACAGGTATCACCATTGTGAAGTGATCATAATCCACCCCTTTAATATAATACAGTGTAGAACCTTGCCAGCAACCCACCAGTCCCCGTCCCTTCCTCTCCCCCTACGTAGTTTGTCTGGGCCTGTTGTCTTGAATTCATTGAAGGAAGATCTTTGCTTCTTTACAGTTTCATTTACTTTAGTCTTTACTCCCCTTTAACCATTTTTTTACTCCATCTTTCTCAGCTTTGATTAGTACTTCTTTGATTGGAAAAAAACAGAAGCAAAGTTTTGATTGTTCTTCCATTTTTTTCCCTGTCATCTATCATGGACTATTCCTCCTTGAGTGCTAGTCCTAACCCCAACTTTTTTTCACCAATATTCTAAAAATGCCTTATTGTGTGGCTTTTTTTAGTGTTTTGAAAACAAATGTAAATTATTATTAGAATGATGGTATATAGTCACTTCTCCACTTTTGTCCTCTTGCTTGCAATTTAATTTTTTAGGGTTGGGGAAAGTGTCAGGTTAGATATCACTACATTTTGGGAATTAGATTCAGGATACCTATTTAAAAAGCACATTCTTCCTTCAGCTCATTGCTATGTGTTCCTACCAGGGAATATTTGTATTTGAGTTTGTCTCTTCAAAGAGTACAATGTATAATATCCCCAAGTCTTGAGACTGGGGATATGTAGACCTTGACTTTTTGTAGATTTTAAATATGAATCACAGCAATCCCTACTTAAGGGGCATTTGTGCTGTTTTTAAAAAAATGGTTATAACTAGGCTTTTAAAAGTAATTCCAAGATTTTAATTTTTAAAATGAAGTTTGAGTCATAATCTAGGGTAGTGGTTTCCAACCTTTGTATGAGGAAGAACTTGTGTGGGGCATGGGGACCCCAAAAATCCCCTACCCAAAATTTCATAAAAGTCAGAAGTGTCTTGAGGTAAGAACAGGAAGCATTTATTCAGTTCTCAAGAGACGAGGGCATCAGCTCTGCCAGGATGGACTAGTAGAAG
Organism: Pseudochirops corinnae; assembly: GCA_028646515.1. Taxonomy (NCBI): domain Eukaryota; kingdom Metazoa; phylum Chordata; class Mammalia; order Diprotodontia; family Pseudocheiridae; genus Pseudochirops; species Pseudochirops corinnae. The sequence continues at coordinate 70,119,683 of CM053591.1, forward strand.
GAGGCGTGTTACAGAAGACAAAGTGAGAGGTTATATATCCTAGCATAGACAAACTCCCTCCCACCACTATCCCTTATTCCCATTGGCTGGCAGGTGGGCTTCCAGTCTAGGCGTGAAAAAGACAAAGAAAAAGGAAACAGCCTATAGCCTAAACAAACGTACACTGTCCTTATTTAGCAAACTTAATGCTGATGTGGCAGTAAAGGAGGGGGAAGGGTAAAACAGAAACTCAGGCCTGTTCCCACAAGAAACCTTACCAGATTTTAGGATATAGGCTGAGAAGTTTTCCCCTCTCCCACTCATTCTCTTTTCTTGAAACCTTGAAGTCGTTGGGGATACATAGTAGGAAGAAAAGAAAAGAAAGAAAAATTTGATTGTAAAGGCCTAGGGCAGAACAAGAGAAAGATTGTAAATGTAGAGGTTTACTCATAGATCTAGATCTAGATTTGCTGTTCTTCTGAGGCACTTTTTTACAAGGCATCATATGACCTAATACTTAAGGATTTCAGTAGATAAGTGATCTTATTGGTGCTATCATTCCCATTGGTGCAAGTCTCCTTCCTTACAAGTCTTCTCATCCAGTGTGATAGTCTAGGCTTTAACACACTGAAGATGTTCCTCTGGGTCTTTTAACATTTCATTGGCACCACTGCATCACTAAGGCTGCCCATCTGTTCTCTCTCACTATTATGACGAGCCCACTTCTTGTTCTAGTTCCCTGATTGTATTCTAGCTCATTTCTTATGTGCAAGTCATATGTTTTCACACTTCCCTTTGCATTACCTGCAATTTTTATTTGTTGGGGATATGGTAGTTAATGATTCATTGTTGTATAGCATCACCAGGAGAATATTAGTGTTTTGTTTTTATTTTAATTTTTTATAGTGTTTTGTTCTTAAATTGTCAGAATAGCTTGGGGTCATTGACAGTATTGCACAGTCCCAAATGGAATCCAGCCCTTTCTCCTATTCAGTTGTGAGTCCCCCTTATTGTCCTCATGTAGTGCCTGGCCAAAGCAGGTATACTGAAGTACAAATTCAGTGGGCTGCCCATTTCAACATGCAAAGAAGAAAAAAGAACTAAGAATTAACAAAATGACACTCTTTGGATTCCCTTACCAAATTTGTTCTGTGTGTAATTTAAAATTTTTTTTGCGCTCTTTTCTTCCCATTTTTAGCTTTGTAATCTGTCACTTCCCATTGATTCTCCTTTCCTCAGAAGAAGTCCCATTATGATGAAAAAAAAAATGTTAATACCATACTCTGCGTTTTAGGCACAAATCTGCCAGAAACAATTTTATTTATTACTCTTCTATCTCCAAGTGATTTATAGTTTAGAGAAAAAAATGTTGAAAATGTCTTGGGCCTTCTCATACTGTCAGATGTGACTCTGTAACCCAAGATTATTTGAGGTAAAGTTTTTAGGAATCTTGAACAAGGAAAAGATTATACAGTATGTTAAATACAGTTGTGAGCTAAACTTTTAAGTTCAAAAGTAGGCACTGCCCTTAGGTGAATTGTGTTGCTCATCACTTCAGGAAGGTGAAGAGGCTATGATCTTAATTAGCATTAAGGCTACTTAAAACCATTAATCCATTTCCTTTAAAAAGACCTTATCTTTGCCTTGTATGTACTGTCAAACAGGAAAAGGACTGGAAAGAGTTTCTAGACTAGAGAAATGTTTATGTCGTAATATCTTCAGTTGAACCAAAAAGGAGGTTCCTAATATGCTTCTACGCTTACTAAATAAATGTGTGTGTTTGTAAGCAAAACAAATCCAACACACTAGCCTTGTCTGAGAAAGTCTTATGTCCATTTGGTTGGATTGGAGAGGATGTGGGAGGGTGTGAGAGGGGAGGCTTGAGGAGCAGCCAACACACTTGGTAAGTTTTCTGGAGTTATGATTGGTTCCCATTAAGTTAGAGTTCTGAAGTCATAGGATCTAGAGCAGGAAAGAATGTAATCCAGCTTCCCTCAGTTTTGTAGATGAAGAAACCCATGCTGAGGAATGATTTGTTCTGGGTGATGCTGGTAGTAAATACCAGACAGAGGCAGGATTTGAACTCAGGGCCTCCTCTTTAACATTTGTTATCTTATAAATCGCCATGGGCGTCATATAAACTGAGCATTTAAAAAAAAATATAGGTAGTGTTTTATTTTTTCTAATTACATGTAAAGACAATTTTCAGTATTCATTATTTACAAAATTTTGATTTCCAAATTTTTCTCCCTCCTCCCCCCTGCCCCTAGATGGCAAGCAATCCGGTGTAGGTTGTAAATGTGCAATCATATAAAACATATTTCCATAGTTGTTGTTGTGAAAGAAGATACAGAACAAAAGGGAAAAAAAACAAAGAAAATTAAAATAGTATGCTTTGGTCTGCATCCAGACTCCATCAGTTCTTTCTCTGGATGTTGATAGGATTTTCCAGCATGATAGACTGTGTATTCTTTTTCCACTTTGTTTTTCCTATGTGGATGACTAAGCTGATGATATTAAGGAGACCTGGTAGCTAGCTTGGCCTGGAGACAGGAAGACCTGAGTTCAGATATAGCCTCAGACACTTACTAGTTGTGTGACCCTGGGCAAGTCACTTAAAACTTTCTGTACCTCAGTTTACTCAAATGTAAAATGAGAATAATAACAGCACCTACCTCAAAGGGTTATAATGAGGATCAAATGAGATATTTGTAACACATTTAGCACAGTGTTTGGCATATAGCAAGCACTTTAAATTAAATACTTATTCCATCCCTTTCCTTCCCCTTGTAGTGTTCCAGGGCTAGCTAATTTAATCAGCACAATTTCATTTGAAAATGGAAACATCTTGGAACTTTACTATCTATAAGTAATTCCTTTTCCATTTAGATTTTGCTACCCCTTGCTCTCTCTGGAGCTCACCATGTTATTTCTTATTTACATCCTTTTTACATAGGCTATCCTCTTAGCTTCCTTGAAGGCTCAGCTTGAGTGCCCTCTCGTGAAGAATCTTTCTTGACCCCCTAAGTGTTGTTATTCTCTCCTATTTTAAATTACCTTGTATTTGCTTATTTAATATGGCACCACCTAGTACACTGGTTCTCAGCCTTCCTAATGCCCAGCCCTTTAATACTGGTATGTGGGCGGACCCGCCTGCCCGCCTGGAGACGGATAGAGGAGCGGTGTCTCGGTTCCTAAGACCATTGGCAATATGTGTTTTCCGATGGTCTCAGGCGACTCCTGTGAAAGGGTCATTCGACCCCCAAAGGGGTTGCGACCCACAGGTTGAGGACCACTGACCTAGTAGAATATAAGCCCCCTGAGGGAGACACTGTTTTGTATTAGTCTTTGTCTACCCAACCTAATACAGTACTTTGCATGTAGAAAGCCTTTACTTAATATTGAAATAAATATTCAGTAATGAAATAAATAGCACACACACACATACACTCTCTCTCTTTCTCTCTTTCTCACTTTCTCTTTTATTCTCTCTTCTCTCACACACGCACACACATACACACACACACACACACACACACTCTCTCTCTGTCTCTCTCTGTCTCTCTCTGTCTCTCTCTCTCTCTCTCTCTCTCTCTCTCTCTCTCTCTTTCTCTCTCACACACACTCCAGTAAATCCAAGAGCTCTGGGAATGTACTCCCAGCAGAACAGCCTCTGTGGAGAAGGGAGCCAGCTATCAAGCCAGCCTCAGTGAAGAAGCAAAGTACACAATGGGAGAGAGAGGAGCCAGCACATTCCAGACAAGTCAGACCAATGCCACTGCCTCTCCTTTCCCCATAAGCAGATGGAGTTATCCTGGAACGCTGAGTCCAAGAGCCCTGGAAATGGCAGTACCCTTTAAATCACTGGCCCTGTTTCTGACGCCATCCCCTGTGGAGATATAACTCGCAGCTGCTTTTACGGGTGTTGCAGGTCCTACCTGAGCAGCCACAACCACTGAATATGGAGAAAAAACAAAATTCTTGCCACGAAGTCCTCGGCACTGTCAAATGGTTCAACCTTAGAAGGAGACATGGTGAAAGTAACGTTGAAGAAAAAAATAGCCCTCTCTACTTTGGACCTAAGCACCTTGCGCCTTTCCATTTGTCTTGCAGATGGAAACTGACTATTTTCAGAGCCTGGGGCAGGTTGGTAAATGTGTAACAAACAGCTCTCCAAAAGAGTGTGACACGCTTTTAAGTTAAATCTGCAATATTAACATTTTCTCCATCACTTAAGTCAAGAGAATTAACAAAACAATAAATCAAGGCCTGATTTGCAGCATTTGCTAATTTCTGCAGCTCTCCAAGAGCTAACATGTCCCTGGTTGGTTTCCCCTATTAGAGTTGGGAGAGAGAGAGAGAGAGTGTGAGAGTGTGTGTCCTTATCCCTAGCACTCAGGACAGTACTTTGGATAAAGTCTATGTTTAATGGGTTTTTTTTTCATTCATTTATACTTTCATTCAGCACCTAGATAAGCACCAGGTGACAGAACAGGTTCATAATAAATGCTGGTTCATGGACTGGCAAACATCTTTCCTATTTTATGCTTGATTAATATTAATAATCAGAAAATGGCTGAATATCTAGAAATTAATGTTGGAAGAGTTTGAAGTTTAGTATCTTAACAGCTCTTTAAAAATCAACGTCTTGTGTTCCTGTGGCAAACAGTCTTTGTAGAAAACACAGAAAGAAGGCTGGACACTTGGTGTGACTGGGTTCCAAATGGGCCATTCATTCTGAGCTTTGTCCCCTTGTGTTCTCTGGAGAATATCCTTTCAGAAACTTGGAGTATATTCTGCTTTGATCATTGCTAAAGGAGCATGTAGTGAGGAGAGGTAGGAAGTAAAGGGGGAAGGAGAGAAAAGAAATGGATTGGCAAAGGGTTTGTTTGCTTTAGCTGAGTGAGTGGTTGGTAGAAAGTGTCCAGCACACTCCTCAATGATTGTAATGCTTTAGGTCACTCTGCCTGATTTGTCAAGCAGCAGATACTCTTGATATCTTATTTGTATTTCATAGCACCTGAGATGTGGACAGTTTGGAAAAGATCCAGAAGCAAGCAGCTATATTGTTTAAAGGGTTGGAAATAGGTCTTTTAGTAAAACATGAAAGGAACTGGGTTTTTTTGTGCTTTGTGAGTTTTTTGTTGTTGTTTTCTTTTAAATTTGTTTATTTTTAGTTTACAACTAAACTTAGTTTATGAGGACTAACATAGGATATGTCAGCTGTCTAAGCCCTTTTGCAAATCAGCTGTAAGAATTATGTTGTGAGAGAAAGGCACTTAGTTGATGCTTTAGGAGACTCAAAGAGTTTGTGAATCTAAGGTTTCAGATTTAATTTTCACATCATAATTTTTGTTGTTCAGTTGTGTCTGACTCTTTGTGACCTCATTTGGGGTTTTCTTGGCAAAGACATTGGAGTGGTTTGCCATTTCCTTCTCCAGCTCATTTTACAGGTGAAGAAATGGAGGCAAACAGGATTAAGTGAGTTTGCCCAGGATCACACGTCTAGTAAATGTCTGAAGCCAGATTTGAATTCAGGTCTTCATAAGTCCAAGCTCAGCACTCTATCCACTGTACCACCTATTATTATTATAATGAGAAGCATATTATATTATAATATATTATATTATATTATTATATTATATATTATATTATTATATATTATAATGAGAAGCAATATAATGCAGTGAAAAGAGGAGTGAGGAACCTCTGTTTGAATCATAGTTGTGCTACTTGCTACCCTTGTGACCTTGGACAAAGTACTTAAATATCTATGTCCTTATGTGTAAAATTAGAGCATGAGTCAGGTGACAGTCTCTAAGGAAGGTTCCTTCTAGTTTTAAATTTATTATTTTATTTCTTTACAACCCACTCCCCATGTACTATCAGGGTCAATTTTAAAGAAGACTGCAATAGAATTTCATGCATTGGTTCTTTATTTTAAGTCCCAAATTGTCTCCCTCCTTGCAGACCCTCCCTTATCCACTGAGCAGGCAAGCAATATGATAGCAATTATACATGTGAAATCATGCAGAATATATATCCAGATAAGCCATGTTGCAAAAAAGAAAGGCAAGATAAAGAAAGGAAGTGGAAAAAAAAAGTATAGTTCAATCCATACTCAGAGTTTATAAGTTCCCTTTTGAGGCGGATAATATTTTTCATCATGAGTCCTTTGGAAAGGTCTTGGATCATTGTATTGATCAGAGTAGTTACATCTTTCATAACCAATCATCATTACAATAATGCTGTTACTGTGTATAGTGTTCTAGTTTTGCTTGCTTTGCTTTGCATCAGTTCATATAATTCTCTACAGTTTTTCTAGAAACCATCCTTATTTTTTATAGCACAATAGTATTCCATCACAATCATATATCACAACTTGTTCAGCCATTCCCCAATTGATGGGCATCCCCTCAATTTCCATTTCTTTACTACTACAAAAAAACTACTATAAACATTTTTTGGTACAAATAGGTCCCTTTCTTTTTTTCTTTGATCTCTTTTGGGATGCAGAACTACTAGTCATATTGCTGAGTCAAAGGGTATGCAGTTTTATAGCCCTTCAGGCATAGTTCCAAATTGTTTTCCAGAATTATTGGACCAGTGTGAACTGTCTCTTTTAAATAACTTTATTCAACATGGTTTCCATTATAATCCTATGGATTCTATTTTATGCATTTAAAAACATCTTTCTGAGGAGTTCATAGGCTTCACCAGACTATTCAAAGGGGTCTCAAAAAAGGTAAGAACTCCTGATGTAGTGGAAAGGACACTGGACTTGGAGAAATGTAAAATCTGGTGGGTTTGAACCCACCTTGATATTTTTTATATTTATAAAAATTTTGTTTTATTTTTGTTTATTTTATCTTAGTAATAAGCTCTATTTCCTCTTCTTCCCACCTGTTGGAAAAAAAAAGAGAGAGAAAACCCATGGAACAAATAATGAAGATTCAAGTAAAACAAATTACCACCCTGATCAGATGTTCACACTTCAAAAAGTGCTTTGCCCCTAACACACTGAACTGCTTTTCCATCTTACTCCTTTGTCTTCAGTTTTCCCAACCTTTCTTCCTGCTTTTCATTTCTTTTTTGTATGTTGTTGGTTCCTGTTGGAATGTAAGATGCTTGAGGGAAGGGTCTTTTTTTTCTTTTATTTGTATTCACAGTGCTTAATGAACAGTGAACACTTAATAAATACTTGATTTCATCTAGCATGTTGGCCCTGTCCAAAAATATCTTTCTCATTATGTATCTCAAAGCCTTCTTTTTGCTATCAAGAGATAGGTAGCCTTCTTCAACATCTGTCCTCTGCAATTGTGGTTGATCTTTCACATATCAAAGTTTTAAATTATTTTCTTGGCCTACTTACTTCATTCTGCATCAATTCATGCAAGTCTCTGGATTTTTCTGAAGCTATATCCTTTTGTCATTTCTTATAGCACAATAATATTCCATTACGTTGTCAAAGGAAAAAAAATATTGCAAAAAAAAAAAAATATTTTAGGATCAAGTTTGCCAGAAACAATTTTATTAAGTTTAACATTAATCTAATATCTGAGCATTTCTAGCTTGGAGAAAGGAGATGTCCAAATTGGCATAATTCCACGTGCCATCAGAATCTTTAATAGGTAACATTTATAGGGAAATTAAACAAGAACATCACAAGCTGTCAAAATACAGAATTCTCATTCCCTCCTGAACCACTCCTTTCACCTCCTGTAGTAAACAAAGAAGTGGCCTTCTACCTGTGATACATATTAATATCTTTTCTCATTGGAGATTGTTTTAATTTTGCAAAAAAGGACAATTAAAAATGTGCTTCCACAGCATTTCTATACCATAATTTGTTCAGACATTGATGGGCACCCGCTTAGTTTCTAATTCCTTATCACTATAAAAAGATTTGTTATCAATGTATTTTTAATGTTTGAGCCTTTTCCTTTTTCTTTGATCTTTTTGGGCTAGAGACCTAGTACTGTACAGCTGAGCTAGTTTCAACTGAGCTAGTTTCAAACCGTCTCTATTTTCTATTATATTCTAGCCAATCTTAACCTTTTTCCCATCTAACCCTTCTTCACAGGCTGTCATTACTTATTCGTTTTGTCATTACAGGTAATTCACTTGCCCTGTCTGACCATCATTCTCTTCGTCTGTAAAATGAGAACAATACTCATTGTACTTGACCTCAGAAATTCACTCAGCTCTCTTACTACTTTGCGTCAGAAAGTGTTGAGGCAAACACCGAGTAAATGATGGAATGATACCAGTGGCAATATTTAAAATTGAATTTTATATGTTACTGCCCAAGATTTGTGTTTTGTCACTTTCTTCTCACGACACTGCTGGTGACTCTCCTGACTTCATTGACCTCACGGTTAATTTGCCCTTCGTGTGATTTTGATTTTAACTTCGGATCCCGCCAGCTTCCCAAAGTTACTGCAGGAGCAGGGACCAAAAATACATATCCTCTCAGTGTAGGGTTTTGGTTTTTTTTGTTTGTGTGCTTATTTCGGATCCATTGGAAAGCCCAAGAATTATCCTGAGAAATAAGGACAATTCGATATGACTTCATTCAAAAACTAGGAGCAGGAAACTTATCTGAAGGAAAACAAAGAAGCTCAACCCAACTGAAGGAGCATTGATTGGTGTAGTAGGGGAGAAAGGAGATCTGAAGACTATTCCTAGAGGCCCAACTTTTAATGACCCTCTAGGACAGCGGTTCTCAACCTGTGGGTTATGTTCAATTTGTAACAATGAAAATACATCCTGCATATCAGATATTTACATTACGATTCATAACAGTAGCAAAATTACAGTTATGAAGTACCAACGAAAATAATTTTTTGGTTGGGGGTCACCGCAACATGAGGAACTGTATTAAAGGGTCCTGGCATTAGGAAGGTTGAGAACCACTGCTCTAGGGACCAATTCTTCCCAAAGATGTGTTCCTTTAAAAAAAAAAAAGTAGAAGGACCCAGGCATGCCTGTGCACACCCGGGATTTCTGCTGCTTGGGGAAGCGAGGCTGGTGAGAGCTCTAGCTTTCTGTGCTGTGGGTGGCTAAACTGATTGATTATTCCCACTAAGTATGACAGTGTGGTGACTCCTCAGGAGGGATGATTGCATTGTGCTGCCTTGGATGGGATTCACTGACTCAAGTCAGAAACTGAGCATCTCAGAACTCCCCTGATGATCAGGGTGGGACAGGGCCTGAGTAGCTCCAGCACTTCCTTCTGTCCTGGGCAAGAGAAGATCCTTTCCCCCCCCTCCCTTTTTTTTTTTTTAAAGAAAGAGAAAAGGATAGGAAGGCTAACTCTTATTTCCATTAAAACTAGCCTTTTGTCTTTTAGGATAAGTAATTCATATTAAGTTTATTTTAAGATCTCATTTCATTTGTCCGCAGCTCTGTATCTTAAATTAACCTGAAACAGTTGATTTATGATGGTGATAGAAGATTTCCTTCTTTGTGTACTCATCTAGGCTTAGTTCCCTTTAACAGTGCAAATACAGAGCAAAACACTGTTGAACAATGAAGAGATCCCACAGAATTCAAATTATGGAATTTGAATTGGAAGAGATCTTGTAACAACATTTTTTAGAACTTCCTAATTACAGAATGTTTTACATTATCTTATTTGAATCTTATAATAGCCTTCTTACTTTGGTAGTCTCTCTTTTAAAAGAAATCTTAGTTTTATTGATATATTTTGTATTTATATCATCTTCATTTTTAATATATTCTTCCCTCCACTGCTACCCAGTGAACCATCCCTAATAACAAATATTTATGGAAAAAAAAGAGGAGGGAAAAGGTATTAGCAGAAAAAATTAACATATAAGTCATGTCTGTGGTTCCTAATCTCTGCAAAGAGTGCATGTTCGTAACACAGTATAATAAAAAAAGATGATTGCACATGAAACTGCAAAATCTACTATATACAATTTGCCATTCCTTTTAAATCAATAATGAAGTTATCATGTAAATTTCTTTTTTTCCTCCTTCCTTTCTTCCCTCTTCCTCAACCATAGAGGTGGCTACCTATAAGTTTATTTTCATATTTTTTATTCTTTCCGTTTACATTCTTACATTGTTTTCCTGTTTCTACTAAGTTCATTCTCCATATAATATGGTCACTCAGATCCATTTAAGAGATGAGGGAGGTAAAACTCGTAATTAGAACCACTTGCTCAGGGACTTGGCTAGAAAGTGGTGGCCACAGGACTCACTCAGGGCCTCTGACTTCAAACCCAGTGCCCTTTGATATCCGTGACACAGCTGCCTCTCCTGGGATCAGCTATTTCAACTTCCCAGTTTTATGGAAGAGGAAACCAAACCTCAAAGGTATTGATACAAGGTAGTTAGTGGCAGAGTTTAGATAAGAACCCAGGGCTTTTAACTTCCAGACAGGGTCTTTTCTGTTAAACCTGTAGCCTCTAGGTTATCTGATCCCTGTCTTCAAATTGCTTACTTAACTTTTTTTTTCCTTTTTGGAGGGGGTAAGGCAGGGCAATTGGGGTTAAGTGACTTGCCCAAGGTCACACAGCTAGTTAAGTGTTAGATGTCCAGGACTGGTGCTATTCACTGGGCCACCTAGCCACCCTTGCTTACTTAACTATTAAAAATTGTAACGACAACATACATACAGCAAAATGACATAAAGTAAAATAATTCCGATCTCTTGTCCATAAGAGAGCCCTTTAAATGCTAATAAGCAGCTATCATTGTCTCCCCTCTTGGATAAACATCTCCAGTTCCCTCAACTCACCCTCCAGTGTCATGGTATCAAATTCAAGTACCATCCTGATTGTTCTGTCCTTCCTCTTGCCTTTCTGAACAACCAACCCAGAACTGAACTCACTAGTTCACATACAATTTGACCATCATGGGGCAGGAAATCCATTCAGCTTAGTGAAAAGTAGTAGGGGGAGATGGGAAGCAACATGCGCCCGGCAAATCAAATCACCACTGCAACCACCACCAACCACTTTGATCATTTTCTCCTCTTAGACTTCATGCAGGCAGCCCAGGTCCCTGAAGAGGAGAGCCTTTGCGAATAGGAATGTTTCTAGCCCAACATGAGTTGGGTCAGCATTAGAAACTGATATGATTTTATCAGTGGAAATGACATCAGGGAGGAGGCATTACCAGCTGCCTTGAAGCTTCACCCTAAGGTCTCTGCGACCTTTCCATCTGACTGGCAACTGAGACCTTTCTTATGTTGTTTCCCTTCCACTAGAATGTGAACTGGTTGAGAGCAGAATCAGTCATACCTTTCTGTTGGCATCCACAAAGCTTAGCATAGTGCTTTGCACTTAGCACTTAGTAAATTTTTTTTTAATTCGTTCATTCGTTCATTCATTCATTCATTCATTTACTGCCTGTACTTGGGAACTTTCACTTCCTTCATTTGATTCCTGATCCTGAAATTGCCTAGAGCTGACCTTGGCTTATATCAGCTTTCTGTGTCCTACTGGCTTAAATTTCCTTCTTAGAAAAGTTAGAACTCAAGGTAAATCTGTTCTTTTCAAATACCCATTCCTTAAATTTTCATTACAAAGCAACTGCATTTGGATTTGGAGTTATGCAAATGAAATCAATCACTTTTCCAACAAAGCTTAGAGAGCATGTTTTAGTTGGGAATCTCATTAGCTCAGACTAATTGGGTTCTAAATTTGTATGATTTGTACATGGGGTTTTATAGACTATTAGGGTTGTATAAAAATAACATAGTCAAGAGGCGATTAAACTGAAATTGTAAGTATTGGGGGAAGGGGTCCTAAACAGAGGGAACAGTGTAATAGAGAAGGCTAATTAGGGAGCGTCCCTAGAGGAGGCAAGGCTAAGGAGGGCTTTTGAAGGTGCTAGTCATAGGAGTGAAATTTGAAAGAGTAGGTGATTTCAGTGCACAGACAGAGACACAGAAGCGTGAATCCCATTCAGGAGAGTGCAAACAGGTTAGCTTGATTGGAACTTAGTTTCTGAGGGGAAAGCAATGGGTAATACAGTGGGAAATGTTTTGCATTTGAAATCAAAGAACATGGGTTCAGATTCTGACTGCCACCTACTAGCTGTATGACTTTGCCCAAATCACTTAACCTCTTTGGTCCTCAGTGTGGTTTTTTTCATTTGTAAAATGATGGGGGGTTGGATTAGATTGCCTCTGAGGTCCATTCCAGCCATAAATCTATGTTCCTATAATGAAGAAGGCATTCTTCTTCTAGGCAGAGGAGTGAAAGGAAGGATCTACAGCTTCGTGGTCTCTGAAAGCCAAATTGAAGATCTGGGATTTTAAATAGTGGGCTATGTTTATCTTTTTAGCTTCTTTTTTTAAGAGAAGAGAATTCCTGGCTTTTCTCCTGCAAAAAAAAAAAAAAATGTCTTAAAGAAGCTTAATTTACCTGTTGTGTGAATCAAGAAGTAGTATGTGTCGCCCTCTCTCTGCCCCATAGCATGCTTGTTGGGACTCTTCCACGGTAGCAAGGGGCTCACTTAGTAAATGTAAATGGGTGTGTGTTTCCTGGAGGGGCACAGCTGGGCATTTGTTATTCATTTTATTTGTATAGATGCATATATAAATGTATAGTCATGATGAATAACAAATGCACCCATATACGTTTGCAAAAAGCACTTAATAAATGCATTTTTACAAAAATCACTCTGCCAATACTTGAGAGCTCTTACTTCCTTCATTTGAATACACATATGTGTATTCTTTATTCATTTTACATATGTATCTATACTTACATATATATGTCTCTGTCTTGCTTTCTGCACATATATCCCTAACTCTCTTTCTATAAGGAATAACAAATGCCCAGCTGTGCCCTTCCAGGAAATTTCCTTTTAAAGGGAAAATGTCTAGGATGAGCATTGTAATTTCATCATAGCTATTCATTTTTCATGGAATAAAAATATAGCCACCCGAAAGGAAGGAAATTATCTAAGAAAAAGTCCTTATGTCTGTCTCTCTCTTTGGCCAGCTGCTGTGTAATTGATAAAACAGGTGTTAGACTTTCTATCTCTGGCAGAGTTCATTTAAAACTAGTTAATGTCAATGAATATGATAATGACCTTAAAAAGTTTATTTTGTCTGCAATCTTCTTATCTGGGTTAATCTATAAAGTAATGGCTATTGAAGGCTGCTCTGAAAGTCATATCAGTTGTTAACTTCTGTATTCTACTTTGGCAGCAGCAGAAGGGCTTTGATGATCATTTTTCATCCGTTCCTTAAAAACAACATTATGTGATATAGGTCATTAGCGTGTCCACTTTCCCAGCTGGTTAAGATGTAGTTAATTCACATTGTCTCTTTATATAATCTAAGGAGTTTTCATTTCATTGATTTAGAGCTAGCAGGGATCTTAGTGGTCCTCTAAACCTCTCATTTTACAGAAATAGAAAATTGGGGCCTAGAAAGGTAAGTGAGTGACTTGCTTAAAGATCTCACAGGTAATTGGGGTAGCCAAAATTTAAACCCTGGTCCTCTGCCCCCAATATCCACCTTCTCTCTACTGTATCATTTCCTTTAAATGAGTTGGGAATAGAAGTGCACCTTTCTGATTCCAATCAGTGCTTGTATCCTAGTATCTGCTTTTTAAAAAATTTGAAAAGTGCCAAGTTTTGTCCTCAGGGTTCGTTATTCGATCCACAAACATTTATGAATATTTACTATGTGCTTTGTTCTGCTAAGTGCTGAGAATTCCGAGCTAGGCTAAAAACTACCCTTGGAAGCTTACATTAGAATATAAGTTATTTACATTAGAATTTACTTTAGTAAATAACTTTGTGTTGTCTTCTTCCTTTGTTGATGGGAGGTTTTATGAGAAGGAACGCTTTATTGGTGGGTTTTGAGCTGAATTTTTAAGAGAGTCCAGGAAACCTGGAGGCAGAGGTGAGGGGCTGTAGAATTCCCAGCCTAGGGCAATGCAAAGGAAGCAGGAATATTGGGAATTGAAGTGTCTGGTTTGAGGAACTGCTCTTAGGCCTGTGCAGCTGAATCAAATGGAAAGGTAGGAAGAAGCTAGATTGTGTAGAGGTTTAAATGCCAAACCGAGGAGGTGTATTTGATCCTGGGGGCAATGGCAAGTAACTGGAGCTCTAGAAGAGGAGTGTGACATGCTCAGACCTAGGATTTAGAAAAATCAATTTGTCACCAGTGTCATGGCATTCGTTCATGGTTATGTGGGTGTGACGGTCAGGCTGAAATACTCATTTTAAAAAAAAGGAAAAATTTAGGGATAAAAATATGGAAATAATAGTACTATCTATAATAATAGCTAGCGTTTTATATATTACCTCAAAGTTTGCAGAACAATTATAAATGTTCTCATTTTATCCTCACAACCACCCTAGAGGGTAGGTGCTGCTTATTACCCCCATTTTACAGATGAGAAAACTCGTCTGTAAAACGAGTTATGTAGTTTGCCCAGGGTCACACAACTGGTATGTGTTTGAGTTGAAACTTGAACTTTTTGTTGTTGTTGAATTGTTTCAGTTGTGTCTGACTCTTCTTGATCCCATTTGGGGTTTTTTGGCAAAGGTATTAGTGGTTTGCCATTTCCTTCTCCAGCTCATTTTACAGAGGAGAAAACAGGCAAACTAGTTTAAGTGACTTGCCCAGGGTCATAGTTAGTAAATGTTTGAAGCCAGACTTAAGCTCCAGAAGAGGAGTCTTTTTGACCCCAAGCCGGGCATTCTGTCCACTGTGCCACCTGGCTGTTTGTATGTCATGATAAAAATGCTTAATAAAGAACTCAGCTTTGAGGGTATAGAGTACTTAACATGTACCCAGTACAAGGTGTCCTTAATACAGTGGTTCTCAACCTTCCTGATGCCGCGACCCTTTAGTACAGTTCCCCATGTTGTGGGGACTCCCAACCATATTTTCGTTGCTACTTCATAACTGTAATTTTGCTCCTGTTATGAGTTGTAATGTAAATATCTGATAGGCAGGATGTATTTTCATGGTTACAAATTGAACATAACCCACAGGTTATGAGAACCGCTGCCCTAGTATAACAAGCATGGTCCCAACTCGGCTATTTTCAAGAGATCGCCGTACAGTTTTGGGTATTTACCTCAGATGTTTCTAACAGAGTAGACCCTTTATACAAAGACATTCCTTGCCAAGATCACCACATGGTGTCTTTAAGGAAGGCCTAAATTCCCAAGCCTCATCTGTATTGCCACCCTCCCATGAACCCACCTTGAAGATATTTTGAAGACTGAAATTCTTTCAGTAAATGTGAGAGCAAGAATGCAATTTTAGAAGCAGATGTCATAAACCAAAATATCAAAGGAAATAAAATACCCTCCCATGTGAAAAGCGGGCCTGTTGTACTCAGTGGGAACGTCACACAATAATTATAAAGATGGCTGGTCCTGGCCTTGGAATCCAAAACTCTGACTGCAGTGGCAAAAATTTTAAGCCAGTAGTTCCCAACCTTCCCAATGCTGCGACCCTTTAATACGGTTCCTCACACTGTGGTGACCCCCAACCATAAAAATTATTTTCGTTGCTACTTCATAACTGTAATTTTGCTCGTGTTATGAATTGTAATGTAAATATCTGTTATGCAGGATGTATTTAAATTGAACATAACACACAGGTTGAGAACTGCTGTCTTAATACCTTAATACCGTGTTCCCAAAAGTTCTACTGTAAGTTAGTTGTTTTGAAAAAGTAAATGGGTTTTTCTATGGAAACAAAGTTTTTATATATTATTGAATTACCAATAGTTTAATAGACATATTTTTTATACATTTATTTTTTTAAAAACAGTCAAAAAATACATTATAGTGGAGAGAATATTGGATTTTGGAGTGAGGAGACCTCTGTTCAATTCCTCACTCTGCTTCTTATTTCCTATGTATCTTGGAGCAAATTTGTTTGTGTCCCCTTTCCCATAAAATGAGCAGCTAGATTAGCTGATGTCCAAAAGCCCAACTTTAAATTCCATGAGAATACTGTACCGTAGCTCTCCTTGATCTCCGAGGTCTGTTCCGATTTTAAATGTATGACTATTAAGAAAACCTACGACATATTTTAGTTATTGGATTAATGATATGAAGTTGTTTATGCCATGGGCCTCTTTGGCAATCAGGTAATGCCTATGGACCTCTTTTGTTACATCTGTAATTGAAGACTGAGTCAAAAGTAAATATTTTTTAAGCGCCTACTCTGTGCTGCACACTATGCCAAATGCTGAGCATACAAAACATCTTAAATTTCAGAACTGAGTGAAAATAACAGGTTCTCTGACTCCATGGCCAGTGGTGTTCCTTTCACACTATGTCCTACCTTTTATACCCATAAGGGGTACAGAGCTCCTTAACCCATCTCTACAGTTTCACAATAATTCCTTTCTAGAATTGATGATAGAAGGTGGAGGACATTACTTACTTGTTTAACTTTATTTGGGTAATTTATCTTGCCAGGCCTTGTAAAAAGAAAGAAAAACCATTGCTGTGACAGCTCCTTACACACAGTAGATACTCATAGAGGAGAGAGTAAAGGATAGACAGGTATGTGTGAAATGGAAGTTACTGATATTTTTTAATTTTAAATACTTAATTGGATTAGTCAAGCTAATTCTTAAACTCGGCTTTTTCAGCTTGTGTTTCTATCTGGAACCCTCCATAACATGTCACTGATCTCCTTTTGGCTAAGTGAGAAGTTGTCTAAATGCATTAAATGATAATTAGTCTTCCTGGATTTGTCCACAAAGTAACCTGAACTCTCTCTCTCTCTTTTTGCTTTTTGGAGAGGGGAAGGCAGGGCAATTCAGGTTAAGTGACTTGCCCAAGGCCACACGGCTAGTAAGTGTTAAGTGTCTGGCAGTGGATTTGAACTCAGGTCCTCCTGACTCCAGAGTTGGTACTCTATTCACTGCACCACCTAAATTGGGAATAGCACAGGCTTCTCTGATGGTGGTGGACTCCTTGGATCAGCTTGGGCTTGTTTGGACTGAACCCCCAGGATGTGAGTTTCTCTGGACTGGCATTACGTTCATATCAACCCAAACAGGCATTTCACTTGCTGGCCCCCAGAAATGTTTTTGATTAATTCAGTCATTCAGTAGGTGCCTATTATGTGTTAGGCATTATGTTGAGTGCTGAGAATTAAGAGAACAAGCTGTCCCTTCACCAGAAGCCTGTAGTGGAAGCATTCAGATCAATAAATATCTGATGAGCATATCTGATATCAGATACGAATTTTAGATCAGAGATGTATGCATATCTGATAAGTAAATAAAAATCTGAATTCAGATAAGTATATGAAAAACTCATATGAAGTAAATACAAAATAACTTCTAGGATGGGTTTGGGTACTAGCAACTTGGGAGATCAAGACAGGCATCATGTAGGCAATTAAAGATGTTAATTTTCCTTGAGAACCCTTAGGATGATAGAGATTCTAAGAGGCAGAGGTGACGATGGAGTGTATTTTTCAGGCATTGGGAGATGGAATGTAAGTCCCTTTGGCTGAAGCATGTCAGGAGGCTAATCCAGTTGAGAGGCAGTGGGGACACCATTAGCGTGGTATCTATGCCAGGAGACAAAAGGGGATAGATGTTCCGGAGACTGAAAATACATGACTTGGGAACTGATTGTGGGAGATGAGGGAGAGAAAAGAGCACAGGATGATTCAGGTTACAAACCTAGATGACAGAAAAAATAGTAAGGCCATGAACAAAAAGCAATGGAGAAGTTATGATAAGGGAAGAGTTTTAGGAAAAGATGAGTTCTATTTTAGACATTGTTAATTTGGAATACCTATGGGGCATGGAGATGGATATATCCAGCAGGCATTTTATGATATAAAACTTGAGCGGAAGAGAAAAACATGTAGACAGTAAAAGGGATGGAGTTGGGATTTGAACCCAGGTCTCCTAACTCTAGCAGCTAGGTGGCACAGTGGGATGGGAATCAGGACGACTACTCTTCCTGTGTTCAAATTTGGCCTCAGACACTTAGTGGCTGTGTGATCCTGGGCAAGTCATTTAACCCTGTTTATCCCAGTTTCCTCATCTGTAAAATTAGGTAGGAAAGGAAATGGCAAACCACTCTAGTACATTTGCCAAGAAGACCCCAAATGGGGTCTTGGAGAGTTGAATAACAACAGTAACAGCTTCTTACTTTAAGTTGGGTTCTCTTTCTGCTGTTATCATTCAATAACAAAGATTTAGGTATTATGATAACTGAGTCCCCTCATTATTTACCTTCTTACTTAAGTTATTATAACCAATCCTAGAAGGTTGAATTTTTGGGGATCAGTATTATTTTATTACAAAAGGAATCCAAAGCGCAGAGGTTAAGACGTAATTTTAAACTCAAGTAGCAGAGCAAGTCAGTTGTCACAGATGATGCATACCCTTGGAAATACTTAAGGTGTCTTAATTTCAGAGTTCCAGTGTTTATTCATATGGAATAAACCTTTGAGAAGGTGACAGAGAAAAATATGGAATGATGAAGACATAAAAGAAAGACTATGAGGAACTTTAGTTTGTGTTTGGAGACCTTTCTGATCCTTGTAATAGTTGCTCAAACATTGTGAAACCATGTGTCTTAGAGACAAGACCATCTGGTCCTCAGGCTATGTAAGTGTACCTGCCAAGTCATCTGTAAAATGGGGATAATATCTCTAGAGACTGTTTTGAAAATCAAATGAGATGATGCTGTAACTATATTGGTATTGCTACTTCTGAAGAGAAAGCTAAAAGCTTTTGCTAAGGCAGTTTTGTATGTGAGTCACCCAGAGATCTTGATTTTTATTCAGCACTGATGGCCCAAAGAACAAGGAGAGGCCCTTTGGGACTCATCCCAGGGTTGCAGAATTGAGTGCATTACTAGATTGGGGCACAGTTGAGGCCAAGGTTAGGAATCCTTTCTCCCATATCCCTAATGCAGTGTTAGAGGAAGTATTTAGGTATGATTTGAATTAGATGATTGCTGAGGTCACTTCCAACACTAAGATTCTATAATTTCGATTTGGTCTTTCACCTTAAGTCTCTACCTACTCCAATCCATCCCTCTCCCGAATGCCAAAATTATTTTCCTAAAGTACAGGTCTGAATATGTCACTCTTCTTCTCACTAAACTTCAATGGCTCCTCATTATCTTTGGAATCAGTTTTTAAAATCCTGTTTTATCATTAAAAGCTTTTTATGTCTGACTCCATTCATGCCTTTTGTCACTCATTATCTTCCCTCTCTTCTCTTCTTCACCCCACCCCCAAACAAATTGGTTTGCTCTTAACAAAGGACTCTCCATTTCCACCTCCTGTCTCTGTGCTATTGCATTGAATTCCCCCCATATCTAGAATGTATTTCCTCCTGACCTTTATCTCTTAGAATTTCATTTTCAAAAACTTATTTCAGGCGCCACATTCTATACGGCCTGCAAATCACCTTGAATCTTTTTTGCTGATCCTTATGTATGTACTTGTTGTGTCCCTGACTGAATCTAAGTTCCCTAGGGGCAGGGAGTATTTTACTTGTTTCCTTCCCCCACCCCAGCTCCTCTTCCTAGTTCCTAGCCCGGTGTTGTACCTGGCCCCAAAGTAGGAGCTCTGTAACTGTTGGTTGGTTGATAGTAGAGATAGTCTTTTATCGGATGGGAGATAAAAAATAAAGGTCTGTTCCAAATGGAGACTCTTTTGGTGAAGCATTTTCATGAACGTTTCACTTGCCCTCCTGACGTGCCTAGGAAATTCTTGGAATGCTTTTGCCACATACTCCCAAGTGAGTTCAAATTAAAGCCTGACGTCATCCCAATCTGTTTTACAGTGATTTAATACACAAACGATCTATGATTTTCATGAGTTTAGGGAATTGTAGTAGATGATGGCCTAGGGAGTTGCCTGAGAAACAGAGAGGTTAAGTGAGTTGCAGCATCACATAGTTAGCAGGTAGAACACGGATGAATAAATGGATGGGTGGATGCAGAGAGAGGTATTGGGGTAGGTACTTACTGTGTGCCCAGCTCTGTACCGAAGCACATAACACAAATACAGATGGAAATTCAAGAGGCAAGATTTGACCCTATAATTCCCAGAGTCAGCAATAACACATGCTCATTAAGTGTTTATTGTGTGCTTTGCACTACTCTCAACACTAGGGCTACAAAGAAAGACAAAAAACATGATTCCTGCCCCCAAGAAGCTCACATTCTAGTGAGGGGAAACACCATTTAAATAACTGTGCATACAAGTTACATACAGTGTACATTCTAATAGGGACCAGATAATACACATGGGGAGGTGGTAGCCAGAGAAGGGGGCAGAGGTGTAAACACTGGCCTGGGAAGCCCCAAGGATTAGGGAGTGGAGTCTTAGGGGGAATGGAGTGAAACCATGATGGTATTGATTTGATTTAGGTTACTAGAGCAAAAGGTAGAAAATGGATGGGAGCAGAGTGAATGGTAGAGGAGGAACAAGAACACTGTATAGAAAATCCTACTTTCCACTGCTTTATTTGACTAAACTAACAACACTGATAGGGATTCTAGAGAGAACCAGCCAAGGAGTAATAGAATGCTAATTGAGAAAAGCATGAAGGAAATTGCATGTACTGCTAAGACAATGCATTCAGATTCCAGGATTTGAGGAACAAGTAAAAAGAACTACTAAATACTTCAGACAGTACTCTGGTGTTTATTTCTCCAAGAAGGTGTAAATGTATAAATAGGTTCATTCAAGGTATAGATGAATTTGGGGATCAAAGATCCATAGCATTAAGGACAATGAAGATTACTTATTACATTTAGAATAATATGTTTTATTCAATAATCTTTTTCTCGATCTGTTCCTCCTTTTGCTTTTCTACTATCTTGTTTTTTCTTACTGCCCCTCCCCCCCAAAACAAACAAAACTCCAAATTTTGTAAAAATGTTAGTACATATTAGGCAGTAAACACTCCATTTAATCTTTAAAACTGGGAAATTTAATGAGTTTCTGTAAACTAATGTAAACTAATGGGTTATACCCATCCTCAAAATATGGGGCAGGCCAACACAATCACAATCAGCCCTGCACTGCCCCAGGTGACATTTGGGATTCAGTATGGAAATTCTGACCTCCCACTCCAAAGCCTTGATTTCCTGACTAGTGAGTGGGTGCATGAGCAAACTCACATAAGGTACTTTATCCAACTGGCCTCTTATTCTTGCTTCAAGTTGTCTTGCTCTCCTCCCTACTTTCATCCCCATCTTTCTACCATCTTACACCTGCATCCGCCATCTTACTCTGGGATCTTTAATGCTATAACATTGCCCTTGCTTCTGGAAGGAGCATGTCAGTTGATGACCCTGTGCCTCCACTCACCATTCCAGTCATGTGCCACATCTAAATAGCCTTCTCTTAGCTACTTCTCTCCCATATATGTTTTTTACCCCATTAGAAGGTACTCTCCTTGAGAGAAGTTGCTAGCTATCTTTTGTATTCCCAAGACTTAGTACTATGTATAATATAAAGTTCTTAATTAATACTTTTTTTTATTATTCATTCTTTCTTTCATTCACTTGGCTAAATTTAATTTTTAGGCCTTTAAGTTTTGTTCATTTTTATTTCATTTTTTTTTTTATCCTGAACTTAATAAATGCCATATAGATTACAGGCTAAGAGAGAGTTGTACATGAAATTGTGAATTTCCATTGCATAGAGCTTGTTTTACTTTTAAAGTGTAGAATAAATTCAGTATATAAAATTTAGAGCTTTCAGGCTTCATTTCTTTCAGTTCTCATTTTTGTTGGGAGTAAAGACTCTACCTTTCTTCCTCTCCCCATCCCCCCAACTCCCATGAGGGGAAAAAAGAGAAAAAGCCTTGCAACAAATATTATCTAGCAAAATAATTTTCCATATTATCCATGGTCCAAGAAATATAAGTTTCATTCTGCACCTTGATTCTACCCCCTCTCTGTCAGGAAGTGGGTAACGTGTTTCTTGATCAGTCCTTTGGAGTCATGATTTTTCATTTCATCTATTAGAGTTCTTAAATCTTTCAAAGTTGCTTTTCTTTACAACGTTGTTTATTTTATAAATTATCCTATTACTTCTCTTCACCTCACTTTGCATCCATTCATACAGGTCTTTCCAGGTTTCCCTGACCCCATCCCTTTTGCTATTTCATACAGCTGTAACAGCAAGCACCCTAGCATACCTAGGGGGGCTACTAGCACAGGTTCTTAGATCTGCTTTTCTAAATGAAAGCAACTCAAAATGGGTTAACGGTTTCACTTTAATCAATCAAATATATATCAGTTACCTAGTTCAGGGGGAAAAGTCAGCACCCTGAACGTCAGAGAATACAA
>CM053591.1:70142472-70164776 GCA_028646515.1 Pseudochirops corinnae
TATTTGCAGATCCTATACATGATTGCATGCCACCATGGGGGAGGGGGAAGGGAGGGGAGAAAACCTGAAACTCAAGTGATTGTGGAACTGAATCTTGTAAATTAAAAGTAAATGAGTAAATAAAAAATAAATAAATAAATAAAAGAAAAAAAAAAAAGGCTGACCAAGAAGATACTATTTTAAAATGTGAACGTATGGACTGTACTTTCTTAAATTAACTTGGTTCCTCATAGAAAGAGGTAAAATTAATCCAGGACTGAGCAAAACCCCACAAAAGTGTAATGCATAAGGAAACTAAGAGATTCAACCGATGCCTCAAAAGATATGTGCAAAAACAAGTGAATCTAATGTTAGGTTTCTGTGTAAGGCTGATCTTAACAAGGCAGAAATACCCAGAGGCTTCCTTCACTGGATCATCTTCTGTCTCTCCCTACAACAGAGGTTCTTCCTTTTCTACTGATGTTGTTATCCATTCCATGGCAAGAAAAGTATCCCTTTGGCTTCCACCAGGCATATGCCTCCTTATTAATCATCTTAACAGAAAAAGCCTTCCCCTCTTAACCCAGGGCAGTGGAGCACCAGGGCTGCCTCTTGAGGTGAAAGACCATGGGAGCAGAGGCACTGAGTCGTAGGCAGGGCCTGGATTCAGATCGTGTGCCTGGTTCTTAGTACTTGTATGTAGTTTGATATTGTCGGCCTCAGTTTCCTCATAAATAACATGAGAGAATTGGGAGTAGATGGTGGCTAGGGTCCCTCCCATCTCTCTGGATGTATTCCTCTTGTTTTTGAGTGTTTCTTACCAGTTCCTTGGGGGTATGGGGTTTAACAGTTTGTTTTTCTAATTTGCTTTTTCCTCACCTGCCCAGAATAAGTCATTAGTCACAAATGCTCGCCTGTTTAGAATTGGGGTTAAGCTCATCTTGAGCAGGAAGGCACCTTAAAGGCCATCTTGCCCAACCCAGTCATTTTTACAGCTGAAGAATCTGTGACTCAGAGAGAAAATGACAAAGGCAGCTTACGCGGTGCCCTAGTGCACAGAGTGCTGGGCTCTGAGTCAGGAACACTTAAATTCAAATCTAGGCTTAGACCCTTCCTAGCTGTGTGATCCTGAGCAAGTGTCTTAACGCTGCTGTTGTGAGGATCACATGAGATGATATTTGTAAAGGGCTTAGCACGGTGCCTGGTGCATTGTAGGCATTCAATAGATGTTTGTCCCTTCTCTTCCCATGCCCAGGGTCACTCACTCACTCACTCACTCAACCACTACATGGCAGAACTGGTTTTGAACACAAGTTCTCTGACTCCAAAATCCAGTCTCTCTACTGTACCAACTGCCTCCCTTGGTTCTATTTGATGTACAAGAATCTAGTTTGTTTTATCATTATATAATGCTTTTACTATAAATAATTTTAAGCAGTCTTATGATGTCAAGATATTGTGATATCATATATAATTTACTGTTAATAATAAATGTTGAGGATAATTTGTAGCTAATCAGTGGACTGTATATTATAGTTTTCTGTGTGAATTTGTTTAAAGGCCAGTTTTCTTGAAGATTTGATTTTTTAAAAATTCTCCAACATTGTAAATGGTACATATTGCATACTTTAATAATTTTTTTCCTTTTCTTTTTTCTAGCAGCTGTTTGGGGCAACTTCGTTAACATAAGGTAATTAATTCACTTTAATATCTGTCTGCTCTGGAATTGCATTTTATAATTAATTTTTCAATTAACCATTTTGTAAATTTGCTAAAAGAAATTTTTGGTCTTAGATAGGATTCTCAGTATCTAAGCTGTCTTCTCCAATGTCAGTTGGTATGTGATCAGGGAAATTAAGTTAGTATTAGCCTCAGCAAAACATAGGATGAAAAATATATCACCAGAAACAGAATGAGTACTTTCTTAAAAAAGTGAAGGGGTTGGGTGAGAAAAGCTGACGTGAACTTTTGCATTAATTACCTGCTCTTCTATATTGTGCATGGCCATAAAATCCTCTATTAGTGTGAGTAATTAAGAGTTTATAGTGTAGGTTATCTTTTTAGAACATAAGAGGAAAACCTTATAGCTGGGGTAGTTTTTTGTGGTTATTTATATTTCAGGCATAATTTCGTACTTTCATTACTATATCTGAATATAAAATGCTTAGTTTCTGTAACTGTAAAATAGGTGACGTTTTTACTCATCTTCCCAAAAATAAGATTTTGAAGATATGTTCAGATTTACCATGGTTTAAAACATAATTGATGTTTTAAAATATAAATTCTACGTTTAAGGGGCTAGGGAGGAGGGGAATACAGTTGCAGTGTTTTGGTTTTTTCTCCCCAAAGTCTATTTCATTGATTTAAAAGGCCTTTTAAAAATCTGAATATGGGGAGGGAAAAGAAAAGGGAGGTCTAAAATTGCTTAAATTGAATCTTTTCAATGCCCCAAATTATATGAGCAAATTCTTGTTATATGCAATGATAATACTGTTTATCCAGTTTATATTGCTGCGTATACTTTTACTGTTGATATAGTGTTTTAGTTAATTGGTAGGCTATTTACACAGCTTATGTGGTTATGTATGTATGCCCTTGCATATATGTGTATTTAGGGAGGAAATGCTATGTTTTGTTGTTTTAAACATATTTTAGGCTTTCCCAGAAAGCCATTTAAGTTAAAAGGAAATTCTCATTGCCATATTTCTTCCTTGATTTTTGAATTCAAGTTGGGTGGTTACCATAACCCTTGGTTGTTCAATGAGAATCGATATTTTGCTGTTGCTTTTGTAGTGACATGTGTAGAGTCTTCAAGGACAATTCTTTTTTTTTTTAACTCCTTTTTTTTTTCTTTTTACCTCTCAATGTCTTTTTCTTTGACTAAAAAGATTTTTCTGAAGTGGGTGGGGGAAATGTTGATCTGATTTCTACCACTGTGGTATATGTATGTTTCATCAACAAAGAAGCTTCTGTGGGTCTAGGTGTGGTGTGTGCTGATCCCATGTAAAGGAGCCCTATTATGCTACTTGAAAGGCTCCATTTTGTCTTGGATGCCCAAGAAAGCTCTAGTATATGGAATCCACACCCTTAAATATAATGAAGGGTCCCATAGCATATCTTTTTTTTTAACTAAATTTTGCTACTTAACTTTTAACTTAAGACCTAGTTTAGGGAGTAATGTGGGAATGAGATTACTTAGATTAGATTAAAAACTCGTAAATGAGAGTAAATAGAGCCTCTATTTAGAAAATTGGCACAAATGACTATTAGAGGTATAGTGAATATCTGAATTCCATAGTATTTTATTTGTCTCTGGTAATTTAATTTATTCTAAAATAATTCTTTGAAATCATGAGATTATTCAACTGACTTCAGCTTTATAACTTTCTCTTCCATAGGTCTCTACAGGAAAATGGAGAACAGAAAATTGAAAATAAGATAGAAGAGGTTAGTCTACTTTCCTTATTCCTTTGATGATAGAATCATAGATTTTTTTTTTTTTAGCTAAAAAGAAACTCAGAGGTCATCTGATGCTGTTTCATTTCACCAGTGAGAAAGCCTCAGCCAAGAGAGGTTAAAAGACTTGTTCAGAGTCACTCTGGAAGTAAGTAACAAAGCCTGGATTTGAATTGAACTTCTCAGACTACAAAATCTTAAGTTTCTTTTTGGAGCCTGCCCTGGTATCTTCACTGTGATGGACTGGTGGCCCATGCCATTTGGAGTTTTATTTGTTTTTTATTTCTTCTCCAGTCATACCTGAAAAAATCATAATAGACAACTAGATGGGAGAGATTTTTCTAATCCTTTCTAATCCACTACAAATGACGTCTCTACTTTTAATTTTTTTTAAAAAAGTACAGATTTTAAAATATTTTATTCTTTGCAACTAACTCAGGAAAAAATTAATCCATCACCATTCAGTGAAATCCTTCCTAGGCATTAAGTGGGAGAAGTTGAGGAGAGAGAGAGAAAGAGAGAGAGATAGGAGAAGGGAGGGGAGGAAAGGAAAAGTGAGAAAAAGAGAAAAGGAAAAAGATAAGGAGGAAAAGAAGAAAAAAAAACACATGGCTGACTTACTTTAATTTGCCTTATTGGAGAAGCCAAGGTGCTTACATGATACAGACACTAGAAACTCACATTGTTACATTTGTTGAAAAATTGTGTTTTTTAAAAATAGGTAGAATTCCTTCATATAAGGACCAAGTTGGGTAGGTGAGCATCATTTTTTTAAAGTTCGGTTTGAGACTCAAAGGACAGAGAAAACAATTACAAGTACAAAACAAATCATTTCTGGAAGATCATGAGAATTGTCCTGACTCACCCCAAGATTTTATGCTTAGCAGCACAACACATATGAACATGCTTGGAACAACAACTTCTCGGTTGCTCAAATCAAATCGTTTGCACAGACAAAATGTTGATCATTTATAAGCTAAAGTGCCTAGTGCCTGTCCGGATTTGAACCTGAAACTCCCCTTCACTGCTCCTGGTGATGGGTAGATACAGATATTATCTTCTACCAAAGCCCTAGGCATCTCAAGGAGTAGGTGCACCATATGCCTGCACCTAATTGTTTAGAGTAACAGCTGAATCCAAGTTGTAGTACATTTAGATTTCAGACTGAAAATGAACAGCAGAAAATAATGTTAAACTTCTGTGTTATGTCTACAAGACATTATGCTTACTTGTAAAAAAACAGTCTGTGTTTCGGGGGTGGGGAAAGGTCTTGAGTCCTTTAAAATACATTTCTGTCATTATTGTTGTAGGCTGTTGCACCACTGAGAGAGAAAATCAGAGACTTAGAAAAAAGGTAAGAAAACGTCTATAAAATAAGTTTAAGAGAGGCGGCTAGGTGGTCGAGTGAATAGAGCACCAGCCTTGGAATCAGGAGGATCTGAGTTCAAATCCGCCCTCAGATACTTAACACTTACTAGCCCCGTGACCTTGGGCAAGTCACTGAACTGCAATTGCCCAGCCTTCCCCCCTCCAAAAAGCCAAAAAAAAAAAAAGTTTGAGTGGAATTATGACTTAATAGTATTGGATATGTGTCAAGTTTACAATTATTAGAAAGGTTATCTAGTATAAATTCAATAGTTAAGTATCTCTAAGTGTGGGTGTATAAAATCATTTTAAGTAAGTTTCTGTGTGTGTGTGTGTATGTGTGTGTATGTGTCTTGTGCTGTCTCTGTATTTCCCTTTTCCAAGGAAAAATGATGAAATAATAATAATTAATAATGAATTGCTAAAAGAGCTAACTTGCTAGGCTGTTGGGTATGTGTGTTTGTCTGTGGGGGAGGGTAGAGGGATAATAAGACTTATGATAGCAGCAGACATTTCTGTACCACTTCCTATATGCCCGACACTGTGCATATGCTTTATGATAATCAGCTCATTTGATCCTCACAACAATCCTGGGAGGTAGGTGCTATTATTATCCCCATTTTATAGATGGGGAAACTGAGGCAAATAGAAGGTAAGTGACTTATCCAGGGTCACACAGCTAGTAAGTGTCCAAGTTCTGGTTTGAACTTAGGTCTTCCTGACTCTAGGCTTAGCGTACCCTACTACCCCAGTAGAATAGATAGAAATGAATAGAAGGCTGGTTGCCAAGTCAGGAAGACCTCTGTTTAAATACTTCGATGCATAGGTATACATAAGCCAGGACAATTCATTGAACCTGTCAGAGTCCTGGCCTTCTTCAGACTAAAAACTGCAGAGTACATGCTAATCTCTATGGGTAGAGTTCTCTTTGAATTAATGAATTTGCAGGTCTTGTCCACAATAAGTGTATCTGTTTCTGTGTATTTGTGATGTATGTTTGCATGTTTTAAAACACATATCTATGTATATATTACACACACACGTATACACACATACAGATGTAGCTTAGAAAAAACAAAATGGACATTATTTCTCTTCAAACACTGACTATCCTAAGAGAGTTTTTCTGTGGTCAGTTATAAGAAAGTAGTCTTCCATGAAAAAAATTTTTTTTTAATTTTTTAAATATTAGGGTGATATATGTTCAGTAAAAATGACTTAAATTTCAGTCTTCCTTTTCTCATTCTTCCTTTAATGACCATACATATCAGTTGCTCCTCTCTGAAGAAGTTGTCCCCTATTTCTTCACCCATGTTAAATAATGAAGCCTTTTGTAGGTTATCACTGGAATGAATGGCTATTACCTGCTAAATCAAAGCGCTGAACCAGAAGAGCAGATTTATTGATTGACCTCAATCTTTACTTAGTAGATCTCCAGCTTGGAGATCTGCTGTTGCCAGCTGTCTGTCTGATTTGGCAAAGTTCTCAGTGAGGAAGGGAGTGTGGCAAGCTGAGGACTAATAATCAGTCATCTTTATTTTTAATTCCTAAAGTTTTTTCTCTTTTTTTTTTTAATAGAATTTTATTTTTACCAATTACATGTAAAGACAATTTTTAACATTCATTTTCTATCTATATAAAATTTTGAGTTCCACATTTTCTTCCTCCCTCCCTAAGATGGTAGGCAATTTGATGATATATATACGTACAGTCATGTAAAGCGTGTTTCCATATTAGTCATGTTGTGGAAGAAGAAACAGAACAAAAGGAAATAAAAAGAACAAAAACATAAAAAAGAAAGTAAAAATAGTATGCTTCGATTTGCGTTCAGACTCCTCAGTTCTTTCTCTGGTTATGAATAGCATTTTCCATCGTGAGTCTTTTGGACTTGTCTTGGATCATTGTAGACTGATATTCATCTTGATTCATTCCTTTAACAGATACTTACTGAGCTCTTACCATGTGGGAGGATGCTGAGAAAAATTAACCATGGTCCCTGTTCTCAAGGAGTTTATATGCAGGAAACAGCTTGAGTATAGAAAATTACAAGGCATATTTGGAAGTTTGTGA
The DNA here is from genome assembly GCA_028646515.1 of Pseudochirops corinnae. NCBI lineage: Eukaryota > Metazoa > Chordata > Mammalia > Diprotodontia > Pseudocheiridae > Pseudochirops > Pseudochirops corinnae. Next base: position 70,149,343 of record CM053591.1, read on the forward strand.
GAATTAGTGAGAGATAAAGCTAGAAATGTGGATTGAAATCAAGATTGTTGGAAGGCCTTAGGTGCTGGACTAAGGAACTTGTACTTTATTTAGTAGTCTCTGAATGCTTTTGAACACGTCTGTGACATAATTGGAGAAATGATAAGAATCTGGCACTGCTATATAGGAGACACAGGAGGCCAAGAAGATTAATTGGGAAACTCCTGGAATAGCCTAGATAAAAACAGTAAAATACTGAGTTTGCTTGGTATCAGCATCATACTCAGTGTTCTTGGAAAGGAACTTGTAGGCATCAAGGCAAATTCCTAAAGCTGATCGCAGTATTTATTCAGACCTAGAAACATGGCTTATTTGGGGGACGGCTAGCTTTGATCTAGAGCAGCTCTGAGTCATTCCTAGGTGACTATCTTTTTCTTTTTTGGCTGAGGAGTGGGAGGTGTTAGATTAATTCTAAATTGTGTCAAGTCAGCAATATAATCACTTGCTCTGTGCCAGTTTCTGTACTAAACACTAGGAAGATAAAGAATGGTCTCTGTTCTTAAGGGGTGTGCAAACAGCCATATATGTACATGATATACACAGGGGAAATTGGAGTTAATAGAGGGGAAGCTTTAGCATTGGAGACTTTGGTAGATGATAGGTTGAACCAAGATTTGAAGGAAGCTGGGAAGCATGGGGCTTGTCCAGGGAAAGACAAAGAATCTGGAGATTGCATGTACAAGAAACTGCAAGGAGGCCCCTGGATTCTAGAGTACCTTGAAGGAAGTTAAAGTGTAGAAGAATGGGAAGTTAGGAAGGGACCAGGGTGAAAAGTAAGTTTCTAAAAAGTGGATTTCATATTTGTTACTGGAGTTGATGAAATGGGGTAGACAGATGACATGGCAAGACCTGCACTTTAGGAAAATCAATTTGACAGCTGAATGGAGGATGAACTGGAATGGGGAAAGACCTGAGACAAGGAGACCAAGGAGAAAGCTATTTCCATAGTCCTGGAGTAAAGGAACATCTAGGTGTCACAGTGGATAGAGTGCCTAGCCTGGAGTTAGGGACACCTGAGTTCAAAACCAGCCTCCAGCACTACTAGCGGTGTGACCCTGGGCAAGTCACTTTACCTTGTTTACCTCAGTTTCCTCATCTGTAAAAGGAGCCAGAGAAAGAAATGGCCAACTACTCCAGTATCTTTGCCAAGGAAGCCCCAAATGGGACCATGAAGAGTCAGACAAGACTGAAGTGACTGAACAACAAAAAAAGTGGTAAGGGCCTGCTCCAGATTGAGATGAGAGAATGGAATGTATTCAAGAGCTGTTGAGAAGGTAGCATACACAGGCCTTGACAACAGATTGAAGATGATACCGAGGTTATGAGCCTGGGTAACTGAGCAGATGGTAGTGTCCTTGGTGGTAATAGAGAGGTTTGAAAGAGGGGAGAATTTGGGGGAGACAGGAAAAATAATGAATTTTGTTTTGGTCATGTTGTGTTGGAATGTTTAAAAGATACTGTGTTTGTTCGAGATGTCTGATCAGCAGTTGGAGAAATGAGAGTGGAGGTCAAAAGAGAAGGTAGTGCTGGATAAATAGATCTGTCGATCATCAGCATAGAGATGCTAATTGAATAGAATTCAGTTGGGATGGAATCATCTTTAGCCTTTGTATAGTACTTAAAGATTTGCAAGGCACCTTGCAAATATTGTTATTTCCATTTTGCATGAGGAGGTTGGGGCAGAAAGAAATTAAGTCGTTTGCCTAGGTTCCCACAACTAGTATGTGAGTGCAGCTGGATTTTAATTTAGGTTGTCCCAATTCCAGATTCAGCAGTCTTTACTGCACCACTTAGCTACCTGGAATGGGTTAGAATGGGGTCTAAGAAATCTGTAGAGGGGTTTAGCCTAGGCAAGAAGTGCCACCTCTTCTTGTAAGACAGGATCTGAGTGATATGAGAAGAGGGAACTCTTGGCAAGGAGCTTCAGTTTATGAGTCAACGTTCTCAGCTCTGAGGGGGAGGAGTGCCATGGGGGCTGTAAAGAAGAATGAAAAGGTATGGGAAAGCTAATGTGGTGAGTGGGACTGTAGTGCCTTGCTGTAGTGAGGTCCCATGTGAGATTATTTAATAGACATTTTCAGTGCACTCAGCCCAGTTTCATAATTTTCTCCAACTTTGTTTAGCAACAAATGAATCGAAGTGAAGGCTGCATATGATGCAAGGAATCCATTGTTGGGGCTCGGCAAGACATAACATACAATAAGATAAGTGGGCAAGAGACTCTACCTTACAGGGTGGTCTAGAGTTGAATTGGGTAACAAAATCGTCAAGATAAAGCATCAGAGAGAGAGTTTTGCCAGTGCAAAGAACTGAGGGGTAGAGGAATTGAATGAGGACCAAGAACAGGTCCTCATTCAATATATACAGAGGGAAAGCTGAAAGGATAAAAGTTCATAAACATGGAAGTGGAGCACTTGTGGGTGATGACCAAGTCCATGTGTGCAACATAAGGATGGGAAACCTGTGGCCTCGAGGCCTTGGAAGTTAGGTAAGAAAGAGATGGAGCTAAATTAGCTTGAATCATCAAATATCAGTTGGAAGAAACCTTAGAAAAGGTATTTACCTTTTCCACCTCGCTACTTCCTCCATCATGGTTTCAATATATCACAGAGTGGCATAAGAAATTAAATGGGAATTTGCGGGGGAGTTTTGCAGAAGCTGCAGATGACATGGGAAGGCCGGCAGACAACGCAGAAAACGTTTAGAAACTCAAAAATGCACAAAATATATGTATGGTATTGTATAATATCAACATATTTTTTCTTTTCATACCATAATAATTCAGACTTCTTTAGTATGAAGGGAGGATCAAATTTTTCTATGTGCATTTTCCAGATTGCAGTTGTGCCATGTGATGGGGAAGGGATAGATAACTATGACTAGTTCAACTCCCCTTATTTTACATATGAGGAAACAGGCCCAGAGAGGTCAAGTGTGTCCAAGAACCTTGGTCTGTTCACTCTCAGTCCTCGTTCCCCCCACTCCCCTCCATCCAATGTTCTTCCCTCTACACCCGCCAGAGAAGATGCTCCAGATTACACTTGAATGTGCTTATCAGAGGCCAGTACTGTATCTCTGGCATTTATCTCAATTTCTGTTTACCTTGCTAGTTTCCACAGATAAAATCCATAATGCAAACATTACAAAGAGCTGTTTTGTTTAACAAAGTTATTTCCAAGGCTTGGCAGAGCCTAGTTTGCCAAGATTCCACGTGGGAAAAGGAATTTAGCCAAGCCTGGTGCCCCCCTTCTCTCTCAGATGATTAAGTTGATTCATTCATTCAGCAAATATTTACTGAACTCCTACTATGTAGAAAGGACTATGCTATGGGTGCAGTGGAAGATACAAAGATGAGCCAGACATTGCATTGCTGTGGGGAAGGAGTGTGAGACATGCACAGTTAAGTATAATTCACAGTTCTTTTTGTTGTTCAGTTGCATCTGACTCTTCATGGCCCCATTTGGGGTTTTCTTAGCAAAGATACTGAAGTGGTTTGCCATTTCCTTCTCCAGCTCACTTTACAGATGAGGAAACTGAGGCAAACAGGGTCAAGGGTGGCACAGGTAGCTGCCCTTCTCAGTTCTTTAGGCTTTGGCAAACTCAGAGTAACACTGCTTTGTTGATCTGATCACAACTGAAGAGACAGCATGGTGTCTGTTGTAAAGAATATAAAACCTATATTCTAGACCTGACCCTCACCCCATCATTCCTCTGTGACCTTAGACTTAACCTCCCACAGCCTTGGTTACATTCATTATTATTCTGTCATGGAAATAATATTTTTGTAGGTGGCACCAGTCTTGGAGTCAGGAAGTCAATTCATCTTCCAAAGTTCAAATCTGGCCTCTGGCAGTAGCAGTGTGATCTGGGCAAGTCACTTAACCCTGTTTGCCTCAGATTCTTCTTCTGTAAAGTGAGCTGGAGAACGAAATGGCAAAACCATTCCAGTATCTTTATCAAGAAAACACCAAATGGCTTTACAGAGAGTCAGAAACAACTAAGCAACAACATTAACAAAATAATAAATCAAGCCCTGGTTTGTACCAGTTATCTATTTCTCTGGTGTAAAACATACGCAAAATTTAACCATTGACTCTTTACAACTTCAAGCTGGCTCTAGCACACCTACTTTTAAGAAAGGGCAAAAATAGAGATTTTCAACTTTATGGGAATTACATTTATCAACTCTAGGGGTAAAAAGGAAGAGATTGAAAATAATTTTTCTTTTTGTTTTTCTTTTTGCTCTCTTGGCCAAATGATTAAAAGAAAGGAAGGTTGTAATTTAGTTTGAATGAATAAATGAAAAAGTATTAAGAGTTTACTATGCTAAACAAAAGGATATAAGCGCAAAGCAGATACAGTTCCCACCCTCATGGAGTTTCTGTATTCTAATGAGAGAACACATATGGAAGCTGTGGCCGGAAAGGTTATTCTGGTGTGGAAAGTTAAGTTGATCTTGCTAAGTGGATGCTAGTAGTCTTGATATTTTGCCTTTTTGCCCCGAATTAAGTCTCGTGAATTGAGCAGTTAATCCCTCCCTAGAGCAAAAGTAAAATATTTTATTCATATTTAAGGATAGTAGCTCAGGTGTTGTTGGGAATTTTCCTGTCATGGTTCATGATAGTTATTGAAACCTGAACCATTTGGACCTAAGTTGAAGATTAAGCTTCTTTGGAAAGAAAGAACCCACAAATTCAGCAATCAGAGTGTGCTGTGTGAGCAAGATCAATGGTAGCTCATGTTTTATTGCTTGTTAATAAGTAAGAACAGGCAAAACAAACAAACAAACAAAACCTGGAATGAGATTTCCTATGACAGGGTATACATATAGCTGAGAAAATAAATCTGCCCATCTGTGCTCCTTGTGTTCTTGGCTAGAAATTCCTTTTAAGTTTGCGAACAATGAACAGACAAACTGGTCATATATCTTTCTTTATTGACAAGAAAAAGAATGACTGCAAATATGAGAAATGGATCATTTCCTTTTCTCCTTCTTAGATGATGATTTATGTGTTGTTGAAGCCTCAAAGATATCTACATTTTTATATATTTGATTTCTAAGGATCTATGCTAAACTCATTGTTGACTAGCTAGGAAAAGCATTTCCAAAGTCAGGGAGTAGATTGAAATATTGACCTTCTGGCAATGAAACCCTTATTTTTCAGGTTAACTGAGCAGACTGGGAGAGTGTGTGTGTGTGTGTGTGTGTGTGTGTGTGTGTGTGTGTGTGTGTGTGTACTCATGTAATGTGACAGAAAAGACTAATTGTCAGATTATGTGACTGAGATCTGTACTTTATTATTTTCCCTGCCTTAGAATCATGGGCATATTTTGACATTAGATACATGAAAATATAGCTGGAAGATATATTTGGGTTTTAGAGTTGGCTTCCATGTTTATTAACAGAAAAATACAATAACCAGTTTTTAGAATTTGCCTAACTACCGTAAAAAGCAAAAAACAAAAACAAAAACAAAAAAAACCCCATGATTTTAAAAGTAGAGATTATCTAAGAAATTAAAAATTAAAAGAATTATCTCTCAAGAGTAGTTTCAAGGTTAGTGTGCCATGTTTTTTTTAAAGTTACTAGTAATATCTGCTGTTAAAATAACTTCAAATATTTTTCAGTTCCTGTTTATTCATTTTTCAGGTGTGTCCAATTCTTTGTGATCCCATTTGAGATTTTCCTGGAAAATATACTGGAGTGGTTTGCCATTTGCTTCTCCAGCTCATTTTACAGATGAGGAAACTGAGGCAAATAGAGTGAAGTGATTTGTCCAGGGTCACACAGCTAGTGAGTGTTTGAGGCTAGCTTTGAACTCAGGAGGCTGAATCTTCCTGACTCTAGGCCCTGCACTCCATCTGCTGCACGACCTAACTGCCCCCAACGCCAAATAATGTCACACTGGGTAACATTGTAAGTTACTTTCTGGTGGTTTAGGGTTCAGAGGTGGTGTGTTTGAAATTTCCAGGCAGATAACATTAAATTAGAATATCTTTTTTTTTTTAAGGAAACAACTATGACATAAGGAAAGATGACCTGAGCAGTCTTAGAGATACTTATCCAATTCTAAAACAGCTGACTCAAAAGATTAGCAGATCATATATCTAATATAGATGGAATATACTTGGTTCTCTGCCGTTCTCTAGGCACTCTTTGCCGTATCTTCCAAATGTTTATCTTCAGCTTTCACCACTTTTTTTTTCTGAGCCGCAATGCTGTACAGCTCCACCTGCTTACTCCAATGGTATTATTTTCTTCTGCATCTTCTGTGACCTTCTATGGCCTGTAAATGTATTATCTTTGGCTCTTTCCTGTCTTTGCCATGTATCTTTCCTCCCTCTAATATCCAGTGTCACTGTAGCAGCGAGCACCCTCGCATACCCAGGAAGGCTGCTAGCACAGGTTCTTTGATCAGCTTTTCTAAAGGAAAGCAACTCAAAAAGGGTTAACAGTCTTACTTTAATCAAACATATATATTATTTACTTAGTGCAGGGGAAAAGTCAGCACCCTGAACTTCAGAAAATACAAACAGAAATTACAAGCAAATAAATAATACAGATGGAGTAAATAGCACAGTTCAACAGACCAACAGACCAACAGACAGGGCTTCTAGCTGTCTGGCCATTACATACGTACATAGTTACCAGGGAGAGAAGCACCAACATCTGGGTTTTCAAAGCTGGTGGGTTCAATGGCTACCCAGAGTCTCATCTGACCAAATCCCACAACTCTTCCCATTAGTGAACCTCAAAGCAAACCTCACCTTAAAAGTGTGTATATGTATATATGTATGTATATATGTATATGTATATGTGTACATATATTTATTTTTACACACACACACACATACGCCCCCTTCTTCAGATCAGAGGACATCACCTTCAGGACCCAGTGCCTAATTACAAAGTAACAAGGTCTGGGCCTTCCTGAAAAACAAGAGCCTCCTAAGCAAGCTTCTCTTGTTGGGCTCCAAGTGAATCCCACTAAGGGGCAGGGATGATCTTCAAATTCCCTTACCAGTACAGTCACCCAACTTCTACCAATTTTTTTTAAATGTCATGCTACCATTCCTTCCTTCTTAGTCTCACTGCTCCCTCTCAGCTCAGGCCTAAGTTCTATAGTGTGGTCTCCCTGCCTTTGTGATCATTGGCCTGCTCCAGTGGGGAAAAAGATGAAATTTAGTTGGAGAATGTCTCTGCTACTTGTTAGTTGTATGACCCTGTAAAAGACCTCAGTTTCTTTATCTGTACTGTCTGGGACTAATTGGCTTCTAGTTTGAAATCTAGGATCTGGATTCCAGGCCCAATTCTGTCATAACTTCTGTGGTCTTAGACAAGTTACCTAGCCCTCTAAGCTTCAATTTACTTGCCTGTAAATAGGGATAGTGGGATTGGGCTAGGTAACATATAAAGCAGGGGTGTTGAATTCAAACAGAAACAACGGTCCCAAACCTAATATTTTAATTGTCTAAACAAAACAAAGTAGTAGAACAGTTTTTATTTTCTAGTCATTTCCTTGGAATCATAAAGATCCCTGCAGGCCACATAATGGCTTAGAAAACCACACGTTTATATAGAAAATGTATATAATTATATATTTTTTTCATTAATATATCAACAATTAAAATTAGGAGCTACATTTGAATCTGATTCTATACGTACTTAGGAATGTTGCAGTGTATTTGACATCTTTGCCCTAACAGCTTTTTTATCTCTAAAGCTATGATCTTGATTTCTGCTCCTTCAGCACATCTTGCATGGTGATATTGGATTTATCCAATTAAAACTCTTATTTTTGATCATTCCATTGTCCAAAAATGTTCCCTTCAGAATAAAATTTAGAAAGATAATAGCTTTCAGCATACTTCACAATATGACTGGAACCTTACCTTTCAAGACTTTTCTTCTTTTCCTTTTTAAGAAGGAGATAGAGCATTGGATTCAAATACCACCTCAGGAGCTCATTAATTATATGACCCTGGACATTTAACTTGTAAGGTTTCCTCATCTGTTGTAACATACGGATAATAATAGCACCAATCCCATGGGGTTGTTTTGATGATAAGTGAGATAAAGCACCTGTAAATTTTAAAGTTCTAGATAGGTGTGAGCTGCTGTTGGTTGTTGGTTTCATTATTTTTTCTATTATTACCAAAAAAAAAAAACCCTCTGCTCTTACCAAACAAGTCTCTTTACTCTTCTGATGATGTGCCTGTCTGCTACCTGCTGCATGCCTCTGCTCAGAATGTTCTTGCAAATTCTCCACTTAAATTGAATACATCTTTCATTATCCTTTCTAATCTTATCTATCCTTAAGATTGAAAAGGTCTCATAAAGAATCTTGTGTATCCCTCAAAGCCCAGTTAACAACTCTTGCTGAGTTGTGAGAGAATTAATCTCTCTTCTGAGTTTCCTCTCTGTTCCCATTCCCTCCCCTCCCCTCTCCTTTCCTCTCCTCTCCTAATTTTTTAAACTTTGTAGTGCAAATGACACAGAATTGTCTGAAGACTTGAAATACAGACCTCCCCTTGATTCTTTGTAGTTTTGTGACCTTTGGCCAATCACTAAATATTTCTGAGCCTTAGTTTATAAAATGCAGGTAGTTTCTGTTTCTTCTACCTCTCAGAGTTGTTATGAGAACGAGCTTTGAAACCTGAAAAGTGCCATCTAGATGAAAGATAGTATTTTTGCTAGTAGTAATAGTTTTATTAGCACAGAATTCTACATAGTAGAGTTCAATAAATATAAGATAGATAACCATAATTATCTGGCCTGGACTGTCTGAAGGCCAGGTACATTCCTTATCACACTTCACCCAGGGTTCTCTTCTCCCCTTAAGTGGATTGGGAGAGGTGATTACATATACATTAGGGATCATTTCTATGATGCATTGCTAGAAAAGCATGGTTGGCAATATAGCATTAATAGAAATCTATGGAACTCAAGTGATCACTTGGTTAGTTATTCTTATTACTTTTGATTCCTATAGGCCCTGTACTGGAAATCAAGAGAAATGTTTTTTCACCCTGATACTCTCTTCTCTTTTGGTTTCCATGACTTTTTCACTCTCAGTTCTCCATTAGCGTGTTTTACCATTCACACTCTATCTCCTTTGCTAGATCCTTGCCCCTTTGTTGTCCTAAAAGTCTCTCAAAATTCAGTATTGGACCCTTTTCATACATATACATACATACACACACACACATGCACAGAAAAAAAGAAAATAGTACATATGTGGGAGAGGAGAGAGAAAAAGAGGAGGGAGGATCAATATATATGTTTATATATGTATATCTTCTTTAGTGAGCTCATCAGCTCCCATCAGTTTAATATCATGTCATAGATGATTTCCAAATCTGTATGCCTATACAGAAAAAAATCACCTGAGCTGTAGTCTTCCTATTACCAACTACCTGTAGGATATGTCTACCTAAATGACTAGGCATTGCAAAATCAGATGTTCAAAATGCAGCTCATCCTCTTTCCTCATGTCCATCTCTTCTTCAAACTTCCCCATTTTTATTGAGGACAAAACCAGCCTCCCAGTCATTTGGGCTCACAACCTTGAAGTTATCTTGACTTTTCCCTCTTCTCCACCTTCCATATCCAATTAGTTGTTAAGTCTTATTGATTCTGCCTTTACAACATCTTTCTTCACAACATCTTCCTTCTCATATACTCTGTCTTAGTTTAGGCCTAATTAAATTATATCTAAACTATTGCTATGGCCTCTTCTCTGATCTGTTTGCTTCCTGTCTGTCTTTTCTCTTCAATTCATCTTCCACAAGATTGACAAATTGATGTAACTAAACCACTGATTTGATTGGATCATTTTCCCTACTCATATTTTCAGTGCCTTCCTGTTTCCCCAGGATCAAATGTAAATGCCTCCACCTGGAGTTTAATGCCTTCCATAATATGGCTCTCTCTTGTATTTCCTGTCCCTATTTCCAGTTTTTCCTTTTCACACTCTCTGTTCTAGTCAAAATGTGCTGCTAGGTGGTTCCTGTATGACATTCTACATCCCTTCTTGACCTTTTCTCTTAGAATTCCCAGCTTCCTTCAAATCAAAGCTTAGTAGCAGGTGCTACTTGCTACACACATGAGACTTTCCTGATTCCTTCAGTTATTAGCACAGTGTCTGGCACATAGTGGGCACTTAATAAATATTTATTGATTATGTAATTGATTTTAGGTGCTCTCTCCTTAAAATTTTTTTGGTAAATGTTGTATTCTTCCCAATAGTTCATTGTAGACAGGGAGTGTTTTGGCTTTGTCTTATTGTATCTCTAATATTTATTATCATGTCTGGTTCTTAAATTTAATTGAATCTTCCATATTTTTTTAAAGAGTTGTGCAAAATTTGTTTTAATTCTTGCTAATCCACCACATTCTCTTTTTCAGGGAGTGTCACCCTTTGATGAGGTTTTTCATATTCTATTCTTCCCATTTTTTTCTTCCAGAAATCTAGCTTCATCTATAATTTCATTTTTAAAATTTCTTGCTTCAGTCTCTCTGTCTGCTCATATACTCCACGTGGCCAAACCATTGCTTTTGGAGGGTATATTTGTGTTTCTTGTGGAGTTACTCTCTTTTTCTAGATTTAGTGCTCAGGCTTCTCTTAGCCTTTATCATTTCTTCATTTGGATTGTTTTCTCCAGCTTACTTCTATTTCTTGTTTCTCTTCTTAGATTGAGACTTTGTACTTTGGATGGTTAAGCCCTGTTTGGTCCTTTCTCCTCAGTAGTCTAGAGGCTGTTGCCACCCAGCCAGGGTGACGGGTACTAGGCCCTACTTTCTCCCTCAATCCTTTGTTTCTGTCTCCATTTCCTAGTGGTAGTGATTCACTGAGGGTTCCAGTTTGGACCACTATCTTTCTTTCTCGAACAGTCTTTAGTTAGGAGTTGGTGCTGGTGCCTGATAGACCCCATTGGTATTGGAGGTCATGTCAACCTCAGGGTTCTTGCAAATCACTCTTTCCCCTCTTCCTCATCCTTCCTCCCACTTTCAGGCATTTAGTTGGCCTTTCCTCCTACTTAGACCTCCCTGTGTTCCAAGGCACACATAGTAATGTTCCGTCTCCCTGCTCAATGACCTGTGAAGGATTTCTCTGTACCTTATTTCTGTTCTGACAGGCCAGGTCCAGTTTCTGGCTTCAGGTCATCATTCCTGCAGCTTGTGCCGGCATACCACTCCTCCCTCCACCCCTTTTCCAAGAGCATCAGTGGCCATCAGGATCATTTATAGTAGCTTATGTAGGCTTATCTAACATAGTTCTTTTCCCAGAGCTGACCAACCTCAAGCCCATTTATTTGCTTAGACTTGCTTTAGCTTTTTTGGATGCAATTCTGGTTTAGAAAAAGGACTTTAATTTTGTTTCTCTGATTTTCTTTACAATTGCTCTATCTGTATTTTTTGGGATTTACCTGTAGACCTTTACTACCTCTTTACTACCTTTCAGTCACCTTCTTAACCAGAAGCTTCTAAATTCTCTCTCATTTAAAAGATAAATAGAGGAAAGTGTGATATAATGGGGGGAAAATTTAGTCCTAGGTGTTCAAACACTTAGCTGCTAACCTAGGTCCTGCTAGTGATTCTTTGTATGACTTTAGGGAAATCGCTTAATCTTCTCTAGGCCTTAGTATCCTTGTTTGTTAGAGAAAAAAAAAGTCCTAGAACTCTAGGTTCCCTCCCAATTTGAACGTCCTATGGATCTGGAAAAGTAATAAATGCATTTATAGACTCTTATTTCAGATTATCATTCTCTTCAATTCTGTCTGCCTCTGCCACTTAGCAAAGTGGGCATGGCTCCAGCAAATTTATTTGTACAATGACAGTTGGACTACATGGCCTCTAACCTCCCTTCCGGCTCTGAGTCTGTGATCTTATGATCCATCCCTGGCACTTGAAATGTTAGATTGTCTTGAGCAATCCTGTCTTTTCATTGTCTCTCTTTTCTGGAAAAGGCACGTAGCCAGCCCATTGCTATAGGCAACACGTGCCCTCATTCCTTCTTCTCTTCATGCATGCAGCCAAGGAGGCTTTGAGCATGCTGCTAAAAAGCCTGTTCTGCATGGAAGCACAGTTAAACAAAAGCCCTTCAGAGTGGAACCAGTGTTCCTCCAAGCATTATAGATCATTAATTTGGGAATAAAATGCTTCCTCTCACAAAACCCCAGGTCTTCTGCATGCTGTTTGCCTTTCTGTTGCTTTTAAACATTGTTAGAGTGGGTTTGATACTTCTTGCCTTCTCATTGTGTAGGGGAGGGAGTGGAGAGGAGAGACTTTATAACTGAAAATTAAAAATTTTTAAAAAATAATCATTAGAGGCAAACTCATAAAACAAGGGAAATTAGAATTCTTAGGGTATGGTTACTCAGTAAAAACTTGTGAAGCACCTTGTATGTATCAGGCATTATACTGTAGCTCTAGGGACACAAAAGACAGTCCCTGCTCTCAAAGGTACTCACGGTCTAGTGGAGATAACATGAAAGCATCTATGTACAAACGACATCAAGAGAGAGAAAACAATAGCATTGAGGGGGATTGGAACAGGTGGTATTCGAGCTGGAACTTGAAGGAATTCAGGGAAGCCAGAAGGTAGAGACAAAGGAGAGCTTTTGAAGTCTGGGAAATAGTTGAAAGTGCATGTATATGGAGTTGAAGGGATATGTGTGAGAAGCAGCAAGGAGTCCAGTGTCACTGGATCATAGGTGGGGAGCAAGGTGTAAGGAAGGTAGGAAAGGTTATGAAGGGCTTTAAAAGACAAACAGAAGATTGTATATTTAATCCTGGACATGATTGGGAGACACCAAAATTTATTGAATAGAGAGGAGAGGTAGCAGGGGGGCTTTTTGTGTGACATGGTCAGACCAGCATTTTAGGAAGATCACTTTGGTAGCTGAATGATGGATGGACTAGAGAGGGAGACGCTTGATTCAGGGTGTCCAAGCAGTAGGCTGGTACAAAAATCCCAGGATGAAGTGATGAGGGCCCTGCACCAAAGTGGTGATAATGTCAGAGGGGGGAAGGGGAAACATAAGAGTTGTTAGGAAGGTAGAAATAACTGGACTTAGCAAGAGATTGGGTATGGTGGTGGTGAGAGAAAATGAGGAGTTGAGGTTGTCACCTAGACTGTGAACCTGAGAGACAAGGAGGAAATAATGTGTGTAAAGTGCATCACAAACTTACAAAGTGCTTTATGGATATCAGTTGCTATTTTTGCCCCCACCTGTATTTAATATAGGTAACTCTATATGAAAACTTCTCTAGAACTCAGTTTTAGAAAGCATCTTTAACCACTTGGATCAGTGACTTGACTAAGTCCTCAGAGCTATTATATGTTAGAAGTAAGACTTGATACCACATCTTCCTGTTTGATGGACTTCTATGTTATTATTATTAATAATAATAATTACTATCGAATTGTTATTACCAATATTTCTTCCACTATTTATTTGACAGCAGATTGGATATGAGGAGTGAGAGTGAGGAGTCTGACATCCAAGGTTGCGTGCCATTGGTGACTAGGAGGAGGACAGTGCATTTTAGAAAGAATGGAAGAAGGGAAGGTTTGAGGTTGTGCAGGGGGGATAATGAATTCCGTTTTGGACATGGTGAGTTTAAGATGTACATGAGACAACTAGTTTGAGATGTCCAATATAAGACTGGAGGTCAGGAGAGAGCTTGGGACTAAAGAAGTCAGTTTGAGCATCAATAGCAGAGAGATGGTGATTGAATTCTTGGGAACAACTAGTTAAGATCACTAAGTGAAATAGTATGGGAGAAAAGAGGAGAGAAGATATAGGACAGAGCCATGAAGGAGACCCACAATTAGTGGCAATAAGTGGATGAAGATCCAAAAAAGGCTACTTAGAGGAATGATCAGAGAGGTAGGAAGACAAGTAGGATAGAGTAATAATCATGAAAACCTAGAGAGCAGAGAATTTCAAGGTGAAAAGGGTGATTGCTAGTGTTAAAGACTTTGGAGAGGTCAAAAAAGTTGAGATTTGAGAAAAAGGTATTAGATTTGGTAAGTAAAAGTTCATTGGTATCTTTGGAGAGAGCAGTTCTGGTCAAATGATGAGGTCAGAAGTCAGACTCTAGACAGTTAAGAAAATATAGCAAAGAGAGTGGAGGGCTTGATTGTAGACTTAGTTCTCAAGAAATGTAATTACAAAAGAGAGGAGAGACATAATCTCTTGACAGATATTTAAGTGCTGAACAGGAAGGAGGGTCCCCCAGGCTGGAGGGAATTGCTTGAGCTAAAGCAGGTGGGCAAGAATAACACTGGTGTGTTTCTGAGACAATGAGCATATTTGCTGACTAAAATGGAGGGTGTAGGTTAAGGTGTAGGTTAAGTTTGGGGTGGGTAAGGTGAGGTGGAATGAATTGGTGCTAGACAGAAACAGAGCTGTTGTAGTTCCTTTTGTAAACCAGGCCCAAGGTAGTAATAATGTTTGGAGAGTAGGGTAGCAATGAAGAAGACAGGGTGAATACAAGAGATATTTTGAAAGAAGAAATATTGGGACTTGGTTATAAATCTAGCAGTAGGCAAAGAAAGAGGGAAGAGTCAAAGATGACCCAGTTCATTCAATATTTATAAAGTTCTTACTGTATGCAAAATATTGTCCAGGGGAAATGCAAAGATTAAATTGGACATACTCTGCCTTTGATGTTAAAAGTATGATGATATTGTAGCAATCAAGTGAAGTTAATAGTAATTTCCTAAGTGCCTAGTATGGGCCAGGCACTGTACCTAGTGCTGGAAGGAGGATAATTGAAAAGGGAGGCCTTTTGGAAGAGATGTGGAAAGTTTATTTGGGGATCTGTTAATAGTTTGAACGTGAGTGCAAGATATCCAAATTGATGTGTCCTGCTCAGATATTAAATGACTGTGTGGTCTTACTAATTTGGGAGTTCCTCCAGCAATGCAGATTCTAATCTGTGTACACCTTTTCATTGTGTACCACTCTGGTCCATGTCTTCCCATAGGTTCACTGGAAGGAATCCACTCAACATACTTCTTTCATTTCTCCTTAGGAAGCTATTGGTAGAGCCCTCAGTTCCCTTTTGACATCATTTACTCCAATTTACCTTTGAAATTCTGTATTTGTTATATGCTACCTCCTGTTTATACTCTTGACATTTTTCTCTATGACCCCCATTTTTAAACCCTCAGGTTCTGGTTTCTGTTACTCATAGCCACAACAGTACTGATAATCCCTTTGCTTCTGGTAGGAGTTTGAGGTCTTTATTTTTTTTTTTCTTCTTTTTCTTTTTTTTTTTATTTATTTACTCATTTACTTTTAATTTACAAGATTCAGTTCCACAATCACTTGAGTTTCAGATTTTCTCCCCTCCCTTCCCCCCCCCCCCAGGGTGGCGGGCA
>CM053591.1:70165276-70210241 GCA_028646515.1 Pseudochirops corinnae
TGCAACCACAAAGAGAGCTGCAATAAATATTTTTGCACATATGGGACGTTTTCCCACTTCTGTAATCTCTTTGGGATATAATCCCAACAGTGGTATTGCTGGGTCAAAGGGTATGCAATTATTTATAGCCCTTTGGGCATAGTTTTTATAGCCCTTTGGGCATAGTTGAGTTTGGGGTCTTTAAAGGAGCTGTGCAATTTCCCATGGGCAATCTTACCTGCTTTCTTAGTCTAGTTCAATTATGTGCCCAACTCCCATGGTGTATTTGTGTGTGTGTGTGTGTGTGTGTGTGTGTGTGTGTGTGTGTGTGTACAACTGTATGTCTGCCATAGGTGTGTGTTATATATACAAATGTGTATGTGCTATATATGTGTGTGGTTTTTATCTATACAAGTGTGTGTATGTGTATGTGTGTGCGCACACACAGTGATAGTCAAGCTGTGTAGCAAAGAGTTTGTAAAGTTTTTTTTTAACCCCACATTTTGATAACTATTTAAACTAGCTGTATTTATTTCATTTCAACCCTATGTATTTTCATTTATGCATTTAAAAATATTATTCTGAGAAGGGTCCATAAACTTCCCTAGACTTCTATGACACACAGACAAAAAACAGTCAACCAGTGCACTGTAGGAAGTCAAGACTAACAATGTACTTTGGAAGGATGGATGAGGCAGCTGAAACTACAGTAACAGACAAGCTTTCTGGGACTTCATACTGCCCGGGTGGGCTGGTGGAAGCTGGGGAGAGGAGAAAAGATGAAATAGGGATTGTTTTAAAAAAACAACAAATAAACTTGGAGCTCAGAGGAATTGGGGGGAGGGAGCTAATATTTAGAAAAGTGAAAAGAAACATTCCTTTTGACATCTTATTCAACACAACTTGGTATTCCTCCCTGCTCTGAGAATTGGAAAAGGATGAGTGCTGTTTTCTCCTGTCCAGGCTTGAGCACTACCTTGCTTGTACAGTTATTTCAGTATGTAATTCTCTTGTGTTTTGCCTTCACTGTGCATCACATGGGTGGCCAGCTTCAACTGCAGATTGGCTTCTGTGATGGAGCCACAAATCATGCCCAGTTTGTTTGTGGACAAACAAGTTGAATAACATTTATTCAGTGAGTGGAATGAACCGTAGATATAAACTCCATATAGAAATTGCTGTAGGTCAGCTCTCCCATTGCCCATTAAGACTAAGGGCAGAAGCAAAACATGTTTGTTCTGTAGAATTGCTGCTCTTGGTGATTTGGCACTTAACAAAGAATGAACTGAGATCCCTAATTCTGACTTGTCATTTTTTTGTGTGTCTTCACATTCTATAGCTTTACCCAGAAGTACCCTCCAGTGAAATTTTTATCAGAAAAGGACCGAAAAAGAATTTTGGTAAGTTTGCATATATTAATTCTTCCTTTGTAGTGGTCTTTTTAATAAAGAAACTCTTTATCCTGTTAATCTATGATCCTTGATGATTTATAAATTATAACCCTTCCCTCTTAGGATGCTTGAAATTCAATTTAGTACGAGTTTTGCCCAAGTATTTGTACTAGCCCAATTTGTAGGACCTTTAAAAAAAAAGGAAAAGGAGAAACATTGGTAAGAAAAATGCTCCTTGTCTTTGAGTAGTGAACATAAACCATCTTCACATAAAAACTCCTTTTTCTTAGAGCAGACAGATTGGTGGGCCTCCTGCCTTTTCTGGCAAGTCACATAACCCAGACCCAGAGCAAACCAGAAGCTTCTCTTTCAAATGTCAGCCCTCTGCTTGGGCCATAACTGCTTTATACAGCTCATCAGAAGTCTCTGTGATCCCATCTGAGCCTGAATGGAGTGACCCATGATGAAGTGACAGGGGGCAGTTATTTCTTTCCAGTCTTATGTAGCCCTAGGACTAGGTCCTGAGTTTTTCTGATTAATGACACAGTCATGATCATTTGATAATCTTGTGTAAGGTTCTATAGGAAGGACTAATGATTTTGAAGAAGCTTTTATTTATATATGAAGTAGCAAAGGTCACAGGGTGATGAATGATAGCAGAATTTATTCTGTTTTCCAAATAACTGCAAGGTACTGACTTTACTGTTTCTAGAGCAATTGCCCTAGGATAAGTTGAACTGTGAAAAAAAGATAGAAGTTCATCTGTTTTTTGTGGGCTTGAGTTTAGAGTGATAGTTTAAGTTCTAAAAATCATAGTGTCCATTTATATAGTGACCTACTATTTATGAAATGGTTATATACCTTTAATTTTAAAATTCTTTAGCACTAAAACTTGGGGTCCTTTTGATGGAGGGGGTGTTGAAATTTTTGTAGACAAGAATGGTCTGTTGAAATAAGTTTTGAAATTGTTTTTCCCTATTGCTGAGCAACTTCATGTTGAAATGCCAAGCTTGAACTTAAGCATTTTAGCTGTTTTTGGCACCCTGAACAAGCATTAACATTAATTCATCAACTGGAGTTTGTATGTGGAAAACACCCAAAGTTGTGTAAACTCATAATCCAGTTTTCATTGTGAAAGATAACACAAACCTTTTCTGCTGCTACCTTTAAATAAATTTACCAAGAAGATTTGTTTCCTACTCATTGTTGACTTCCTTTTCCTGGTGAATTTTTTCCTCGGGAAGCTCTCAGCTTCTCTCTGTATTCCTTCTATTAGGAATGCTTGCTTAATGGGCTGAATATTCTGGCCGCCTAGCTAAGTAACATAAAGCACTAAGTGCTCCTGATAGAGAAGAATTACTCCATTAAAGCAGCTTTGGTGGGTTACCACCAAGGCCAAGGGACCTTCTCACAATTTCATGCTGCTACTGAAATTAATGAAATGCAGAAAGCAAGCCTGTAGAATTCTTAAATATAATACATGGCTTCAGGTTCTAGGCTGTTGATTCTGCAGTTTAGATACAAAGATGACTGTATAATGGAAGGCAGTTAGGTGGCACTGAGCCCTGGAGTCAGGGAGACCAGAATTCAAATCTGGCCCCAAATACTTACTAGCATGTCACCCTGGACAAGTTACTTAAGCTCTATCTGCCTCCATTTCGTCAGCTGTAAAACAGTAAATGCTTAATAAAAACTCTTTCCTCTTCCCTTCTCTATGGGATAAGTTTGCATTCATTGCCTTGTTTGAGAAAAGGACTATTTTTAAAGCCTAGATCATAGATCTAGGTCTGGAAGAGAACATGAAAATCTTCTAATCCAAAAAAGGAGGAAATTAAGACCTGGAAAGAATAATTCTCCCCAAACTCCCCCCCCCCCCCCAAAAAAAAAAAAAAAACCAACCCATCACATACACACAATTTACATAGAAGAAAACTGAGTCCTGAAGAAAATGGTTAGCTTGGACAAGGTCAGACAGATAATAAGTGGCAGAACCAGGATTTGAGTGCAAGTCATCAGACTCCAAATTCAGCACTCTCTGTCCTAGGGGAACTAGCCTTATTATTAAACTAGCCTTATTATCTTTTAGCCTTATTTTTTTTTTAAAAAGTGTTGGGTTGAAGGAGACTCTCAGGTCATTTAAACAGATAATAATTGCTGCCCCGACTATCTCACTATGTGGATACATGGATGAAATGAGGTAATAAATGTAAAAGCACTTTGTGATCTTAGAGAGACAGAAAATGAAATAACAATTCCTTTCTAAAGTGTTTTTTCTTAGTAATCCCTTTCCCAGTTACTTTTTTAGTACTTCTTTCTCCTACTCCATCCCCCAACACCCCACCTCACCCCCAGTCAAGTATGGACCAGTAAAGTTAATTCACATAAAACGTAGAAGTGATTGATGATCCCAGACTTTTTACAGCATAGTAGGATAGAGAAAGTAGCACTGCATTGGGAACCCAGATCACAAAGACTCTTTAGGACTTGGTTCTTCAAATGCAGGGCTAGATAATGCTACCTTTCCTTTTTATATCTCCTATATCTCACAAGGTGCTTTTACAGTCATTACCTTGTATCCATCCTATGAGATATTCAACGTAGAAATTATTATCTCTGTTTTAGATCCTAATGTCTCTTTCACTATATAATTCTATGGTTCTAAAAGGTTGCTTATGAATGTTGTATTCATAATGAACAAACTTAAGCACATTGAAAGTTATCCTCTCTGGATCTCAATTTCTCCTTCTGTATAATGCCCCC
The DNA here is from genome assembly GCA_028646515.1 of Pseudochirops corinnae. Classification (NCBI taxonomy): domain Eukaryota; kingdom Metazoa; phylum Chordata; class Mammalia; order Diprotodontia; family Pseudocheiridae; genus Pseudochirops; species Pseudochirops corinnae. The sequence continues at coordinate 70,169,407 of CM053591.1, forward strand.
ATTGGACTTTTTGCCCTCCAAGGTTCTTCATGACATGTGGTGCAGTGAAGAGAACACTGGATTTGGATGCAGAATACTTAGATTTGAACCTTGACCTTGTCACTTACTACCTGTGTGACCTTGGATAAGTCACCTAACCTCTTTGGGCCTCAGTTTCCCCATCTGTAAAATGAAAGGGTTAGATGGTCACCTCAGGCTTTAAGTCTCTGATCTTTTTCCCAACTCAAACATTCTATTGTTCTGTGATTCTAACACGTGAGCAATCAAAACTTCCTGCCCTCTAAGAATAATTCAGAATCAGCAATAAAATACACATTTATTAAGATTTAGAAAAATGAATAGGCCGTGTGTTTTCGTAGGTATTAGATTCACCTGCTTTTCCTCATCACGATCATAAAATAGCTGACAATGCTTTAAGATTTTCAAAACATTTCTTCACAACAGCAATGTGAAGTGGCGCGTGTGAATATCTTTATTCCCATTTTACAGAAGAAGAACTTGAGACTGCAACATTTAGTGTCATAACTAGGAAGTGTCTGAGCTAGGATGGATAAATCTTCTAATCTCCAAATCAGTATTCTTTGATCTATACCAAGCTGCCCTTAAGGCTTTTTGGGGGAAAGGATGTAGGGTGTCAAAAGAAGGAGAAATGGTTGAGAAGGGATGGATATTGAGTAGAGTAAGAGGGGCTTAAATGACCTAGAAAATTTTGTCTGGGAACTTTTAAATGAAACAAATGAAACTGGTGTTCTCTAATAGAATGGAAATCAGAGCAGAACATGGCAGTTTTACTTTTTTATATTGGCACCTGCCTGGCCCCACACCTCCTCCCCAGTCACAAACACACAATATGGTATTAATACCATCTTTTCATTCAGATGTTTTGAAGGGAATCGGCCCTGTGTTTTTGGTGGCTTTTCATTTTAGGAAATTGGCTATTACTGAAGCCCTGTCACAACACAGTAACTACATAATTATATCACTTTTTAAGCAGCACATAGTTAGATTCTTCATAGGATTTACCTTGTCATGACGATAAGAAGCAGGTTTTTGTTTTGTTTTTTTAGGACTTCAGACTCTGAAAAGTTCTTATTGTTTGCTTATCGACCTGTTATTAATTTTTTTTTTCTGGGTGAATTCTTGTAATGGAAACCTCTATTTGTTTAGTGCAGACATTCAATGCATGACTCACACCTTACCCATTCTATTTATGCCTTCTAATGAAAGTAATTCTGTTAGGTCTTCTGCTGATGGCTATGCTATCCCAGCATTCCTCAGAGTATCTCATGTAAACAAAATGCTGTCATGATGTAATGTTCTATAAGAGAAAGGTATTTCTGACTTTGTAACACTTACCTTCCAGAACAAGTGCTTGAGTAATGTCTTTTGGTTGTTTTAGAGATTGTTGAGATATTTATGCTTGCTTATTCTGGAGTAGAAGTAAAAAGGTATTATCCGAAATATGTTTACCCTCCTATCTTCCCTTCCTACTTCTCCCCCTTCCTACCCTCCCCATCCCCATCCTCATCCCCATCCCCATCCCCAGCCAACTGCAAAAGCCAGTTTGTGCAATCTGTTTTCATCTGATTTCTTTGGTGTTTTCTGTAAATATTTCATACAAACTGTCCTAATGCAGATAACTGGAGGAGCAGGGTTTGTGGGTTCTCATCTTACTGACAAACTAATGATGGATGGCCATGAGGTTACAGTTGTGGACAACTTCTTTACGGGCAGGAAAAGAAATGTGGAACATTGGATCGGCCATGAAAACTTTGAGCTAATTAACCATGATGTTGTAGAGCCCCTCTACATTGAAGGTGAGTGGACATGTCTTATGTAGTGATGCTTCTCAAGAGAGTTTTCCATTGGGTGGAAATATTTATTGATGTGTGTGCATCTATGCATCCTATCCTCTTGCTAACTGCTAAAAAGCATAAGCAAATTTTCATTAAATTTGCAGCTAATGAAGAGGTTTTTTTTTTAAATACCCCGTCAAATTCTGTTATATTCTGTCTATATTCTGTTAAAATAGAAATTTCTGGACGATAAGGATTGTTTCATTTTTTGTGTGTTTGTAGTCTAAGTTCCTAGCATTGTATCTGACACATAGACACTTAAAAAAATGCTTGACATGGTGTTAATATTTATTACAAAATTATAATAATATTAAAATAGAACAATATAAAAACTGGCAGATTGAAATCTGTGGGTTTGTGGCTCATGTAAGATTTGTATATTGCAGCCTATTACCTGTGAATAATGTATAGAAAAGAATTGGGACAATCATGGTTATTCAGATTGAGTTCTTAAGTATTTGTGTGAATTCTTACTCTATCAGCTCATGTTATAAATAAGAAAAAATTACAGTTGTGTTTTTTTGTTGGCCTTTTCTTCTTCCTTCTCCTCCCCCCTCTCTACGGACACACACACACACACACACACACACACACACACACTCTAAATCTCTCTCTTGCTCTCTCTCTCACTCTCTCCACTTGAAAGAAATTCAGGTTTGGGATATGTCCTAAAGAAGTTTTTCAATTCCTTTCAGCAACTGCTGACAAATGGTTAGTGGTCTCTTTAGGTTAGCACAGACATTTTGCAATGAAATATGTTGTAGCTATCAAAAAGTTAGCACTTTCAGATTTATTTTGACAGCTGGTGGTTTTGCTTTGTTTCTTTTCTTCATCAGGGTGGGAGAAGGTTGGGAGGTAAAAGAAGGAAATCTAATCTCCTCTACCATCTAAAAAGAACACTTCTAATTAGCAATATGCTTTTTAAATAATCCTTTCCTTGCCCTTACAAAAACTAGTGTGAGCATTTTTAAAAACATTCTTTAGCCTTGAAAAGTTTTAGGGTTTTTTTGGTTGATGTTTGTAAGTTGTTTGGATTAATGAGGTAGTAATTACACTGTTTTGGCACATCCAGAGCACATGCCTCATGCAATTCCTTCTGTGAAGATTTCCTTCAGCCATGCATGAAGGCCATTTATAGATGAAGAGTTGCCTGGAATTTTAGGACTTACAGGTTATTACAATTATATTTCAAAAGCAAAAAAATTAGATGTATTTCTCTCTGTTTCTTTTGATTCCTTATTGTACAAAGAAACCGACAGCTGCACTAAGAATTTGGTGTGGAATCAGAAAGAAGGAATACCTAATTAGAGCCTTGGTAGGTAGGACAGGGTTTTGGTGACCGAGTAAAGGATGGTAAGGAATTAATTAATTTGGGAGGTTAGTGATGCTGTTGTGTGACCTCTGCTCAGTGCTGAGAATTCAAAGATGAAAATGACGTAGCCAGCTCCTCGCCTTTAGAGTTAATAGTATATAGTAAATGACATAAGACCAAAACATGAATAATAATAAATGTTTAAAAGAGCAGGTTTACTAATATATGATTAGTTCATAGGAGAGGACAAAGTAAATTTTATGGGAGATTTGAGAAGGGAAAAATTGCTTAAAGTTAGAGGTGGATCTTGAGGAATGGGAAAAGTTTCCACAATTGGATGTTGGGCGGAGTTTGGAAAGGAGAGGGCAAGGTCACTGAAGGCATGAAGGATGAATGAAAATAGAGAGGGTGGAATGATCTTGAGAATGTTTGGTTTGAATTGTTGGGATGGAGATTTAGTGGAGGATAGTGACAAGTCTGGAAACAGGTTGGAACTAAATGCTCTAGGACAGCGGTTCTCAACCTGTGGGTCGTGACCCTTTTGGGGGTCACAGGGATCGCCTAAGACCGTTGGAAAACACATATTTCCCATGATCTTAGGAACCGAGACACCACTCCTCTGTCTGTCTCCAGGTGGGGCCTCCCACATTAGGAAGGTTGAGAACCACTGCTCTAGGAGAAAGCCCACTCATTCACCTTGGGTGTTGTTATAGAGTGGGGAGATGAGAGAGAGAGAAAGTTGTGTGTGTGTGTGTGTGTGTGTGTGTGTGTGTGTGTGTGTGTGTGTGTGTGTGTGTTGGGGTTTGCATTTTTAATTGTTAGTAGAAAACCATCATGATCTAAGTGGTTCTCAACCTTCCTAATGCCGTGACCTTTTAATACAGTTCCTCAAGTTGTGGTGACCCCCAACCATAAAATTATTTTCATTGCTACTTCATAACTGTAATTTTGCTACTGTTATGAATCGTAATGTAAATATCTGATATGCAGGATGTATTTTTGTTGTTACAAATTGAACATAACCCACAGGTCTTTGTCTGTGGCAGCAGGCCAATGGAGATGTAAGTGAAGGTAAAGAGGCTAATAGTGGGAGATGTTGGCTGTTAGAAGACAAGTACATTTAATCTACAGTAATCTGTGGACATTAGACTTAGAACAGAGGGATAAAAATAAAGAAGTAATAGACTGTTGTTTTAACCTTATCATCTTCCTCATTTGTTTTTAGAGCTGTCCCAAAGTAACCGAAGGAATTCTCTTGAATCTCCTTCTCTTTCATTGCTGACCTATGAGATGATCACGGGAAATAGGAATATTGATGAAAGGCTTGGACTATTAATGCCTGAGTAATTGTATAAGGCCAAAAATAATGTTGCCAAGAATACCATAACATGACACTTTAAAAATCTGAGTTGTGCTTTCTTGTTGAGCTTGTAGAATAGAAAGGATATAAGACTTCATTGTCAGAATATAGGAGCTGGAAGCCTGCCTCTACCACTTGAGTCACTGTGTGACCTTGGGCAAGTAACTTCATTTCAGTTTCCACATCTGCAAAGTGGAGAGAGATCTCTGAGAACTCTTCCAAACGTAAATTGTATGATCTCATGCTGTGGTTTTAATCATTTAACTTGGGTTTTGGGATTTTGTTTTGTTTTTTTTGCTTTTTGGAGGGGCCCTCGGGGTTAAGTGACTTGCCCAAGGTCATATGGCTAGTAAGTGTTAAGTGTCTGAGGTTGAATTTTAACTCAGGTCCTCCTGACTCCAGGGCTGGTGCTCTATTCACTGCACCACCTAGCCACCCCTTGGGGATTTCTTAACTCTTAATTTTCACATTCCAGATGTGAAGCACAAAGGCCAGTTGTTAGAAGGCAGAGGTTATATCCTTTTAGAATCCTTGGATAGTAAAATGTTATAGCTTAAAAAACCTTAGAGATCATTTATTCCACTCCATCACTTTAGAAATCTATATGCCAAGAGTCAAAATTCATTTCTCTGGTAGGTGTGAACAAAATTCTCAGAAATGATTGTTGTTATCATAATTATGAAAAAAATATTTAAATGCCTGATTGCAAAGGGTGTCATGTAAAAATTAAATAGTTTTATTCTCTGTAAAATGAGGATATTGAACTTGATTATATTTAAGGATTCCTCATTTTGGATTCTGATATTCTAGAATTCTAAGTGAGAATTGAAAGCTTAACAGCACTGAAATGTGGTCCAGTGGTCACTTTTGTATTCAGTGGATATGAAGTAAGGTTTAACTGATTTGAAATCAAACAATCACAAATTCATAGTATAATGGATCTAGAGCTGGAATGAGCCTTTTAGGCCATCCAGTCATAGGTCAAAAGATGTAGCAAAGTATTTCCTTCTTTCTGCCAAAAGAAACTTAGTTTTTCCACTACCTTACAAGTTCTCAAAAATAGAGACATCCCCTTCCTTTTTTTTTTTTTTTAACTCAAGACTACTGTGGGACTTTTGGTATTAGCACAAGGGAGGTGTGTGTGTATGTGTGTGTGTGTTCATAATTTTGGACTAGACCTGTTTCATTGGAATATGAACTAATGAAGAAACTCTCTGTCCCAGTGCATATAAGCATTTTCTCTAAACTTATGTCTTGGGTAGTTGCCTGGGACACAGGGTAACACAGCTAGGATATATCTTTGAGGCTAATTCTCTATCTATGGCTATACCATACTGGCTTGTGTCTGTGTATATACACAGATATATGTGTATTCTTCTGAGGATAGTACTGTTGTGTTAGTGGCCTGAGAATAAGGTGCTGAATTCTGGGGTAGTTTTTTCCCACTCTTGTATTTTTTAAAAATTATGATGCCGTATTTTACTCTATATTCAGCCATTCATGAATGGAGAGTTTACTGAATAGAGGGAGAATATCATACTGTTCCTGTTTTCTTCCTCATTCTCAGGGGCAAGACATCTCAAATTTCAATTAGCCCTCTTGCCATCATTGTAGAAGTAAAATAGCTTGGATGTCTGGCTAGAGTTTTAATGGCCTCTGGCACTGGGTCTGAGTTGAGGCTTTCAACAGAGAGAAATCAGTGGGGTGTTGTGCAATAGACCATCTATTTTTATGTGCCTTCTCCTTGCATGATAGGAAATAAGCTGATTTTATTTATATTCTGGACAGTAGCTCTGGTGGGATACTTGGAGAAATTTTCCCCCTCAGTTTTTTGCTGTTTTCTTTCCAGATTTTAATAAATGCTTTGTTTGCATAGACTTCAGGCATCATTAAAGCGTACTCTAAAAGAAACCACAAATAGTCCATATATGGTTAGGCATCCTTGCCCCCCTCCCTTCCTTCCCATTTATTGGCAGTGCCTCTGCAAGGCATGCTTCTCATATCTGTGTGGTCTACACCATCCCTTTTTCCTTACCTCCTCCCCTTCCCTTGATAACACAAAGAGAACAAAACCCCTGTGTTCTTAATAGTGTTTTCTGAGATATTTTTAGCAGTTTTGTGAAAAAGTAAAAATAAGTATGTCTTTAAAAGGGGTTAACTAAACTAATTTAAAATTCTTCAGGCTCATTTCCTGAGGGTCATATTTTTGCTAACTGAGATTACCAGACATTGAAAATGGGCAACGCTTATGAAAGGTTCATTTAGCGGTCACTATCATTGGAAGGAAGGGAACTTGTAGTGGAGGACTAGTACATATCTGTCTTTTGCCTTCTTTTTCCATCCTTCCTTCCTTTCCACACCCTGCCCTCTACCAACCTACTTCAGAATCGTTTTTCATTTTTATTACAGGCTGAAGTATAAACAGTTGACATGCTATGGAGCTAATTCTAGACTAGCAGAGTTTAACATTGCTGCTTTATTTACATTCCAGCTCATTGCTATTAATATGATTTCGTGCTTATGTACAAGCAGCTTTCCTTGATGACAATTTGAAGGGTTTTTCTTTTCTTTTCTCATTTCTCCTCATAATCCCTTAAGAAATTAATTCATCAACTAGGACTAAAATAATACCCTTTTTAGGACAGGACCTGGGGTAAAACTGTCTTGCTCTTTTATCTGAAAAACTACAGAGACAGAGAAAGTTGTTAGAAAAGAAGGGTTGTAGTTAGTGTTTGTCCTTCATTCCCAAAAGGACCAATGACATCACGAGGCCAATATTTTGCCCCTCTTTTGTCCTAGAAATAGGTTGTACGAAAAGGAAGGGGATGAAGAATACTCTTTATATTTATCTACCCAACACTAGGTACTCTAAGGAATAACTAAAGGAAGATTAGCAATAATTTCCGCAATTTTATAGGAAACTCATGCCCAGGAATTCACAGGAGACAAAAATCTAAGAAAAGAGGCATCAAAAACATGAAGGGAAAGAAAAAAGAAAGTAAGGAGGGAGTGTGGAGAGGTGTCAGTGTTACAGCAGAAAGAGTACTGGGTTTGGAATCAGGAACAACCAAAGTGTCATCACTGGGTGATACGATATCCTTAGGTGAAGTGAAGTCAAAGGCAGCAAACATCCGAGGTAGGTTTAGAAACCTAGGTCCTTGCCACTCAGTAGTGATTGTAGCACTCATCTCACAGGCTTGTTGTGAGGATCAAATGAGATCATGTATTTTAAAAATCACTTGGCTAACCTTAAAAGTGGCAGCTTTTATTTCACTTATTTATTTATTTATTTATTTTGGGGAAACTTTTGCTTCCATGGTGTTTTCAGATTCCTGCTTAATAGGTTGGATAAAATTCGTTCAGATTTTTGGAACTAGGGGGTGCCTTCTAGAGTAGTTAGGGAGCACCAGCCACAGCAGCAACATTGCCATTCTGCTCACTAATAAATAGAGAGGTGAGAAATCACAACTTGAATAGAGCGTCAGCTGGAAAATTGCCATTCCACAGTTTATGCTGAAGACTTGTTCTGCAAGATGTCAGATGATCATATGGTTCACCCACACTCTCAAGGCCAGTGTGAGGTTTAGGGGAATGTTTTCTTCTCAGCAGCCTTTGTTGCTTTTCTTTCATTCCTTTGCATGTGTTATTACCTTAAACATGCAAAGGGTATTTAATATTCATTCTACAATAGTATTTTTATAAATCACAAATTCTGAGAGTTGTAAGAGACCTCAGAAGCCATCGATTCCAACACTTAGATGAAAGGAACTGCTGTCATTAACATATCTTACAAGTGTCATGCAGACCTCAATCATTCATTCAGACTATCAGAAAATTTTTAAGAGCCAGACTTTAGAGAGGAACAGAAAGGAATCACTTCATAAATTGGAGTGGGAAGCAAGCCAGGCTGTTAGATCTGCCTTAATTTTATACCAAGATTTATCATTAAGACCCATGGTAATTTTTTAAAACGTCAACTACAGATTCAGTTTATATTCAGAGCCCCGAGGAGGCATGGCAAGTAAGAGTGATATGGAATATTTACTGAAACATTGTAAAAGAAGCTACTTATGTGATGAAATCAAAATGTTCTAATACTTAAATTTGCTTTTAATTATCTATACGGTTAAGCAAAGTGGCACCGTAGATCTAGTGCTGGGCCTACAGTCGGGAACACTCACCTTCCTGAATTAAAATCTGGCCACAGACACATTGGCAGTATGACCCTGGGCAAGTCACTTCACTTGTTGGTCTCAGTTTCCTCATCTATAAAATGAGCTAGAGAAGAAAGCAGCAGACCATACAAGTATCTATCACAAAAACCCCAAATAGGGTCACAAAGAGTTAGACATGACTGAAAAATGACTGAACAGCAAAAAAGGCCAAAGAAAACAAATAAATAAAACTGGCATTCACCCCATAAGCTGACAGCAGTCCACTTTGGAAGAAGCCAGTCTATTAGCAAATAACCTTTAGAATTAATTTAGCAAAAGTTAAACTCCATGAAAGTTAGTTCAAGAACTTTCAGTTAATTGTTCTTGAACTCGGTGCCTCCTCCCCCTTTTTTTTTTACTCAAAAAAGTATTATTTTTTAATTTTATATAAAATTAAAAAGTATTTTACTGAAAAAAAATATTATTCAACTAACTTTATTGGGCTAGTTTTTTAAAGCCCCATTTCAAAATTTCTTTCTGTGCTTAGGCATGTCCTGTCTTAGAGTTTGTACGTGGGCTGGTTTATACCATGGGGAGACTGGGTTTTTTTTACTTGGTTTCTAATGAGTAAGAATTTCATATGAAAATTGGTTCTGCTCTTTGTTTAGTCTAGAGTGGTAGCTTAAGAGCTCTGTCATATTTTATGGTTCACAGATTTCTAGAGGAGGAGTAAATGGATCCGAACAAAACCTTGGCATTTCCAATTTAAAATATAGTGAAGTCTTTCTTTTGATTTTAAGTTTATTAAAATTCGTATCCATGTAATCAGCCTTATCTAGAACCTTTGTCTTCAGCTTTGACTTTTCAACATCCTCCTGGTAATTTCAACTGGCATGAGGTAATGAGCATATTGAATGTACACGCTATTTTTCTTTTAAAAAAAAATTGTAGTCCTGTTTTTTTGTCTGCATGACTGTATGATATTTGAGCATCACTTCCCAAATCAGTTTGACTACAGAAGAATCTTGGGCTCAAAATATATTACAACAGTGTGGCATAATGAACATTGGTGTGACTCTTTAGTTTCCTACCTGTATGACCTTGGGCATGTCACTGTCTCTGGAACTCATTTTCCTCAGCTGTTAAAGTGAGTTGATGACCTGAGGACTAGATGAACCTAGGGTCTTTTTAGTATGAAGACTTGGGCTCTGACACTCACTCACTGTATGAGCTTGGGGAAGTTGCCAAAGCTCTCTAGGCCTCAGCTTCCTTATCTATAAAACGAGGTTGTTGGTTTCCATGAAATCAAATGTCCTGCCTTTCTGTAAATCCTCCATAAAAATTCCACCCAACATACCAGAGACTTTCCTCAAGCCATTTCATTATATCAAGGCCACCAATATGGCTTTCAGGTTACGTCCAGGATGTCTCATTGTAGCTTGAATGTCATCTGGGGACTTGAGGACTACACCAGCACACTGTGAGCCCCATCAGAGGAAATGCTTTTTTTTTTTTGAGTGTGGTACCAACTGTATTTGTCTGTGGACTGGCCTCACTAAATGACAAGAGGCCCATCACTCCAACATTTAGCATAATACCTGGCACCTTAAAGTCCTGTGTTTATTAACTGAATGGGTGTTTGTCAAGCAATCAGTAAAATCAGTCCCCAAAATCATAGGTCTAAGTATCTGGTGAGACCTTAGATTGAGACTGTTGGTCATGAGTGGAAAAAGTGTAAGAAGCCCTACTTTATAAAACTAGAGGAAATTTCCTTTCTTTCTTTCTTTCTCTCTCTGTGTCTTTCTTTCATCAGTTATGTGACTTGCCCAGGATCACACATCTGGTAAGTGTCAAGTGTCTGAGGCCAGATTTGAACTCAGGTCTTCCTGACTCTAGGGCCAGTGCTCTATCCACTGTACCATCTAGCTGCCCCTTCACTTTTGGACAACTTTAATTGTTAGGAAGTTTTCTTAGTAAATTACTCATAAAGCTCCCTCTCAGCTGGGAGGTTGCCTCTACTTCTACCTTCTAGAGTCAAGCCAAATACTGAATGAACAAATGAAAAGGCATTAATTAAACACTTACTATGTGTTTAATTCCCTAGAGATACAAATGCAAAACAAAAGATTGTTTTCACTCTCAGAGAGTTTGCATTTTAGTAAGAGACAGCAAATACAGAGGAGTGGTGACCAGGAAGGTATATCTTTTTTAAAATTTTATTTTCACATTAGTCTTGTTGTAAAAAAGCAGTAGAACCAATGGGAGGAACCATGAGAAAAGAAAAAATGAAACAACAACAAAAGTGAGCAAGTAGTATTCTTCAGTCTGCATTCAGACTCCACAGTGGACAGCATTTTCCATCATGAGTCTTTTAGAGTTGTCTTAGATCTTTGCATTACTGAGAAGAGCAAAGTATATGAAAGTTAGTCATGTACAATGTGGCTGTTGCTGTATACAATGTTCTCCTGGTTTCGCTGACTTCACTCAACATCAGTTCATGTAAGTCCAGGTTTTTCTGAAGTCCACTTGCTCATCCTTTCTTATATAGCATGATAGTATTCCATTATATTCATGTGTCACAACTTGTTCAGCCATTCTTCAACTGATGGGTATCCCCTCAGTTTCCAATTCTTGGCCACCACAAAAAGAGCTGATATAAATATTTTTATACATGTGGATTCTTTTCCCATTTTTATGATCTCTGGGATATAGGTCTAGAAGTGGTATTGCAGGATCAAAGGGTATACATAGTTTTATAGCCCTTTGGGCATGGTCAGGAAGGTATATCTTGATTTGGAATGTCATAGAGATCGTGAGTGGAGGAAATTGATACACTCTTGTCTAGGAGCAAAAATAATAGATCTGAATAGAAACTGGGTAGAGGGGTATAGGTGACAGGAAAATGTCAAAGGATATGCATGGTAGCTCTGAGAAATCTGTGTGAAGTGAAGTGAAGCATGGCTGAAGCTTAGGTCTTGAGCAACTGAGGCAACCCCTACTCGGGCTAGTGGGGACTCCAGGGTAAGAATTCTGAGACATGCAGAAGTTTAATACTCCATGACTTAGCATGGCAGTAGGTGAAGACAAGTCCTGGGAGTGAAGCCTACTCCCCTTTTTATCCAGTAGTCCTTTAGGCATTTGAACACAATTATCATGTCTCTTTGAGTGTCCTTTCCTGGCTAATCATCAAGTTGCTTCAGTTGATACACATGGCATATTCTTCCACTCTGACCATTGTAGTCACCCTCTCTTTGGTAAACTGTAGCTCACCTGTATCATTTCCAAAATGTGGTGTCCACACCTAGACAAAGTATCATAGATGTCGTCTGACCAAGATATGATGTAGTGATATATTTTGCTTGTAACTTAGGATAGCTTTTGCTCTTTGGGCTACTAAATCATACTAGTGAGCTTTCCCTTTGAACCCCTCTCTCCCCTTAGATATTTTTCATCAGGATGACTGCTAGCCACATACTTAACAGCTTATATTTTTTAAGGTAAATTTGTTCATCTGAATGTAGAACTATCACTTTTATCCCTCTTCCATTTTATTTTAGTCAATTTAACTTATCATCCTAACCTGTCAGGTTTTTTCTGAATCTTGATTCCCATATCCAGTACGTTAGCTACTCCATCTATCTAACTTGGTGTCATTTGCAAATTTGAACACCATGTCATCTGTACTTTCATTAAATTATTAATTGATAAAAAATGGTGAAGAGCACAGGGTCAAAGACTGATCCTTCAGATATTCTAGGAGAGACCACCCTCCAGTTTGACCTCAGCCAATTAATGACTACTTTTTCAGTTTGGAAACTCAACTCATTCAAATTCATCTAACCAGTTGAATTTCCAGACCCAATAAGTACTGTTAGCCAACCCACACATCTCCATTTTGCTCACAGAGAACAGGGATAACAGGCCAGGCTTTGTGAAATGCTTAGCTGAATTCTACCATGTCAATAGCATTCCCCCTATCTTCCTAGTCTAGCCACATAGCACAGAAGGAAAGGAGGGGAGTCCAGTACCTCTTGTCTGTCCTCAGTCAAAACTAGGAATTTTTTACAACTAGTGCAAATGCCCCAAGCTATGCTCAGCATGAAACAAATGACACAAAACCTTTCCTCTGTTCCTGGGGAAGGTATATATAGGTAGGGAAAGAATGCATCCTACTAGATGTTAAGCTCTGTTACTTCTACACCACTGAAGGACTGTGTGAGTGGTCTCAAAAATTAAAACCCTAATAGCTCTGCCCTCTTTATGGCCCTTCCTGTTTTGGACGAAGCCATGCAGGTTTTTATTCATCAGTGTTTCCTTATCTAAATGCTCACAAGACGTCTCTTTAATAATATCTTTTTAATTTTTTTATTGATTAAGTCCTTTATTTTTAATTTAAAATAAAACATTTCCTTAACATAGTAGAATAAAAAAGATAATTGCACATGAAACTGCAAATATGTTATGTACAACTTGGAATTTCTTTATAAATATATTATAAAGTTACATAAATTTCTTTTTTTTAATTTTTTGCTATTTTTCTTCCCTCCCCATTGCTTCACCCTGGAGATGGCTATCATTAAACATAAATAGGTATATGTAAATAGGTGTGTGTGTGTGTATGTGTATATACATATGCAAATATAAAATTAATCCATACATACTTATATTTAGAAGCCCAAGTCTCTGGCTTGCAATTTTGCAGACTCCTGCCTCTTGTATTTTTGTTTTTTTTTAAATCTAGACGTTTGCCCTGCTCCAGGCTTGTGGTAACCTTTCTAATTCTCCATATATTTCAAAGATCCTGACAGTGGCTCAGCAGTCATATCTGCCAGTTTTTTCTCAGAATATAAAATGTAATTTAATATACTATTGCCAGGAAACTAAGATAGAAGGTAATAAACAGAGAAAACAGAAAAGGCATGATGACAGAAACCTGCATCCTGACTGTGGAACTATTATTTTCTCTGTTATCTGAGGATAAACAGTTGGCATATGGCGATTTGCTGTGGCAAGAGATGTGTTTTTAAGCATTGAACCTTAAAGTCCCCAAAAAACATGTTTATTTTCAAGGCAATTTCAGAGATTAAGAGTAGTTTTAGTAGGTTGTGATTTTTTTTTTGTTGATTGTTCTATGAGGAAAAGAGGGAGAGAAGGTGAATATGTTTCAGTGAATTCAATGTCATTTTTGTTTTCATGGAAACTGCCATTTCTACAGAGTGTCCCCAAAGTCTTGGTGCAGTTTTAAATTTTCTTACTGCACTAAGACTTTGGAGACACACTTTTATGTCATAACGTGAAAGGAAGTAATAGAGCAACTGGAAGGAAAAGGACTGGATGATGAGATGGAGGTGATGAGAAACAGGGGTCAGAAAGCCCTTTTTCATGGGGTGACCCTTTACGTACAAGCCTAAAATGTTTGGACTTTTATTCGTTATGGCACCAGGGAGTCTTGGTGCAATGGAAGAAGCTCTGACTTTGGAATTGGAGTTCAAATCCTGGCCCTGCTACTTATTCTCTATGTGACCTTAGATGAGTCACTTAATTTCTAGGAAGCTCAGTTTCCTGATCTGTCAAACGAAGAGGAAGGGGCTGTTAGACTAGGTGACCTTTCAGAGTCCCTTCCACCTTTAAGTCTGTAATTCTGAAGTGATTCAGTCAGCACTCTGCTGTACATTAGAAAGATTAATTTGGTAACACTATTTAAGACGAATATCAGAAGGAGAAGACTAGAGGCAGGTGGGCCAGTTAGGATTGCACAGTCCAGGGATAAAATATTGAGAGGCTTAGATTCCAAGAGGTGACTGTTAGTTGGGGTGGGGGGAGGAAGGTGAGGAAATAGATGTGAGAGAATGTGAAAGAGTTCATAGATCTCAAAAAAGGGAATATAAGGAGTGAGGGAGAAGGCAGAACCCAAGATGCCTCTGATGTTGTTAGAGAGAATGAGAAATGGTGGTGGAGTTGGCAGAAATAGGGAAAGATCGGAGGTGTCAGACTCACAGTCAGTCACCTGCTGAAACTGGTTTCAGAACTTCCAAGTGCCACCAGGAACCAGATTAAAGTGTAACTGGAAAATGTTAAACAAAATAAATGAAAATATAATACAACCCAGATAGTGTTAACTTGTGGTTTTCTAAGTCACATGGCAGAAGGGATATCTCTTTTGATTTGAGTCAGATGCCACTGTTGTTGAAGGAATACATCATATAAAGATACTTATATCAGCGTCATCATACACACTTAAAGAAATTTGGTTAGCTAAATCCTAACTGCTACGTGCTAGGAATTATTTCTGATCCTTGGTGTAGCAGTGCTGTATTGGAGCAATAAGCTGATAAGATACAAAGCCAAATAAAAGGGTAGAATACATTAGAATTAAAATGGCCTTGGCATTTATAGTTTTACAAGTCATCTTATCTCCTAACAGTCATCTCAGTCTCCGCTTTCATGTACAGAATCTCTTTAAATTGCTTAAAAAATTATTTTTTCCCTTTTATGTCTATTTGCTTGTCCTTTTTTCTTCACAAATTGAAAACACACTTTCCTTTATATACAAGTGACCACTACTGTGCCTGGAAAATCAGTGTTCTTATCTGTTCCAAGCATTTCTCCTTACCTGGCTTTTAAGATTACTCAATCAAAAAAAAATACTCAAATTATCCAATTGGCTTCGATTGCAGAAAAACAAGACTTTTAAATCTGGCTTCAGTAAGTTGGTTGGTGACACTTGCTTGCTTGTTTAAAATATCACTGTTAAACACATAGTTATTGTTATGACTAATAAGATATTAGAAAGTACAGTCTAGATAAAGGGATTAACCAGCTTAATGATGCCTTTGTTGTAAAATCTTGAGATTTTTATAGGTCTCTGGAAATCATGTTTTCATCGTTATGTCTCTCACAGTGGACCAGATTTATCACCTAGCATCTCCTGCTTCTCCTCCAAACTACATGTACAATCCCATCAAGACGTTAAAAACCAACACAATTGGAACACTAAATATGCTGGGTAAGCTGAAATCGGTTCGTTCCTTCTTTTACCAGGAATATTTATTTATTTAACAAGATATGAGCACACATCATGTGCTCTCGCGTTGGACATCTACCTCAGGCTTGTAATGGCCTCCCATATGTTGTACTTTATGCAGGGAACATGCTAGTACCATGGTAGTTAGCAGTCTTGACTGCCAGCTGCCCAGCTAGGACTTCTTTAGCTCTAATGCAGTCCCCAGGGGCCTTAAGTTACGGCAGTGTCTTTCTCACTGAGTAACCATTTTTACAGTAGAGCAACTGGCCGGCATTCTATTCATTTATTTATTTATTGTCTTTTTGGAGGGGGGAAGGCAGGGCAATTGGGGTTAAGTGACTTGCCCAGCGTCACACAGTTAGTAAGTGTTAAGTGTCTGAGGTCATATTTGAACTCAGGTACTCCTGACTCTAGGGCGGGTACTCTATTAACTGCACTACCTAGCTGCCCCTGGCCAGCATTCTAAAAACAGGTATCTGGGGCTGCCTATGCAAGTATCCTGTGGTCTTAGCCTTCACTTTCCCCAATTCCACAGGTCATTATAGATATTGTCCAGCGCTAGAAATGCATCCCATGCCTTCTGTCTTAAAAATTTACAAAGAAGTACTCATATCTTTGAGCCTTAGATCTAGATTGACACAGTGCCATGGGTGTGTGGGTGTTAAATGGGGATTATTTAAAGTAGGGGAGGAGAAACCATCTCTTTGTTAGGTAGGACGAAACTGATCTGTATTATCTGACTCTAGACTGAGCCACGAGATTCCTGTTAGAGGTAAAGTACCCTTAATGGTGGTGTGTGTTATAGAAGAAAGATAAAGTTATCATTTTTGTAAGGTCATATATATTTCTAAGTATGCCTGGCTATATTATTAATGTATTAATGACTGTTAATGTAGGTTATTAGAGAATTAATATTCAAGTTACTAGAGAATTAATTAAGTTATTAGAGAAAGGTTGTTATTGTTCTGCTATTTTTTTAAACACAAAAGGTTTCAAAAACTAGGGTTTCTTAAATAGCAACAAAATTCCTTAATTAGGGTTTTCTTTTGTTAAAGTGTTTGGAGGGGAAAGGTAAATTAAAAGTTATGAAAGTATTGACGAAGCAGATATAAATACATATACATTTCACGTCCTGCAGTCCAAATGAGGCCAAGTGACTTGCCAAAGGACACATAAGTAGCAGATGGCAGAATTAGATTTGGGCCTGCGCCCTCTGCCTCAAAAAATAATAATTTTTTCAGTGTACTACGACATTGATGTTTGATTTCAAAGGAAGGGCAAGAAGGATGCTAAGGGCAGTCAGGGAAAAATAGACATTGATTTCTCTAGATGAAAGTTTAAATATTTTTATATTAGGTTTAGTTAAAATGATTTTCAGGTGATTTCTCTAAACTCTTTTCTCCTTCAGGTCAGTGCCCTGTGTAGCCAGAAAAAATAGAACCTTGCCAGCTAAAAAAAAAAGCTAACTTTTTTTTTAATGACTTACTCAAGAAATGGAGTTCACCGTTCTTTTCTCTAGGAAAATAGAGAAAGAGGTTTTGTTTTGTTTTGTTTTTTAACTTCATCTTTCTATTTGAAAAAAGGAATTTGAGCAGGAGTTATCAGTCTCTTCCACAGGAGCCAGGTAGATCAGAGAATATGACATGATTTCCTTCTTCTATTCCCATGTCTGCTCAGTAGAGGAATGGTAGAGCTGTCTCAGCCTCTTCTGTGCCTTATCTT
The DNA here is from genome assembly GCA_028646515.1 of Pseudochirops corinnae. Taxonomy (NCBI): domain Eukaryota; kingdom Metazoa; phylum Chordata; class Mammalia; order Diprotodontia; family Pseudocheiridae; genus Pseudochirops; species Pseudochirops corinnae. Next base: position 70,186,835 of record CM053591.1, read on the forward strand.
CCTGAGCCTAGCATGCAACATAAGACTGTTCTCTGAATTAGGAGCCGTTCATCAAGAACATGAGCCTTAATATCCCAACACTGATATTGGCTTACATGTTATCCTCATATTCCAGAACTTCTGGATGGATGTAATTATTAATAAATAAACAGGAGTTTTTTGCATTTGAGACAAGGCTAGTAAACAGGACTTGCCCCCTTGCAACAGGACCTTTCACTACCACCCTGTCTTTAGATTTGGCAATGGTCCCTGTGTAGCCTGACACTGAAATACATGCGCTTTGTGATAGGTCTAGCATTTCCTCGATTTCAGTATAAAAAGTGCTTATCTTAATGTTTCTAGAGTCAGTGCCCTGACCTGTCATGTCAAAATTCACTGTGATTCTTTTACATGTTCACATTTGTAGGGTTGGCAAAACGTGTTGGAGCACGTCTTCTTCTGGCCTCCACCTCGGAAGTATATGGAGGTAAGACAGCAGCAACTTGTCCCTTATGGTGAGTGGGGGCAATCCCCCCACCAAAGCTTTATAATTTGGTAGGAGAATTCTAAGATGAAGCTCTGAGGTTCCAACAAAGAAGGATGGAACCTGCATCTTACATTACTGTTTTATCACTATTATCATTGGTCACAGATAAGTAAGCATTTATTTGTTAAACAGAAAAGAGGCTTTGAAGGTTTGACAGTCACCCCAGAAATAGTCTTGTGGCCAGAAGGGGACTGATTTAGAAATGTGTCTGCTAGACTATTCCCAGTGTAGATTTCACCATCTCTGAGCCTAGAACAGAAGGGCCGTTTGAGCATGGAGCCTACTGTGGGATGGAAAACAGGACAAGAATGTTAATGCCCACAGCTTCTCAGGAATCTTTTATTTTGTTTTATTTTATTTTATTTTTGCTTTTTGGAGGGCAGTTGGGGTTAAGTGACTTACCCAAGGTCACACGGCTAGTTTTTGTGTTGTGTCTGAGGCCGGATTTGAATTCAGGTCCTCCTGACTCCAGGGCCAGTGCTGTGTTCACTGCACTACCTCGCCGCCCCTCAGGAATCCTTTATCTCCAAGTCTCTCTCCTCCTGCTGCAGCCTTTTCTTGTTAGACCTGTCCCCTAACTCTCCCTGCTTATAGCCTTTTATTGCTTCCTTGTCTGAATACTGGAATGACGTAAACAGATATAGATAAAAGGAGACCCAGAGAAAAACAGGATGGACAGCGTGTATGTCTTTACTTGTTGAGTGAGAACCTAGTAATGGTGGAGATTAACTCTTAAAATTCACCTTCATTGGAATGGGAGAACCTGGATCTGGCTTCAGGCAATAGCAATGAATCTGGCTCCACTTTGTCTCTCTTTTAACCTAAGCCTTTTAACCAGTGGTCTTGGCCAGACACTAATCAGCATCATTTCATCTAGAAGCCTAATGCCTTCTACCTTTCCAGCCTCAATAGTGACTTTGTCTTTCCAATTTCCTGCCCTAAATTGGTATTCCTTTCTTCCTTATTTTGGACTTCATTGGCACCTGCTACTTCCCTGGGTCCAGTAAACTTCTTTTTTCAGGATTTTTTCCTAAAATGTTCTTTTTTCCATAAATAAACAATTGATAGACTGATTGATTTTGGTGGAGGAGGAAGGATTAAAACTCAGCTCCAAGGAGAAATACATCAACACTGCTTTTTAAAAATTTTTCTTGTTATTCATTCGTTTCAGTCATGTGTGACTCTTCATGACCCCATTTGGAATTTTCTTGGCAAAGATACTACAGTGGTTTTCTATTTCCTTCTCCAGCTCATTTTACAGATGTGGAAACTGAGACAAATGGAGTTAAGTGACTTGCCCAGGGTCACACAACTAGCAAGTGTCTGAGGCCAGACTTGAACTCAGGAAGATCAATCTTCCTGACTCTAGGCTCAGCTCTCTCTCCACTGCACCACTTAGCTGCCCCTTAGATGCTCTAAGATGTCTAAAAGAGCTTTCTGCAGATTTCACATCCCAAAAATCTATCCCATTAAACTGCTTTTACTTTCTAGCAGCATTCTCATCACAATTTCCCCAGGCCTGCCATTATCACAGCAGTGATGTATGTAATAAAGACTATCACAGAGAGTTGCATTTTAAATTCATAGTAAAATTATCCTCCACTCAGTCTTACACTGATAGCTCCTCATTATGTATGTGGAGGTGACCCTGGATTCCCAAAGGCTACATTGGGGGAAAGCATTTAGGTGCTTCTCCTAAGCTGGAAGGGTTTCAACTATGAAGCTAGCAACAGACTGTATGTCTGTCATCCAGGGACCAGATTAGTTATTTAGAGCAGCTCATCACCAGGTTGGTTTCAGAGGTGATGAATTATTTTGGCCATAACAATTCACAAAGAGTATATTTACTAGAGCATAGAGGAGTACTACCTGCATCAGTGGATGGAAGACCCACATCATTGGATCCATGGCACTGCAAAATATTCAAATTAAACACAGCATGTGTGTACAGTATTAAATATCCAGTTTAGGTTTAATTTAAGATCGAAAGTCTCTGTGGTATGTATGTCATGGTGCTACTCTGGTTGAAGTATTGAGAAATGCTGCAGATGCTACATGGGGAAAAGACAGGGAAATTCAGGACATGTTTGGGATGAAATCTGGGAAGTATAAGACCTTTGCTGCCTAAACAGTTTTCCAGCCACCCCATCCCCCTCAAATCAAGTCTTTGTATAAGTTTATTGTTTCACAACCCAGGGAATAAATGTTATCACCTCTTTCTCAGAAGCTTAAGGAAACTATACCTCTATTCTTTCTTGATTTGCTTCTTGAGAATGTATGGTACAGGTTAGCCCCTGAAATATTCTGCCTTCACTCATATACCTTTTCTCCTTTTCCCCTCATTTTATCTTAACTTCTAACCCCGTTCCCCTCATCTCTGAAGACACATCGAAACATCATCTATCCTGTTTGGTTGAATGTAGAAATGACTGGCTGCTCTCCCTTTAAATTGTTGGGTGTTCTCTCCCTTAACCTCAAAGGCAACAAGATATTTTAAAACACTGTGTCCAAGAACTGTGCTCTTCATTCCAAGCTAGTATGTCCCATGAACAGAGCACTGTCTTAAAAGATTGAAATAGGAAGGGATCTCCCTTGTCCTATCCAAGACAGCATGCTTACAAAACCCATGTGCCCCACCTTCCCTTTCCATTGAATGGCATATTTGATGGGAGTTTATTTTTCATGAGATTATGGAAACAATACATTTTTCTGAAATTCACGACCTGTTTCATTTCATACTTAATTTTTAAAAAAGCTTTCCTAAATATTATTTATAGCATTTGTGTTGTATGTAGTATCTCTGAAAGCTAGATAAGACTGTTGTATTGAGATCTTTATGTGGGCATGTGCTCCTTTGCTTGTAAAACCTTTATTTGGACCGTAAATAACAGAGAACTATCTCGTAAATGAATCTTTCATGTTGGCAGCATTTATCTTGAATAGAGAAATCTTGAATACACCAGGAAATATTCTTCTGGTATTTGAGATTGTTCTTTGGAACACAGTAGGATGCACAGATACCTATCATCAGGTACTTTTTTGACATTGATACTAATGATAGAATTAATTGGATTCTGTGGAATGAACCATGAGGGCTATTTTGTATAGGTAGACCAGGTCCTCAGCAAAATTGTGTTTGTCTTCATCCTTCTTAGAAACCAGCTGGTTTTGTTCCTGTTTTGTTTCTTATGTATGGAATCCTTCCTTTTTGTGTCTCTATTTCCTTCTCTCTATGTAAACCTATTTTGTAGGGGTAAGATATGATTCATGCCTTAGTTTTATGACATTCTCTTCTTAGGGATACTCTTCTTTCCTTAAAATATTCATAGGTTATATTTAATATTTAATTGTGGAATGAAGGGCTTGTCCCTAGGTGATCTTTTGTGCTCCAGTGATATCCCCTCAATAAGTGTCTTTAATGCTTTCTTATGTCTTAATACTTTCTTTATTTTAAATAAATAATATAATCATATAGTCTCCCAATATTTGATACATGGTACAGAAATGATTGTTCAAGCATCAGTTGTTACTGAGAGCTGGTTTTTGGTTTCCTTCTTACATGCAACTGAATATTTTTACATTCATTCTCCTCTGAGTCTCATGATGCCCCTCCAAGGAGGACTGCAGATTTGTTTTCATTTTTATTTTCTTTTATTCTCATTTGCCAGTTAAGAAACTGAGCCTTAAGCTGGTTTGGCTGAGAGCATACAAATAATGAGAGGAGGCATGGAACTTACCTCTGCTCTTGCGACTCCAAGTCCAGCACTCTTTACGTTGTCCTTGTAGATGGCTACTTCTGGGTAGGTCCCAAACACAAAGACATCAGAGATTTTTTTTATGTGATCATTTTAGATGGAAGTTAAACTCCATGAAAAACATAACATTTGTGATTATTGATTTTCATATAGAAGTTTAGCTTTCTTGGCAGAGCTTTAAGAAAAGTGATGTCCAAAAAAATATACAAAGTCAAGTATACAGGGCAAATAAATTAGGGCACAGTTATTCATGTTACCAAAACCAAAACAAGACAGAACCCTTTTATGGAATAATTTACTTCAGGTCCCCGTTAAAATATTTCACACATTTGCCTATGTTCAGGAATACAGAAATTGCATCGAAGGGGAAGGAATTCTTGCTAGACCATCCCAGATTTGTTTGCACTATCCTATTCCTCCAATATTATATCCTGTTTATATTTTCCTTATATGTCAGATTGGTCTCAATATAAAAATATAATACCTTGACCATCTTCCACACTCCACCTTTTTCAATGTGGATTTGCCCTGTTTGTAAGCTTGAAATGAGGAGCAAGAAAACCAGTCCTATATTTCTCTCCAACAGATCCAGAAGTCCACCCCCAGAGTGAAGATTACTGGGGCCATGTGAATCCAATAGGACCTAGAGCCTGTTATGATGAAGGAAAGCGTGTGGCGGAGACCATGTGTTATGCCTACATGAAACAGGTATGCCCTTGGTCTTCCACAGTACTTTTTGGTACTTGTTTTATTCATTTCATATTTATTTTATTTACTAAGTAGGTATTTTATTAACTAAGCATGATCATTTGGATCATGTTTAGTTTAGGAAACTGATCCTCCTAGGGGTGGACACGTGATGTGAATTCAGACTATGGGAGAAAAGGTATTTTTTCATGTTGATATTTGAAAGTTATGGGTTTTCCTAATCGTCTTTGAACATTATTTTTCTCCCTATGACTTGTGTTCATCATATTTAATGGGCTGGGAATGGGAAGGTAGTGAATATGTTTTTTTATTTAATATACCTGCAACCTCTCCCAGACTTTGGGAGAAATGAGCTTTTCCTTTGTCCCTTTGAATGTGATCAAAAGGAAACAGACTTTTTTTTCCTCTAACGAACCTGAATGTTAAGGTGAGAACTTGGAAAGTATGTCAGATGAACTATGTAAATTTTTTGTGTGTGTTCATTTGCCCTTTCATAGTCAGCCGAGTCCAAACAGGGGTTACAGAGTATGTGAGACTCACAGCAGCAGACTGGGCTTTTGTCAATGGGATGTGCTGGCTTCTTCACCTTCCAAACCTTATGCCCTTACTCAGCTTCCTCCATGTTTTTAAAATCTGCTCTGATGCCAACAGTCATACTCGAGCTTCAGAGCTCTTGAATAGTTGTTTATAGCCTTGGGGCTGAAGTGGCTTCCCTTGATTTTGTTACTTAGAACCACTGACATGCTCGCGCATTTCAGCAGTGATTCCATACAGCCTGGCAGGTAATGCCAAATGAACGTACGCAGAGAAATCTCACATCCAAATGATGTGGCTTTTTTTCTTTTTTTATACACATTTTTTCCCATCTTAAAAACCTCTTTACAATGAGTAAATCCTGCCTCAAAAGGTCCTTCCAGACACAGCGGAATTAAAGATAGATGACATTGTGATTGTTTACACCCCTTGGAGACTGGTAGTTAGAAAACTGCACTAAACTTTTGAGCCAGAATGAATGAACTATTCATAGGAGTATAGATTTAAGGTGCAGAGAACTCATCTGTCATTTGTATACCCAGCACTTAGCACAGTGCCTGGAACATACGAAGCACTGAATAAATGCTTGTCGATTGATTTTTATTTTGGCCAGGTCAATTCAATAGTTGTTTAGCACCTAATGTATACAGGGTACTGTGGTAAGTACTGGGGATACAAACACAAAAAACTAGACAGACACCACCCCCAGGGTACTGCAATGGGGAAAATAAATACCCTAAACAAATTTTTAAAAACCCCACAAGTTCAGCCCCCATACCTATAAATGTCATTTACTGTCATCGGTTATGTTGTTACCTTCTCCGGGATTCTTCAGATTTCAGAATGTCTTACCTCAGTTTCCCAGAATACTAAATCTAGGAGGGTTTGTAGAGTTTCCTCCTCCCCGGCACACCCCACCCCCTCAAAATTGCTTTGCAGATATTTTTTTATTTGCTTATCTGTGTATATGTTGAATTTCCTCACAATAAAACGGCAGGTCCTCGAGGGCAGGAAGTATTTCATTTTTGTCTTCATGTCTCTAGTGCCTTACACATATTGCTGTTGTTCAGTCATTTTTCAGTCACGTCCAACTCTTTAACGACCCCATTTGGAATTTTCTTGGTAGAGATACTGGAACGGTTTTGTCATATCTTTCTCTACCTCATTTTACAGATGAGGAAACTGAGGCAGAGTTAAGTGACTTGCCACACAGCTAATAATTGTCTGAGGTCACATTTGAACTCAGGAAGATGAATCTTCCTGACTCCAGGCTCAACATTCTCTCCACTGCATCACCTAATTTAGACATATTAGGCTTTTAATAAGTGCTTATTGAATTGGATTGATCATCTAATCTGATACCACACACAGATACCCCCACACCTTAATTGTATAGATGAAGAAACAGTCTTTTCCCAAGGTCTCATGGCTGTTTGGAAACAGACTTAATGAGAAAAAATTATTTTTTCCAAAGTCTCTATCTGGATAGTGTAGTATCCATGATAATGGGTAATGTAATATCTCTCATAACTACATGGATACCGTAGTTATGGCCAGAGAAGATACTGGATTCTTGCCTCTCACTCATACTTTTTTCTCCTACACATTTGCCTAGAACATCTGAATTAGGTCATTGCAAAGTAATGAAGCATGTGTTGAGAGAGAGAGAGAGAGAGAGAGAGAGTGTGTGTGTGTGTGTGTGTGTGTGTGTGTGTGTGTGTGTGTGTGTGTGTTTTGAGGTGGGGGGGTGGGATAGAGGGGGCAGGATTGGGATTTATAATGTACCTAACATCTAAAGAAATCAGAATTGTCTATGTGTAGCAACCACAATAATTTGACTATTCCCAGAGTAACTGACCCATAGCCTGCATTTACATAACATTTGTTACCACTTCTTATCCCGAAGATCCATAACAAAGTTGCCCTAGAAATACCATCTGCTACTCCAAGCATTGAAGTTTTAATCAGCAAGGCAGTAGCTGGCTCCTCTACTACCATATTTCTGGCCCTTGTGTTTCTAGTGTTAGACTTAGAACACTGAAAGTGTTCATCAAATGATAGGTGAAAGTTGAAGGCATTCAGTAGGTCATGGTGGCTCCAGTTTAAAGAAAAAAAACAGGAAGGAAGTACTAGTTCAGCGGCAAACCAATTGTTGGAGCTTTTGGGTTCTAAATGTCAAATTCTCACATCTTTGGATTATTCTGAAGCACAGGCATATTGTTTGTACATGGGCATCCTCTTTGGCTGCGATCCCCCCCAGAACACAAGCCCTCGTTTTATTGTAGAAGACTCTAAACCATGTATGGGGCTGCCTTACTTTAGGCACACACAAGATGACACAATCTGTAGTCCTTTCTGCCATGTTATCCATTGTGGTTTATTCTGAACAAGACCTTTCCTGATCTCCTCCTACCCAGTTGCTAATTTAGAGCTGGCTGATAGGCCATTTGGTTAATAGGCTATTTGGTTAATAGCTTTTTCTCCCCCCTGTTCCCTGCCAAGAAAAACCCCAACCCTGTTATATTTCAAGTTTATTTTAAAATTTTGTTTTCATTTTCTTAAATTTATTTGTTTCCATGTATAAAAATCCACCTGCTCTCTCTCCTGTGTCCTTCACAGAACCCCTGTAATAAATGTGCATAGTCAAGCAAAACACCCCTACACTGACTAAGTCAAAGAAATTTGTGTCTTAATCTGTTTCTATTATATTTCATATTTCCTTACCACCTCCCTCTCCCTGCCCCCATTAGAATGTAAGCTACTTATGGGGCAGAAATATTTCCATTTCATTGCCTTTGTAACTCTAGTACCTAGTACAATGCCTGGCATATAGTTAAGTACTTAAAAGTGCTTATTAAATGAGTGAATTTAAGTTAGCTTGGCCTTAAGTAGGTTACATGTTGTTATGGATTATCTCAGCCCACCCAGATCTGCCGCATGTGCCTGTATTCAGCTGGGAGCAATAGACATGGGAAGGAGGATACTGAATCCTGCCTCACTGACTTGGCTGGATATCATCAAAGAACAGTTACTATTTTGAAAGACCTAATTTTTCAATCTTCTTCAGAAGCCAAAATTGTATCCCTTGTAGCTAATTGGCTTTTTGTTTCCCCTTGACTTTTAATAAGGTTTGCATCCACTACGGGAAACTTAACCAATAAGTGACATTCTGAAGGAAGGGTAGACAACAGACTTAGAAACTTGACTTGATAAAGTAAGCTTCCTTGAAGTTATGTGTATCAGTCCTATGTTGAAGACTAATTGTCCCCTCGTATTTTCAAGTTGCAGGCTTTCTGGGTGACCTGACAATTGCATACTCTCCTTTCAGACATTCAGTATCTATTTATTTTTTCCCTTGATTTTCTTTTTAAAAAACAATGCAATGTCTAGAGTGAGAGGCCAGGGACTCATCTTATCCCCACAGTGGTAGATAGCCACAGAACTCAAAAATGAAAGCTAGTCATTAGTAACAGTGATTCAGCCATGAGTCTCCTGAATTACTGACTTGTGGACTCCGAGACCTTGGTGAAGAGTGTAAATTTACCAATGTTGTAGTCAGCAGGGGGTTTGCCACTATAAAACATAGGCTTTGAGGAATGATTCTGGAGTAGTTAGGTTTTGATTTTTTTTTTCATTTATTTTTGCCAGCAGGTTTAGAATCGAGAAAGAACGAGGAAAAATTGAATAGAGTTGTCAGCTCAGCATTACAAAATTAATTCCAGGAGTTCTAAGAAATGGGTTTTACTGCTTTAAATTGGTCTGTAAAGGAGATTTATTGTTAGGAGATATTTATTTTACTAGGAGATAGACTTTGAAGAATTTTTCAGTTAGTTATGATAACATTCATAAAACTAGATGATGTAGTGGGTTAGAATACTAGACCGAGTCAGGAAGACATGATTTCCAATCCTGCTTTAGATACTTTCTGTGTTACCCTGGATAGATCACTTAACTTCTGTCTGCCTTAATTTCCTCATCTGTAAAAACTGAAGATAATAAATAGTAACTACCTTTGAGGGTTATTGTGAGATTAAAATGAAATATACAAATTCTAGCTGTTGTTGTGTCATTATATCATCATCATTACATTTACCTACCCAGTCCTTCTGGTGACCCCACAGTCCATGGATACATCTTGTGGCTAGGAAATGGATATTCCTCCTTTATGAACCTAACTAATTCACCTAAGGCTCCAACCTGCAGTCTTGACTTCTTAAACATCACCACACCCTAACCATTGAGGGAAAGCAAAAATAAAAAATAACACGCTTTTTGGGGGCGGAGGGCATTTTGTTTTTTTCTTAAATTTTATTTTTTTTATTTTCTGCATAAAATGTCTTGCTTTTTTTAGTCTATTGATTAGTTTTCACAAAAACCTTTTCTCTTTATTCATCTTAGGGGTGACCCTCTAGGAGGGGGTACAGACAAAGATACAATAGGAAATGTAAGTAGTGTGAAAATAAAAGTTATTAATAAATGTTATTCTTTAAAAAGGGAGATAATCTCTTAAACCCAGAAAATCACATTGGTAGAGCAGAGATGAGGAAAATGCATTGAAGTCACTGAGCCATTCAGAGGGAGGATTCTATTTTGAATGAGTAGAAACTAGGAAGGTAGTTTTGAGGTTAAATGGTTTCCACTGAAAATCAAGGCTCTTCTTGACATAGTAAGTCTGAGAGATTTTAAAGGGACAGGAAATATGAGGCAGCTTCAGAGAGAGTTTAGGCCTATATTTCTGTCACACACATGGGATTTAATATTGGGGTGTTCTAACCTCAGTGGTAAAATGTTCTCTGAGAGCCTGAATTCTCAGAAAAACTGAACTGATTCTACTGCAATTGTTGAAAATAGATTTGCTATTTTAAAATAGTCAATCCAAATTTTAAAAAGTGACTGTCTTTAAAGCATAGAGCAACTAAGTAGCACAGTGAATAGAGCTCTGGGCCTGGATTCAAGAAGACTCATCTTCCTGAGTTCAAATCCAGCCTCGGACACTTACTAGCTGTGTGACCCTGGGCAAGTCACTTAACCCTGTTTACCTCAGTTTCCTCACCTTTAGAATGAGCTGGAGAAGGAAATGGCAAACCACTCCACTATCTTTGCCAAGAAAGCCCCAAATAGGATCACAAACACTCAGACATGACTGAAAAACTACTAAGGACAACAGCTATCCTTGAAGTGCCGATCTTTCCTCCTATCCCTTGAGGAAGGATGAGGACCAGAGAGTATCACAGTAACATGAGGATAAGTCCAGACCACAACCACCTGTTTTTTAAGTCTCAGAGCTCACTGAAGGATTCAGCCTCCTTTACTTTAGAGCCCTATTCTTCTCCAGAGAGACCAAAGAGGGGAAATGTTCTTTATTTGTGAAGATTTTTTTTTCTGTTAGTCAGATGGTGCAGTGGGTAGAGAGTATTAGTCTTGGAGTTAGGAAGACTTGAATTCAGATCCTCCTGCAGACACTTATTATAAAGCTGTGAAACACTGGACAAATCACTTAACCTCTTTCTCTTAAGAAGATGGAGATCATAATAGCACCTACCTTACAGGATTGTTGTGAGGATCAAATGAATTAACATTTGCAAGCCTAGCAGGGTGATGTTGGGGGTGGTGGTAGGAGGAGGAGGAGTGTTTGATAACCATAAGTTTGAGGATAAGCACTGACTTCCTTCTCTCAAGTCTTTTCATAGTGTGGAAATGACCCTGGGCTTTAGAAGGCCATGGCAGAAGAATGTAAACTCTGACAGGGCCTTTCAAGCTGAAAAGACTTAGAAAATTGAATGTGCCTATGTGGAGTACCAGCCTAACTTAATTCAGGCCATCCAACACATTTGTCTTTGCTTTGCAATGATGAGTTTTTCATATAAGGCAACATCTACTAGTGAGTAAAAACACCACTAATTCTGGGGATAAAACCTGAATTCAAACCTCAGTTGCTTCAATGGACTGCTTGCCTCCCTGCTCTTTTCTCAGAGGAATCTAACTGTAAAAACCATCTAGTCTCTCTCCTTTCCCTATATCCCTGGGCTTCGATGGGAAAGGAAGACTTATGTGACCTTGGACCTCAGTTTCCTCATCTGTAAAAAAAAAAAAAAATGAAGATGTTAACCCATGTGGCGTCTGAGGTCCTTTCCAGCTATAGATCTAGGAGCCTGTAACGCTGCTAAGCTTGATTTGTTGCAGACTTCACAGGAGCTTGGTATCACTTTTATTCTGTCAGGCACGCTAGTTTGATTTGTGTAAACTTGCTGAGATTTTATATTCTATTCCTAGAATAAAGCTGCATTCCCTGCCTGTTTCTGTGTATCCTTCCCCCATTCTTTTTTTGTTTGTTTGTTTGTTTGTTTGTTTTTCCCCCATTCTATTAATAAAACTGAAGTTGGTGACTTTTGAGTTATTTTCTATTGAGATCACCATCTCTAGCCCCCTTTTTTTATTTCTTTTCTGACTTGTTTAGGAGGGAAAGAGTTTATTTGTTTCTAGGCTACAAATAAAACCACAAGCCTTAGTCATCAACATTTGAGTAACCGGCAAGACAACAATATATTCTGTGCTGTGGAGAAAGAGAGAGAGAAAGAGAGAGAGAGAGGGAGAGTGTGAGTGTGTGTGCACACGCTTTAAGGTCCTGGCTTTCAAGGAGTTTATAATCTAATGGAAGAAACACTATAAACACAAGGATTTTAAAACTTTTAAGAATTTGTGATACTGCCTGAGCTTTAGGATGAAGTCTATGCAATCTCTGAAAAAAGTGTGGATTTTTGTTTGTTTGTTTATTAAATTGATAGGGAAGCTGTATATTACAGTGCCTAAAGTACTATACTTGGAATCAGAAAGACCTGATTTTGAATCCTGCCTTGGTATCTGTCACCTTAGCCAAGTCATTTAACCTCATGGTTCCTTTTTTTTTTAACCTGGAAAAAGGAAATAGTAACAGCATCCATAGACAGAGTATATATAATGTAGGATGTTAGAACTTGGAGGAGTCTTAGAGATAATTTAGTTTAATCTTCTCATTTTACTGGTAGGAAAACTGAGGGCCCATAGATGTTGAGTCACTTGCCCAAGGTCACTCAGGTAATGAGGGGCATAATTTGGATTCAGTTTTAGGCAAGGGCTATGACTCCACTTTCAGCATGGTTTCCACTTTTTTCCTCCACTCCAGACATTTGTATGAGTGAAACCAAGGCATAGAAAGAAGTGAATTGCTCAAAATTACCTTTGACAGTAGGGTGTAATGAAGCTTTAGAGCCCTTTTCATTGTGCCTCCTAGAATATATTCATCAGTGAAGATACTATCTCTCATCCATGTGTACCATTTCCCCCAAGTCTACTTTGTATAAAAACTGGCTGCTGCTAAAAGTCTCTCTCCTAGCTCTGTAGTCACAGCTTAAGCCTTGCTGGCTCTCCAGAAACAACAGAAATAGTATCAGCAGCTTCTTCACCATCCCACGCACAGCTTGCTGGCTGTGTTTGACTGCCTTGCTGCTGCTGTTGCTGGCTGCAGCTGGAGCTTGACAAAGTAAGGAAAACAGCTTTCCTAGTTGTTTCAGTGGACTGCCGGCCTGCTGACAGTCTCTCCCCTGCATGCCTGAACTGGGAAGGCATCCCCAGAAGAAGTCCCCCTGCCTTCCCACATTGTTTGCAATTATTTTCTTTGGTTCTAGAGGTCCACTCTTGGATAGATGCCCTTAGGACTTCTGCTCAAGGTTACCAGAGGGAACTTTCTCAAGCTCTATGTCAGAACAGAAAAAGAGGTGAGGGAAAAGGCAAGGGAAGATGGAGCCCCTGGAGATTGGGATTTCCAAGGTATCCTAGAAGTGCGCTAAAAAGAGTCTGGAGAGGACAATGAAGAAAGCCCCATCCAAATCAGCAGCTTCCTTTTCAGACGGAAAATCCTACTAAAATTCATTCATTCAGCAAGCATTTATTATGTACGCCACTTATCCCAGGCATGCCGGGGAGGGAGATAGCCTAGATGACTTTAATAGCCAAATTCCTCTTTCTGGGGGCCTGGGGAAGCAATGCAGGCTGTCCCTTAAAATATGCAAGACTATTGCCTCCCATACCTTGGAGCAAGCAGTAGCTACTGTAGGGGAAGCTAGCAGAGGCAGTTTTAGGCCCTTTGTTTTTGGTTCCTAGTACTCTTCTAAACCAGGTGATACTGGGGAACTTTAAATCAGCAAAGACAAGGAAAAAGAAGCTATGCATGAGGTGGTTAGGGCTTGAACTAGAGTTATGACTGTGGGAATTAAGAGAAAGATGTAGATCTGAAAAATTGCTAAGGTAGTGGAGGACAACAAATAACACTTGACCAGGTTTATTACAAATTACTTCCAACTCTTTTACTTCCTAGAAATGTGTCCCTGGGTATATCACTTAACATTTAGGCCTTACCATACTTGTCTATAACGTGATGATTGTCCCTGCCTTGCTGTTGAAAATTGTAAGATGATTTATAGGAGAATACTTTGAAACTCTAAAGTACTGGGCAAATAAAAAATGGTATTATGAATATAAACTTGGTGCTATTAAACAGAAAAAAGTCCAAGATGACCCCAAAAATAATAGGTAAGCACAGCCCAAGAGGACACTTGTGCCTTTGATCTTCCAGGGTCTGGAAAGGGCGATACGTGTAGAGAGACTAATCAGTTGGAGGAAGTAGAAAGAACCAGAAGATCTGGTTTTGTGTGCTGAATTTACCACTTATAATCATACAACTTTGGGCAAATCACTTAACCTCTTGTAACTTCTGTAAAATGGTGATATTTTATATTCACATATGCATGTGTGTTCTTAGTTTGTTTTTGTTGTGTCCAGCTTACATGAACCCATTTGAGGTTTTCTTGGCAAAGATACTAGAATGGTTTTCTATACATACATGTGCATACATATGTATGCATGTCTATGTGTGATGTGCATGGTACATGTATATACACATACGTATGTGTGTGAGATAAGACAAGAACTGTGATTTCATTGGTATAGGAAACTACAAAGATTAAACCCCTTTAACCCATGCAGATCAATAAATGTTTAGCAGCTTATAGTCTTAGAGAATTGCCTGGGACAGTGAGAGGTTAAATCACTTTCTGAGGTTCACTCTGTGAATGTGTGTCGGAGGCTGGATTTGAACTCACACCTTCCCTAAATTCATGTAAAAGATGGTCCTTGAGCTGAGAATTGAAGGAAAACACAGAAACCAAGAGAGAGAAAGGTAGCAGTAGCTGGAAGGGAAAGAAAAAGACCTTCTGCAGAAGGTATGATGAGCTAAGTTGTAAAAGTAAGCCAGGAAACCAAATGATGAAGTGAGAAGGCAGAGCATTCCAGCCTGGAGAGCAGCCAGTGGAAAGGCACAGAGACGGGGCATAGATTATTGTGTTGGGTGAACTGTAAGTAGGCCAGTGTGGCTAGATCATAGAATGCTTGTGGGGGAGTACTGTGTAAGAAAACTGGAAAGATAGAAAGGGGCCAAGTTATGAAGAGCCATAAATGCCAAACAGTAGAGCTTATATCTGGAGGCAGCATTTTGTAGGCCATAAAGTGTTACATAAATATGAATGGTGATTGTTAGTATTATTCATGTGTTCTATTTTAGATAATGGTCCTAAGAGAAACTATCCTGTTGATGGCTAGAAATAGATAATTGGAGAGAGAGCTTGAAAAGTTTAGGGCTGGAGATACAGATCCGAAAGATATCCAGGTGATTATTTAAGCCATGTGAGTTGAATTCCCTGCAGTGGGTGTAGAAAAAAATGAACAGAGAATCCAGGGCAGCCTCAGGGCATACCACAGTTAATGTGTGGGCGAGTAGGGAACCTGATGGACCTGTAAAGGAGCAGTCTGTAACGTGCAATGCTTAAAAAACATGGGAAGGAAAAGACAGACTGGTTCACAATCTCTAAAACGATAGAAAGGTTAAGAAGAGTAAGAAAACTGTCAGATTTGATTATCTCCCTGACAGTGTCAAAGGATGTATACGAAGAGAAGAAGATAGTGTGTTAGGTAAGGCTTTTTACTATATTAAAATTTGAAATAAAGCTTGTTTCTAGAAAGAGATTATGCTCTTCTCCCCCTACTAGACCCCTCCCCAATTTGTTTTGCCCTTACCAAGAATACAGATGAGAAAGTTAAACATAATACTACTTTTTTTCACTCTTCGTTGCAGGAAGGGGTTGAAGTGCGAGTTGCTAGAATATTCAATACTTTTGGACCACGAATGCATATGAATGACGGCCGAGTTGTCAGTAACTTCATTTTGCAAGCCCTCCAAGGGGAGCCTCTCACAGTAAGTATTTGCAACATTATTCTTCACTTTGAACTTCTCTAAGTTTAAAGCCTTTAAATCACTATGAGGCCTCTGTTTGGAATTTAACCTACACTAGAGAGAGGAAAGGAAATTTTAAATTAAAGATAGATGTCCCTGAAAAAATGTGGTGCGTGATCAAGCAAATTCTCCTCATCCATTGCTGCTGATTTGAGAGGTTTTAGAGTTTTCCACAGAAGCAAACAACTAATATTACTGAAACCTGTAGGTTTTTATTTTTATTTTTATTTTCATTTTTTGCTTTTTGGAGGAGGGGACAGTAGGCAATTGGGGTTAAGTGACTTGACCAAGGTCACATGGCTAGTTTTTGTATTAAGTGTCAGAGTCCAGATAGAACAGATACAATATGGAAGAACCTTAGATATTCTATAGAGAGGTATGAAATTTCACCCTGATTGGTTTCCAGCACCTATTGTCATGAGTGCGGGAAGTGGGATAATAGAGTAGTGGGGAGGTGGAATGTCAAGCAGCATGATTGCTAAGTTTCCAACAAGGAAGATTGGGGTGGGGAGATTATAGTGTGTGATGAGCTATTCCAGAGGTCTCACAGTTACTTGGCAGGAAGAAAAGGTTTCTACAGAGCAGAGATAGCCAATCACATAAAGTCTAACTTCAGAAAAGTAAAAGCGTTTTAGTCTACCACATATCTCTGTGTATATATGTATTCATATATATTCACTCTCAAATCTTAATTATCCGTATCAGTAAGAATTAGCACTGGTATGTGTAATTCAAATTGGTGCATAAATGTATCACACAAATGTGTTTGCAGCAAATTTATGGTCCTAATTGGATCTTGCTTAGATAAATTTAAAATTAGTCTGCCTTTTCTGAGCACATACATCAACTGACAGTATAAAGAGGTGGAAAGACTAAGCCAGCCTTCATCCTAAAATTTCCACGGTCTATTTCACATCTTGCTAATCAAATATTACCTTTGTATTTATATAATGTGCCTCAAAGTCCGGACATTTTAGGTCATCATAAAGATGTATTCATTCAACTGATACTAGGTACCTACAATGTGCAAAGTACTATGCCAGGTGCTGAGAGAGATAAAGAATTCTGAAAGTCACCTTTCCTGTCTTGATGGAGCTTGTAGTTTATGACAGTAATGTCATAAACACATGGAGAGGGAGTATGTGGTAATGGAAGGAGCTGAGGATCTGGATTCAGATTTTGACTTTATAGCTTCTTACTCAGTACATTCATTAGGACACTAATGCTGGGGACGGTAAAAGCTAAGTAGTCCCTGCCTTCAAGGGGCTTACATTCTACTGAAAATATACAACATATCCGCTGAAAAGTCAATAAGTAGGAAGTAACTTTAAAAGGGAAAGAACACAGTTCTTGGGTTGGGGGTGGAGTCTTCAGAAAAGACCCCCTTGAGAAAGTGGCACTCGACATGAGCCCTGAAGCAAGGATTGTAGGAAGTAGATATCAGGAATGAGCATATTCTAAGGCTGGGAGTTAGCTGGTATGAAAGTATAGACATGGAAGATGACTTGTAGAGTCCAGGGAGCATCAAAATAGGCTAGGTTTTGGGGATGGTGGATGTGGGTATGAAGAAGAGTTATATAGGGGGAAAAAAGAATTTGGGCTTTATTGCAGAGAGGGAGATGGTATCATCAGATCCATGCAGATACTAATTTGGTAACTGGGTGAGGATAGATTGGAGAGGGGAGAAACTGGAAGCTGGATGACTACTTAGGAAGTCTAAGAAGTCTTGGAGGACCTTGTGAGTGGAGAGAATAGGAAAGAGAGGTGGTGGAGGCAGAATCAAGACTTGGCCAAGAGATTAAATATGGAGAGTAGGAGAGTATGAGTAGGAGATAATATCTAGTTGAATTGGTCAGAACTGTAAAGAGAAGAGGTAGACTGGGAGAACAGTGGCACATTGGACAAAGTGGACAAGGGTCATTGTGAGGTGAAAGATGGGTTGAGGAATAAGTCCAAAGAAGAGATGAATGGATAGCAGATTGTGATCCCAGAGAGGAATTTTACAAGTTCTAGACCATGGAAGAACAATTTTAAAGCACAGTAAAAATCAAGGTTATGACTCTTCTTAGAGGTGGCTAAGGTGGAAAGGAGTTGAGAATCAGCAGTATATGGAATTTGCCATTTAACTGAGGATTAGGTTTTAAATTTATATTTGCATTTGATATACCCAACTCACGTTCACATCCCCATTTCTCTATTTCTTCTCATAGTATATTCTGCTATTTCCCTGCTTTTCTTTGTCTGTGTCCTGCTCTCCTATTCTTCTGTGCAGAGACTTTCCTAGATAGCATCATAGCTTATTTCTAGCAGTGGTCTTTTAATATTGGGGTTCAGCTTTTCCGATAATCTTGCTCTTCCTAGTTTCTGTGTGACTGTTGGCAAAAATAGAGACTGTTTTTTAAAGCTTCTTAGGCTGCATTATCAGAGTTGTATATTGGTAATATGATGGGGGTAGAATGCTCTTTTGCTTGAGTTGCCTGTTAAGTGAGACACAACACATACATTTCTTTCCTTACTTCATTAAATGAATTTTTTTCATTGTTGTTAGTTGACACCTCTTTGGGGGAACAAAACCAGGGGTTCTTAATTTGGAGTCCCTGGACCTGTTTTATAAAATATTTTGATAACTGTATATGATGTTTCCTTTGTAACCCTATGTACTTAATGTTATGCATTTGAAAATATTATTCTGAGAAGAAAGAAATCCAGAAGCTTTACCAGACTGCCAAGAGGGATTTATCATACAAAGAAAAAAAAGTGAACAACTCTTGATGCAAAAGTCTTGCAGAGCTCAAGAAACAACTAGAGATCACCAATCATCAAAAGTATTGAACTGAGCACTGAGTTCTCTCAAGATTATGAGAAGGATATATTTCTAGGCGGAATGTATCCTAAGCAAGGCTTAAATGTGCTCCTATCCTATTGTGGATGTTGTATTGGATTCACATTGACAAAGAAAAGCATTAAAGCAATGTGATCCATCCAAACCATGGGCAATGGGGAAAAAACACTGTCACTACCCACAAGGAGAGTTTATATTCTGTTTGAGGAAGGGTTGATAAATAAATGTAAGTATTATACAAAGAAATTTCAGGAGGGAAAGAACACTAAAAATTGGGATCATGGAAGGTTTCTAATAAAAGACTCATCTGAGTTGAAGGAAGCAGTGTGTGGAACAATTTGGTTTTTAAAGTCCTAGCTCTGGAGTTAGAGCCTTTGTCTCATGCTTACTACCTGGGTGACCTTAGGCAAATCACTGAATCTCCCCAGGCCTGTTTCCTCATTTGCTAAAATGAGGGGATTGGACAGGATGGCCCCTATGGTCCCTTCTAGCTCCAAACTGACTAGTTGGACCCAGAGGTTCCTTCCAGCTCCAAATCTACTTATTCCAAAATAAAGCTCAGCTTTCTAAGAGGCAGAAATGATGAAGGATTACCTTCCAGGAATGAGAAAACAGCCTATGCAAAGGGAGGGAGGCAATAGTTGGAATGTCAGGTTAAGGGAACAAACAAGTAATTCATTCTGGGCAGAATGTAGATTATGGGAATGAGTGATGGGAAATAAGCCATGAAAGGTAGTCTGGAGCTGGCCTATGAAGGGACAGTAAGCGCCAAGCTGAAAAATTGGTGTTTTAAATATATATATGAAAACAAAGGCAAACTCTTTCATTGAACACTTTATAGCTAAACTGGCCAACTCCTACTATGGTAAGCCGCATCTCAGAAATGATTTCCACTTTAAACATACTATTACCCCAGGGTTTGTAAACATGGTCTTAGGGAAGAATATTAAATAAAAATAATGAGTTTATGTCTGTTGTTTTTGTTTGTTGCTCATGAATAGCATCACTAAGTCTGTGTCTTGTTCCAGGAGCTGGATGCTTGTCTCAATTACCTGAGACTAAATCACTGTAGCTGCATTAGTAGCTTCTTTGCCTTTTTTCCCCATTTGACTTCTCTTAAGAGGTTCTGAGCCTCCCTTGAATCAGGGCTCTGTTGGTCCTCGGTGCCACATAGATCACCAAGTAGACATTCCTTTTTACTTTTTTTTCCCTCATTCCTTTCATCTATTATATACAGAAACCCCTCTTTTTATGAGATCAGAGCTATTTGGTTTCAGGAACAAACTGCCAGAGATCTTCCCATCTTCCATGGTCTTGATTCATTAGCCTCCTGGCAGCCGTCAGAACCCAAGTGCCAGGCAGCCAAGAGAGCTTCCCGGTGTGTCACAAGACTAAGAGCTATTGTTGGCAGACAGTGATAATTCACGTGTTGTCTTTGTGCCTGGAGAGCTTCCGTAGCGAGGAAGCAAGAATGGCTGGTGCCATCAGCGAGTGCAGTCCGTTCCAAAGTGTTCAGCACTTTAGTCTGGAACAGTGAAAAGAAAGCTAATCATCAGGAAGATTGTTTGCAAGAGATTTACTTACTTTTTTTCTTATTAAAAAAATTGTCTTTAGATTTTTTTCATTTATCATGATATTTTTCTTCAGAGGAACTTTACAATATGGTGACTTTTCAAGCAAATTCCTATCTCTCTCTCTCTCTTTTTCTCTCTCTCTCTCTCTCTCTCTCTCTCTCTCTCTCTCCCCCTCTCAGGCACACACACACACACACACACACAGACACACACACACGCACCTCAATTAGAGGTATCATTTTGACAAACTCATGCCAACTACTTCTTTGACGATTATCTTGGGAAGGATTGAAGGTAAACCCTCCTCCTCCCTACCCCCAATCTACTTGAAAAAACTTAGTTCCTTAGGGGGAGGAAAATAAAGAGGCACATACATCCTTTCTTTTCTCATGTGTGCTTTCTAAATGTCATTTCTAAGGGAAAAGAAATATTTAGTATCAGTACCAACTTAGCCTCTTTAATTGCCTTTTACAAAGTC
The DNA here is from genome assembly GCA_028646515.1 of Pseudochirops corinnae. Classification (NCBI taxonomy): domain Eukaryota; kingdom Metazoa; phylum Chordata; class Mammalia; order Diprotodontia; family Pseudocheiridae; genus Pseudochirops; species Pseudochirops corinnae. Next base: position 70,207,576 of record CM053591.1, read on the forward strand.
AACCGTAAATTGTTTCTCAAAGGCTCAATTTCTAGGTCATCTCTTGGTCGTATATCATAATGGTAAAAAAAAAAAAAAAAAAAAGAAAGAAAGAAAGAAAAGAAAAGAAATTTATAAATCCTTTAAAAAAAATTTCCGTAACCAAATTGCAGATATTATAACCAAGAATTTGAATGAAATCAACTATTTTAGAAATTGTGTGTGTGTGTGTGTATGCACACACACATAAATATTTGTGTTTTAGGAGCTTTTAAAAATAGGGCAATATTTGTTTTGGGGTTTTGTTCTTGTTTTTAACTAAAAGGGTTGTCTAGTTTAACCCCCTGATTTTAAAGATGAGAAAACTGGCCCAAAAAGTTTAAGTGATTTGCTTAAGCCCATACCAGTAGAAGTGGAATTCGAGTCCAAGTTCTATGATTCCATCACTTTTTCCACACAAGTTTAGCTTGTTTCAAATTATACTGGTTATTCCAAGTTTTGGAAGAATATTTCATTTATGCCACAGTTTCATTTTTGAAAAATAAATGGCAAAGTGGCGTGAATAGTTCCAATTTGAGGGATAAGGTATGTATGTGTGACTGATTTTAGCCTTTCTTTGGGAATTTTCTTCATTCCTTATTTTTGAAAATAAAAATTAGATGGATACTTGAGGGGACTCCTTCTAAGATCAGTTGAGTCAAGTCAGCGAGTCCTTTTTTTTTTTGTACATGGACAATTTATTTTACATGTCTATGCATAATTACTTTGAGGGTTTTCTTTTTTTTTTAATTTATTTTATTTACTTTTAGTTTACAAGATTCAGTTCCATGATCCCTTGAGTTTCAGATTTTCTCCCCTCCCTTACCCCCCCCCCCATGGTGGCATGCAATCATGAATAGGCTCTGCAAATACTTTCACATTGTACAATAGTTTGGTTATATAGAAGGGTTGTAACCAATGAGTGATCACTGGGGAAAAAAAAGCAAAACCAAACATGAAAAAGAACGATAGCATGTTTTGCTTCAGTCTCCATTTAAACTATAGTCTTTCTAAATCTTTTTCTGAGTTTAGATAGCTCCTTCCATCCTGAGGCTTGTAGGTCTTTTAGCTGTGTGTTGTTGAGGATGGTTCAGTTTATCAAGGTTGATCATCACACGTACAATGTGTCTGTGATTGTGTACAAGTTTTTCCTGGTTCTGCTCTTCTCACTTAGCATCAATTTGTATAAGCCTCTCCAGGTAATTATGAAGTCCATCTCCTTCCCATTTCTTATAGCACAATAATATTCCATTACATTCATATACCATAGCTTGTTCAGCCATTCCCCAGTTGATGGGCATCCCCTCTATTTCCAGTTTTTACTTATTAAATACCCATTATATTCCAGGCACTATGCTCAGAGCTGGCAGAGAAAGGCAAGACAGTCAGTACCTGCTCTCTGAGAGTTCACAGTCTAATGAGGAGTCAAAATGCAAACCACTTTGTGGAAACAAGGCAGGTCCTGAGGAGTGACAATGGCATTAAAGGGAATCTAGAAAGATGCCTTGACATTTACAGTTACTTGGTTGAGCGCCTGACTTTTTCTGATTTCTGAACTACGGCTATATCAGAAAAATAAACGGTTTTAAAATTGAAACCACAAATGGAAACTGGCAGGCTGTGGGAACCAGCAGGAGGAAGCAAGAGCACATGTAAAAATAATGACTGAAGTATAGCTGTTGTCATGGTCTTCACCGTCCCACTCATCCCTTTGTAGATGGTTTTCCTCCCTCATCTACTGAACAGTTGCACAGAATGCCATCCCTATGTAATCAATTCTTTTCCTCCAGAAACTCTTTTCATTTTTCCTTTTCAAAGAGAGGAAATAAGGCAGAATCTACAAAAATTTTCACCACACTGTTGGAAAATTTGGCACGGGGTCCAATCTGACTTTTAACATAAGGCTTGGTGTGTATTTGTGCCTGCTGTCCTTGCCCTTCAAGCACTCCTGATTCCTGCACATAGAAAGCTTGTGTGTATGAGTTGGGGCAGAGAAATTCAGTTCAACATTTTTTTTTTCTCTTTCCTCCCTCACCATATTTTCATACAAAGTTCTTAGCATTCTCATCTTGGTTATAGGTCCTTGGGTGCCATGGGTTGTTACTTGTTTGACATTAAACATATGCAGAGTTGGTAGTCTCTGGTACTGGGGGGATTTAGGAGGAAGCTTTGAGACTACAGTTGTGTGGTTGAAATTTTCACAGCTGTCAAACACTCATATGCCAAAGGGATGTTCCTGAGGGTGACTTAGAACAAGATTTGAACAAAGCACCATGCCTGATGAGAAGCATACCTTTTAGGGATCCCTAATAGCAGATTAATTACACTTTAGAAGTTCTAATTAATCAGAGTTTTAGAGCTTAGAAGGTATTTTCTCACAGAAAAACATGGTGTTCTTAACCTGAGAACCATGGATAGATTGCGGAGAATTCATGAACTTGAATGGGGGCAAAAATGGCATCTTTATTTTTCTTTTTTTTTTTCATAGTTTCATATATAATCTTTATTATGTTCTATTTTATATGTAGAAATCATTATTATTTTTGTTGCTTTTAAAATTCAGCATCAAAAATTCAATAAATTTTTTTTAATTTTATTATAGTTTACATCATTCATTTCCACAAGATTTTGAGTTACATATTTTCTCC
>CM053591.1:70210741-70235955 GCA_028646515.1 Pseudochirops corinnae
GAGCTGACTTTAGTGGGAAGTATCTTTGTGCGCGTTTTGGAGTTCTAGGATTGGTTTAGAGTCCTATTTTATGGGTATTTTGGGGTGGCTATTGTGAGAGCTGCGATATGTTGCTGCTGCTACACCGCCATCTTGGCTCCACCCCATTTTTATTTTTCATTAACCTCTTACTGTAATTTAGTATTCCTTTTATTATGAATGTAAGCAGCAGGAATAATTTGAGAAGGGGGCCATAGACTTCACCAGACTGCCAGAGGTATCCATGATTCAAAAAAGGTTAAGAATTCCTGCTGTGAATGATGGCAAGGTTGCCTATGGGTACCAATTTAAGTTATATACTATTACTGAACCATGAACTTGCCTACCTTGTGTGATGCTGTTTCAGTGGGATAGTGAATTTTACATTTTAAGTGCGAATCCATTCCCTACTTCTCCATCCAACTTTTAAGGGCAATCGTTTTCCCCTCCAAATAAATATATGTCTATACCTTTTGTGCCTATCAAAATCTATTGGCAGTGGTGCTCAAGAAATACCCAGAATAAATCATGGAATCATAGAATCATAGATTTAGAATTGAAAAGGATCTTAGTCACTGAATCCAACTCTGTCATTTTACAGATTAAGAAACTAAGGCTCATAGAGATTAAGTGATTTAGCCAGGATCACACAGCTAGTAAGGCTGTATGGGATTTGAACTCATCTTCCCGGTTCTGAGTCTAAGACCTTGTCCACTACACTGAAGTGGAGTAGGTTTCCAGTGGCTTCTAAAGGACTGGTGCTTCAATAGATAGCAGTTAGAATGTGGAGGTTCCTAAGGCAACCCTGATAGAGGTGGGGTAAAAGCACAGGTGGGAGAGGGCTATTAGAGACTATTGGGGGGGAGGGGGCAGATGAAGTATTTCTTCCCATGACAGCTGGTTCTGTCACTCTATCAGAAATGCAGAAATGGACAGAGTTGGGACAAGGTAGAAGGAAGTTAGATATGAGAATAGAATCTAGTGGCCATGCTTGTGTATGATTCATCTGTAAACTGATTGTTTCTAGTTAAGAGACTGCCTAAGTTTTATTGCTTGACCACAGCACTACTCATTAGTACTGTCTTCTTCTCCAGTCCTACACATATGTCCTTGATATATGGTCTTTGTGCATTTGTGTGTGTCTTTCTTTGTTTTATACCAGTCTTGTGATCTCATCAATGTCAGAAACCAGTTTTGCAGCTTGTAACTTTAAAGGATTGCCTAGGGGCACTGACAAGTTAAGTGACTTGCCCTGGTTCACATAGCTGATAAAAGTGGACTTTGAAGTCCAGGTTTTTCTGACTCCAAAGGCTCTATGCACTACATACACCATGCTGTTTCTCTGTCCTAATATAAGAATGGCAAATATTGGAACAACCTATCAATCCTTAGCCTTCTTGGAGGCTTTATTGGAGGCCTTTAGCCTTGAAGCTTCTAAATAGCATTTTAGTTCTTTCTTTTTTTCCAGTGGAGCCCATGGAAACATGCTCTATAGTAAGAATGGCGAATGTTGGAACTAAAAATCCTTAGTGATATTTTGTCTTATTGGAGGCTGAAGCTCTCCAGGTAATAGGCTTGGCCTGCTTATTTACAAAGTGTAATCTTATCTTGCCCCCTCTCCCCCTTAAAACTTTAATGATGTGTGTCAGTAATTAAAACAAGTAACTACAGTATGGTCTGCATATGATCACCCTATAGGCCAGCAGTCACTCTGAACAATTCCACAGCTAAAGGATTGTTAATGTCTCTGGGCCTCAGTTCACTCCTCCATAAAGTGAGGAAGTTTCTGGTCTCTTAAATTCCTTCCAGTTCTAGGCCTATGATGCCATAATGACCTAGTTCCACTCCTGGAGAAGCTGTCACATAGAAAAGAATCCCCAGAAACATGGTATTCTCTGGAAGGCCAGCATAGGATCATATTGTGTTTCAGACTCACCCAAAGGTCACTCATTCTGACTGCATACGAATGTCCTGCACAAAACTTGACACACAGTGGATGCTCTCAGTATGTGCTAGCCACAAGGCAGACAACCCAAAGAAAGAGGCTGAAGGCATCATGGCCCAGTGGAAAATAGAGTGAAGGCCCCAGCCCTGCCACTTAGCACCTGTGTGACTTTGGCCGCTTCACATCTCCAGTTTCTGAAGATCTCTGAAATAAGGAATTGAGCTAGGTGACCTCTGAGATCCTTCTGTGACCCTTTGATTCCGGTTCTGTATTGCACTTTGAGGTTTACAAAGGGATTTTTATGTGTGTTGTCTAATTTGATCATCCCAACAACCATCTGTTATCTCCATTTTACAAATGAGGAAACTGAAGCTTAATGAAGTTAAGTGACTTGCTAGGATTATATAGTTATTAAGTTGCTAAAGCAAGATTCAAACTCAGAGCTTGATTTCAAGTCCAGCATGTTCTCCAGTGCAGTTTTTTAGTAACTGCTAAAGATTGTTGTTGTTCCTCCTTTGTTCTTGAAGGAAGGGGATTGATGACATCATGAGGGTGATATCTTGACTGGTATGTAAATTGGATTTAAGTGAGACAGAGCTGTGCAGTTATCAGCCTCACTCTCTCCTCCAGAGTCATCGAAGTCCAGTGACATGACACAGGTCAGGATGTCTGGCAATGCCCTGAATGCAGTAGGAAATTGGCCTCTTTAAGCAAAGGTCTTTCCCAGGTCTCAGTTTGTCCAAAGCAAAGCCCATTCGAAAATTAAAGGCTAGGTAAGAATTGAGGCAAAAGATAGCCTAGTTTGCCCTTCATAAAAAAATCAGTCCGGGAGAGGAAGACCCTTCGAGTTTCTGCCCTGAACAGAAGCAGTTGGTATTTGCATTCACTGTGAGCCATCAAAACCCAGCACGCACACACACACACACACACACACACACATACACACACACACACACACACTCCCTCCCAAGTATCTGACATCTGGAATGATTTGAGGGACATTGTCACAGATTTGTTAGGTAAAAGATTCCTCTCTCCCACTATTTAATTAGGATTAGCAGACCCTCTTACCTCTTAACCTTCTCTCCCAAATATAAAAAAAACCTAGGGAATGCCTTGGAATTGCTCAGAATCAGGGAGGGCCGTTTTCCATTTCCTACATCTGACTTTACGGAATCAGCCTTCCCTCGTTAGGCCTGTAGCTGCAGTGACCCTAGGATATCTAAGGCCAGTTCAGATTCCTGAGTGGGAACTGGAAGGGAGTGTAAGAAGGAGGACTCTGAGAGCCCAGTCATGGGGATTGGTGTTCATAATGAACTTAATAGACTCCATGGCACTTTGACTTAATCCTTAACTGCCTTTGAAAGAGAAAAAAACCTTCAGGAAGTTAACACTGTCTGGCTGCCTGTGTATAGCACCAATGCAATATTCACAGTGCTGACAGCCACTGTAAATATGCCGGCATAGTACTCAGTCACAAAATATAACAGACTTTCCATGCAGAAGACAGAAGCAGAACATTTATTCGGACACCAGAAAACTGAATCCCAAACTAGTAAGCCAGTTCCATCATAGTAGCCAATAAGTTAATAAGCCCTAACAGGACAGAGAGCCACTGCATCCTTTAGCCTTCCCACAAACCAACATTTACTCACAACCCTAACTGTCTCTCTCAGGTGTGTACTCTCCTCCCTCCAATCTAGCTGCTCTGACTCCCAGCTTCTTATGGGCTCTGTTCCACCCTTCAGCAAACTCTTCCCACCGCAGGCTCCATATGATTACATTCAGCCTATTAGGGGGCAGGGTATATCTTCAAAGCAGAAGTCTTCAGATTCCCTTAGGCTGATTAAGGGGCAGGGAGGATCTTAAAATTCCTGTTACCATTATACTGTTTCACCAAGTACTCATCTGGCAGGAGTTGCTTACTGCCTCTTCTTAAAAATAAGAGAAGGGTAAGTTAGGGATTTTACATCTCAGTGTTTACTCAATAGAAAAAAACAGTAATTGAGAATTTCAAGTAAAAAATAGACATTTTGCTGTGGAATTACACTTGTCACGATGACAGGGAGCCTGCCACAATTGTACACTAATTGTGCAACTTTCCAGCCCTATGAGGAAAATATTATGCAAATGAGTGCCCCTGGATAGGGCAGCTGGCGTGCTTCTTGTAGCAAAGCTTCCAGATAGAACATGGAATAAATTCTAGAAAGCATTAAGATGTGCTAGCAATCCCAGCTGTCTGTGCGCGTGTACAGGCAGCTAGGTAGACTAGTGAATGGACCCGAGCTCAAATGTAGCCCCTGACACTAGCAGTGTGACTTTGGTGAGACATTTAACTGCTTTCTGCCTCATTTTACTCCTCTGTAGAATGGAAATAATAATAGCGCCTACCTCCCAGGGTTGTTCTGAGGATAAGACTTGATACTATTTATTTGTAAAGCATTATGTATGCCTTAAAGCACTTTGTAAACGCTAACTCGATTCCTGATTGTCATTGCTGTTGGCTGACTGACTTAATTACTTATTCTTGGATCTACCTTTGAGTTGCAAGGCTTATTCCTAAATAGATTTGCTGCTGCTGCTGTAGGGCAGCTAGGTAGCACAACAGATAAAATACAGACCTGGAGTCTGGAAGACTCCTCTTTGTGAGTTCAAATCCAGTCTCAGACACTTAGACCCTGGGCAGGTCACTTAACCCTGTTTGCCTTGTTTTCCTTATCTGGAAAATGAGCTGGATAAGGAAATGATAAATCTAGTATTTTGGGGGAAAAAAAACCCAAATGGGGTCACGAAGAATTGAACATGACTGAAAAAGACTCAGCAGCGACAAAACTTAACCATAAATAACTCTTGTACTTATGCTTTTCTGCTACTTCCTTTGGGTCTCACAATGACATTATAACATCAGTGGTCTAAGCATTATTGACATCCTTATTTTATAGATTATGAAATTGGGGCTGAGGGAGTTAAGTGACTTGCCCAAAGTCACACAAGTGTTGTCATTGCTAGTATTCAGTCCTACTTTTCCAGCTCCCAGTCTATCCTGTCCTTTTAGTGTATAGATTTGAGCGTTCAGTCTTGTCCAACTCTTTTTGACCCTGTGAACTATATCACACCAATGTTGTCCATGGAGTTTCCTTTTTTTTTTTCTTTTGGAGGGGGAAAAGCAAGGCAATTGGGGTTAAGTGACTTGCCCACGGCCATACAGTTAATAAGTGTGTCAAGAGTGTGAGGCAGGATTTGAACTCAGGTACTCCTAACTCCAGGGCTCTATTCACTGTGCCACCTACATACCTGTATGAGGTTTTCTTAACAAAGATATTGGAATGGTTTGCCATTTCCTTCTCTAGTGGATTAAGGCAAACAGAGGTTAAGTGACTTGCCCAGGATCATACTAAGTATCTGAGGCTGCATTTGAACTCAAGTCTTTCCTGACTCCAGGCCCAGCACTCTTTCTGCCGAGCCACTTAGCCGCTTCCTATAGACTCTTAGGTGGATGATAAGGGCTAAAAGGAAACTCAGGTTGGTATTATCAACTGTTTTTCAAAAGTGAAATTCCCAAGAATATATAAAGAATTCTTTAAATGCTGAGATGCGTGATATTATGGAGAGAACACTGGACTGAGAGCAAAGGAATCAAGGGTTGGAATCAAGGCTCTCTGCTACTCACTTTCTGTGTGACCGTAGGAAATTAATTCACTTTGTCTCTTGGAGGTTCAGTATCTTTGGTTGCAGAAGGAGAAAGTTGGATTGGATCAGTTCTTCGCCTATCTTAATGTCATAGATCCCTTTGGCCATCTGAAGCTTTGGAACCCCTTCTTATAGTAATGTTTTTAAATGCATAAAATAAAATTCTTAGGATTATAAAGGAAATTGATTATGTTGAGAAGTAGTTATTAAAAAAACAAGTTGACAGATCCAGGTTAGGAACCCCCAGACTAGACGATTTCTCCAGCTCCTTCCAACCCTCACATTTTTTGATTCAGTATGCAACTTATTCTAAACCACTCAGCACTACCAGCTTGCCCTGAGCTCCCTAGGAATTTGGGTGGTAGAGTGAGTGTACCTGTGGCAATTGGCTATCCCTTCAGAACTAATGATTAGGGAACAGGGAGGCTAAGCCTTGCAGTCGTGGTACTACTAGGAGGCACTATTCCTGTGCTGTCAGTATTGCTGCTGTGGTCGAGGGAGGAGCTGGTCCCAAAGACAATCTTTCTTAATAGTCCTCTACCTCCCACCAAAAAACAGAAAGCAAAACCTTCCCAGACTTGGCCAAGGAGCTATAAAATATGCTTCCCTCTAAGAATCCTTCAGATCCTTCTGTAGAACCTCTGATACCATAATTTGGCCACAACTCAAGATGGAAAACAGGTGCAAGAAGTGATAACACTGATCTTAGTTTTAAAAAATAAAAGTTGTGTATTTCAAGCATTTAAGTGCCTACTATGTGCCAGGCCCTGGGCTAAGTGCTTTTACAAATGCTACTTCATTTGATCCCCTCTTGCTACAAGCAGTTTTCTAAGATGGTAAGTTTCAGGATACTTGCTGATCTGAGGGTTTCCTTTTACCGATGCAATCACAAACCTTAACCCAAAAAACAAAGTCACTACATCGTCTCTTGCCACAATTTCCCCTTTGAGGTTAAGTGAGCCGTTTTGTTTATCTTTTTTTCCTGTTCTACATTCCCACAATTTCATAAAGTGAGTATTTGAGGCCTTGCCCACTGTATGCAAACCACCTGTGCTAACAACATTCACCTTCTGCAGTTTTACTTAGAGGAAATATTTTAAGGAATTTACGGCTATTTGCAGTAAGAATTTTCTGATCCCCAATATCCTTCTCACTCAGGATTGAGGTATAAGAGAGCAATCATAACCCAATCCAGAAATAATAAGTGTTGGCTATCTAGTCCCTATGGTATTGGCTAGTTATGCCCCAAGCACTTAAAAATAAAGTGCTAAATGTCAGTACTAGAAAAGGTAATTAAAATAAGAGAACTGGAAAGCTCTGACCATTTCATTGGGGAGCCAAGAATGTAATGACCCAGTTTCTCAGCAGTATATAATAATATTCTCAGGTACAAACATTCTGTGTGGGCCATCCAAAAGAGTAACACCCTGAGGATGGTTCCTAGGGCTGTTTTTTGGGCTGCCTTTGCTAATTAACAATAAACATGAAAGAAATCATGACATGGTCGATTAGGGTACTGGACTTGGAGTAAGGAAAACCTATTCCACTTTGTAAGCTTTTAAAAACATTAGGTAAATGTGAATTAATATTAGCTGCAGTCCTTTTGTCATACGAGAGAATAATAAAGAAAAACTTGTTGAGTGTGAAGAAATCACATCACCAGCACTTAGCCATATTCAAGTTTAACTTGTGATCCTTGGAACTTGATACTCTCCATGCCTTCTGGAGTGATTTAGAGGTGTGTTGGAGCCAGAGCAATTGTTAAATTTTCAGCGCAGGCTAAAATAGGTAAAGCTACAAAACAAGGCTTGACTTACTGTTTTGTGGATTATCTAAAGACTTAAGGAGGTAAGAAAATGTTAATAATGAAGATTGAACTCAAAGCTTAAAATTGTATGCTTTTTTTTTTTTTTGGTAGAACTGGTTGTTAAACATTTACCAGCATACCCCCTGGGTACTACTGTGTTCCAAACAGGCTTTCTATTTGTTTTCCTAGGTATATGGTTCCGGGTCTCAAACTCGAGCATTCCAGTATGTCAGGTAAGGACATATTTGTTTTTTGTCACATGTAATTAATTTGAAGGGTCTGTTATCCACTACTGTTTTTTGGGGGGGACAGATAAGATGTGGTCCTGAGGAATCTTCATTTTCGCTTTGTAAAGATTTCAAGATACATCAGGAAAAGAGGCAATTTGAAAGGACCCATTTGTCATTTTAAGTTAAATTCAGATTTTTAAGATTTTTTAAAACTGAAAAAACCACCATAGATCTTGTCTTTATAATTAAATCACTAAATCCAAGTTTTGCATTTCTCTGTTAGCAATTAACCCACTTTTGGTGGGTTTTCTCCTAATCCATGCTGCCATCTAGTGTTCCTTAGTTGCATTTAGCAAGTACTGGGTCTGACTTTTAATCAGTTTAATTTCTGACCTCAGCTTTGATGATAAATGTTTGTGGAATGCAGCATACCAACAAGTGCTGTGCACATTGTGTCATCCTTTGGACAAGGCTTCCTTGGTGTGGATGAGGTAGCCACCAAAACCCTGCAGATTTGACATTAAGTTCATTGTATTTGAAGAATTTGGGCACCTGTCTTTAACCTCTGAAGCTCTGATTGTTTCGATTGAAAAATAGGTGCACAATAATTTCCATTTCAGAAAGTTGCATTTGTAAATTATTTTTCTGTCTCTGATAAAAAGATAGCAACAAAATATTGTGTGAAAATGGTAATTGAGTATCATTTATTACTTATAGCAAATAACTGCTATTAAAGTTTTTAAGAACCTAGATTGATAAAAATTCCACTTAAAACTTTAGATATTAGCTTTTTTCCCCCTTGAGTGTACAAGATCTTTTAAGTCCTATATAACGCAAGATTACTAATAAAAATAAACTTGATTATCATTTTTAGTCTAAAATAAATCAAAGTACTTTGCTGTTCATATAAATAATTGTCTCTTTGACCTTTCCTATGCAGAGAAAAATCAGAAAGTAAAGGTAGCCAAAGAGTTCTGATTTTTGTTGCCCTCTTACCAAAGAAAAAAGCAAACAGAATTTTTAGGAATTATTTTAAATAAGCAACTTAGTGTACTCATTTCTTTACTTCCGGGAAAAGTCTTTTGCCATTATTCCTGAAAAGCATACACAGATTCTCTGCCATCTCAGAAAAATAACTTTGGAGTTTCATGGATCATAACATTGTTTATGTTGAATGACCCTCTTAGCATGTCTCCCCAGAGTTGCTCTTAAACTTATGACTCCTCTGTATATTGTAGAAATTCCACCAAAGATGAGCTTTTCATCACTTCAACATTTTCAATCCTCCATTCGCCCTTTTCTCCTCCCTCTAGACAACTCCAGTATTTTCCTAGGAAGCTTATAGAATGAAAACTTCAATGAAATATCTAAATGAGGGACTCTCAGTCTTTCCTCATTTTGATCTTATGTTGGATACTAATAAAGCTTTGTAACCCAAAGGCCTAAAGAGAGTGCCTTTCAAAAAAAAAACCCTAGGTTTCTATATAATTACTTATTTTGAAGATTTAAAGCACAAAAATTAAAGTGGTTAAACATCTTCATCACAAAAAATATAGACACCCAGGCCTGTGTTTTCATCAAAGTAAGGAATATCATCAGTGCAATGATAACTCAATCCATAACTTATGTAGCTTTAGAGTTTTCTGGGACACTAAGAAATTAAGTGTCTTGCCCAGAGTAACCTACTTAGTATGTTTTGAATCCAGGTATCCCTAAACCTAGGGTTAGCTTTTTAGCAACTCATATCTTAGTAGGTGATTAGGGAAACAGGCACATACACCACAGATGTACTTACTCCTTCGTGTGTAATTAATTTCTGTCTTAGCTCATGATAATTTTTTAAATTGTATTGAGCTCAAAGAAAATCTAAACTATTCCATTAACTTTTACGTTCTGTTTCTACAAAATCCTGTGGATTCTGTGATGCTGCAGTTTGCTGATGGCATTTGGTAATTCACTACATGAAAAGGCACAGTGCCAGTCATGGTACAGAAATTACCACTGACACGATGCTTCCTGATTTTCTCTCTCTTCATCTTCCATCTATAAGCTCTATAAGAATGAATGATGGTCAGTAGCATAATGGAGAGAATACTTAACTGGTTCCAATTGTTAGCCATGTGACCATGGACAAGTGGTTTAACCCTTCTAAATCATCTAGTTCATCTCCCTCCTTTGACCATTGAGGAAACTGAGGCCCAGGGAAGTTAATTGTTTTGGCCAAGGTAGTAAGTGTCAGTGGCTGAATCTGCATCCCCCTTCCCTTCTTCCCACCTCCCCAAGGCAAAATTGTTAATTGGATTAACTTAGTCTTTCACCTTTCCAGTGGTCTCTCTTCCCCAGAAGCGAACTCGTACTTTATAATCTCAAGGAGTATCTAGAGTACTCAGAATCAGATCCTGGCTGAAAGTTCAGGGAGAAGAACTCTGAGACTGGGAAATCACCCCCTCACCCACACACATAAATGATCTGTGACCTGCTCTCCTGGGGTTCAAGTGACGAAGGGACAAGAGCTCCAGTCCTCTCCCACCCCACTTTACAGGCTGCTCAGGATGCTCCCCTCAGCTGTCATCTAGTTTCTTGGCTGGGACTTGGGAAAAAGTAGGGTTATGTGGTATGGAGGTCATCATAGTGACAAGGAAAAGTTGGTCATGAGTATAATTTAATGCCATTCCTAGACTACTTTCTCTTAGGCTAATAGACTTGTAGATTAAAAAATTTGTTTTAACAGTTGGAACAACTAAAGGCACATGTAAAGAAGAGTGAGTGGTAAAGGACTCTGGTTAGTAGTATTACTACTATTGAAGTACTGTAAAGTACTGTTTAGTACTTCATAGGTTTGGAGATAAATATTGGAGTTTGCTACCCAACTTTTAGGTAGGAGACTTCATCACCTTCACCCATTTTATTTCCCCTCATCCCACCTTTTTCAGGCATCCTCATCCAATCAAAGTCAAATGATATTACTAACATTTATGTAATGCTTTATGATAAACGTGCTCCAGATAGGTGGTACAAGTATTATTTCCATTTCACATATTAAGAAAATGGAATGCCAAGGAGTTGAAATAATCTTGCCCCCGGGTGCTAGGTGGTACAGTGGATAGAGTGCCTGGCCTGGAGTCAGGGAGACTCATCTTCCTGAGTTCAGATCTGGCCTCAGATACTTAGTAGTTCTGTGACCTTGGGCAAGTCACTGAAAGCTATTTGCTTCAGTTCCTCATCTGTAAAATGAGCTAGAGAAGGAAATGGTAAACCTCTCTAGTATCCTTGTCAAGAAAAGCCCAAATGGCATCACAAAGAGTTGGAAATGATGAAACAACTGAACAGTAACAACAAAGGTCACGATAGCAGCCCCAGCACTGTCACCCACATCTCCTGATTCCAGGGCCATTTTTCTTTTCAGTAGAACAACTCTTAAATCATTTTGATTCCATCATCTCTAAGGTTTCTTTCCACTTTGAAACTATGCCAGCAAACCAAGATTTTCTTAGTTTACTCTCTTTACATTCATTGGCATTCTGTTTACGTTATTCACCTGGCATGTTTTACATTTTAAATCTTGACAAGCTTGAACTAACTGGTAGAAGAAGAGAGTCTTTTTATTTTTAAAGAAATAGTTTTTGGAGGCGGCTAGGTGGCTCAGTGAATAGGGCACCGGCCCTAGGGTCAGGAAGGCCTCAGTTCAAATCTGGCCTCAGACACTTAACACTTACTAGCTATGTGACCTTGGGCAAGTCACTTAACCCCAATTGCTCTGCCTTCCCCCCTTCAAAAAAGAAAAAAGTTTTATTTTTTTGACAGATATAGTTTCATCTAAATGCTAACATAATGTTACTCAGTACAACTCCTGCTTCAATAAAGATATTCTGATGTTCACTCATTTTACAAATGCTTTCCTCCCAACAACCCTTTCAGTATAATACCCATTTTACAGAAGAGGAAACCCTAGGCTCAAGACTGAGTTTTCCCCATGTTCACATGATGATATTCTTGAGTGTACAGAAGATGAGCTTACATATTCAATCTGTTAAGTTTTGCTCTTTCTATTTTCCCAGAATCTCTGAATATTTCCCCTCCTCACATAGTTATTTCCCTGCCTCACGTCTTTGCCCATTCCATTTCACCTTCTAGTTAATGGCCAAAGTAATTTTCCTAAAATACGTGTCTGATGATGTCAATTCCTACGCCTTTCTACCTGTTGTACTTGCTGTTATTCATACGTGACCCTATCCCTGAGGCTTGAAATGCTCTGGTTCCTCACCTCCACATTCTTGCTTTCCTGGCCTCATTAAAGACTCAGCTTAAATCCCACTTTTTGAAAGAAGTCCTTCCCCATTCCCCACCACTGCTAGATCAACTCCCGTTTATTCTATAGCTATCTTGTATTTGCATATTGTCTCCCACTTATTAGAATGTGAGCTTCTTGAAAAAAACATGCTTTATTTTTTTACCTTTTTTTGTATCTCTGCCATTTAGCACAGTGACTGACGTGGTCAAATGCTGATTGAGTTAACTTACATTTATTCAGTTACAAAAAGGAATCGTACTGTCTGCCTGTCCACTGAAATTAAAGAACAGTAGTATGATAGCTTTCCTAGGACTGTTTCTCTTGGAACTCAGTTAAATATAAGATAAGAGGAATTGTGGTGATCATGATAGTGATGACAATGGAGAAAGGCAGCATGAGCCATAGTGGAATAAGAGCTGGCCTCAAGGCAGGATGAGCTGGGTTTTAGGTTGGATTTCTGGCACATATTGACTGTGTGACTCAGGAAAAATCACAATCTTTAAATTGATGGTTTGCAGAGCAGTGGCTGATCTGCATGGGGAAGGAAGTTTTCTCATCAGGGATTAATTACATCAGTGAAATCATAGATTGAGTCCAAAAGATGATGACAATGATGTTGATGATAACTGACATTTATAGAAAATTTTATATTTCAATAAAGATAACTGACATTTACATCCTTTATCATTGACTCCTAACTACCAGCTTGTTAAGTTTGGAATTGCAGATATCTGTGTTTTACACACAAATAAACTAAAGCTCAGAAAGGCTGATTTGTCCATGATCTTACAGCAGTGGAGGTTAAAGGAGCAGGATTCAAAATCCGTGTCTCATCTCACTCCGAGTCCAGTGTTCTTTCCACCCTAACATACTGCCTCTAGCCAAAATAGTGAAGTATACCACCACTTTAAATCAGGTTCCTCTAACTTGAGTTTGCCTTTCTGTTTTTATAGTTTTAATCAGTATGTTGTTATAGATACAAATATTTAGCATTAGGGGATTATTCATTTTAAGTTCTCACAAAAATGTGTACATGTTCATTTACTTAGTGAATCCTTTCTCAATAAATGACCCCCAATCCTGACTAAATTATCACAAACTGCAAAAGAATTGACTGATGTAAAGAATTCATTTAGGTCTCAAAATAGATAAATAACTCGGGTTATTGATGTAACTAATTAACTCAATTAGTTACGTCTAACTAATTGACTGAAGTAAGCAAATAAATAAAAGTTTTAAATGTCCCCTCTCCCAGGATGGGACTTAACCAATGTAATCATAACAGATGAGATTTATATAGAGTTTTTAAACTTATAAAGCCCTTTACATATTTTCTTCTTTGAGTCGCATAACTAGCTTCTAAAATAAATACTTACTGGTATTGTTATCATCCCATTTTTTAGATAAGAAAACTGAGGCTTAGAGACATTAAGTGGCTTCCCTGTAGTCTGTCACTACCATGCAGCTAACAAGTCTCAGAGATGAGATTCCAACCTAAGACTTCCTGACTTCAAATCCATTACCCTGTCTCCTAGGCCAGCTTGCCTCTTAAAATAATAGCAACTAATATTTTTATATATCATTTTACATTTGCACAGTGCTTTACCTACATTTTCCCTTTAGGTCTTCACAACAGCTTTTTGCATAGGTACTGTGAGTATTATACCCATTTTACAAATGAGGAAACCTACATAGGACCCTTGCTCAGGGTCACAGCTAGTCAGAAATGGTATTTGAACCTGTCTTAACCTTTGTCTTCCTCATTCCAAGTTCATTTTGCATTCTATTTTGCCAAGCTCTGTCTTTTAGAATCTTTGTATATCAGGACATCTTTTTCTTTGGACAGATCTAGTTCCATAATTTTATCAGTATAGGGCACTTCTTGGGAAGAAACTCCTTCCAGTGAAGATTAGCAAATTTTCTTTAACTTATAGCTATAGAGATTTTTCTTTAACTTACAGCTATAGAGATTTGAGAAGGTTAAGTGACTTTCCTGGGACAACATAGCTAGTGAATGTCAGAGGAAGGACTTCAGTCTAAGTCTTTATGACATTTTGGCCAACCCTCTATCACCTATGCCATCCATACATCTCACATTTTATATTATAGTTAGGATTGGGTATGTTTATTATAAGAGAAAAGACTATATAGAAACTGAGAAAACCTCTAACAAACAGTCTCTCATTTTCACAATTTACTATTTCTGATTTTGGGGATGATGTTACGTAGTCATTACATAATATGCAAAATTAACTGTTGTTTTCCAAAGATGTGTCATCTAAGTAAGGGATATCTAATAATTCAGATAGTCATTCCCATTGACATTTTACCATTGCTGTGGCTGATATTGTCATGGTCAGATTTTGTCCTCATAAACATTAAAGCCATGTTGTTGTTTTTTTAAAAAAGTCACTTTGTCAAAATGACACTTGATATAGAACTTTAGGTTAAACGTAAGTGTGATCTATGCAGGGTTGACCTTAAAAGTTGCCTCTATGTTCGAAATGATCCGTTGTTCAAAGCATGGTGACCAGACTCCTATTAGCCTTATTATTTGATAATTACTCAAATAACTTTCCTTCCTGGCTCCCGCCACCCTCAGTTTCAGGCTAATTGTAATAAATAGTATTGAGTGGCAGCTTTTAATGTCTGAAACTGAATTTTTTCAGGCCACTTTGCCACATGAAAACACATCCGTTACAAAGAGTATTATGATGGTACCATGATGCAATGATTCACTGCCATAGTGATGAAGTGACTTTTTTTGGTCAATTTCTACAATAGAGGAATATATAATCAAATGGCTGGCAGTTATTGGCATGAGTGCTTGATTTGTGAGAAAAGAATGATTTGAGCATGTTAATGTAAATATGCCCATTGGTTGTAAATGGAAAATTGAAAAGCTTGCCAAAATAGCCCCAAAAGAGGTTCCTTTGTTTAAGAGAAAAGCAAGACTGTTGATCCTTGTCTTTTGCTTTATACAATTACTCTATTTAAAAAAAAAAAATCCTGTAACATGACCCATAATGCCCTGCTCCTCAGTGGTAACAATGCACAGAGGAGGATTGAAATATTTTAAAATTTGCATCAGTCAAACCTCTCATGCAGAACTGAGAGCTTTCTCTAGGGATATTCTGTCTCTCAAACAGGAATAAGAGAAGTGTCTTTGTGTAGCACTGAGGTGTCATTTTTACAGAGCAACTTTTTTTTAACAGAGCCATACTTTAAAGCTTCTGAAAATAAGAACCAAATCTTGGTAAGCGGAAATTTGCTTACTTCTCTTCACTTTTCATGGACCAGTCAATCACAATCCATCTGAAACATTTGCAGTTCCTTGACCTTTTTGCGTGGATGTCTGAGATTGTTGGTTGGGGTGAGAGAAGAGGCTGGAGTGTTGGAGAACAAGTCATAATCATAGTTCAATAACCAGTATTATTTGATTTGTCTGTAACATGCTAGTGTGGGGACCTCCATGCTTTGCACAGTTCTTTCATCACAGCGGGCTTTTATTTCATAATAACATTCATCTGGGTTTAAAAGAATGATCATCAGTGTCCATTTGAGCCAGATGACTGGGGACACATCGAACACGGGTTTTCATCAGGAATATAGGGACCCTCTCATGTGAACATCCATCTTAATTGTAAGATTTTTTTTTTTACATTCCTCATATTTTCCAGTTTATTTTCTTTCAGAGGGAGGGAGGAATTGAGGAATTGTTTTTGAACTTGTAAAGTGTATTCAGCAATCATTTATTTTGAGAAAAAAGACAATATGGTCTTTCCTTCTTTTGCAGTGATCTAGTAAATGGACTTGTGGCCTTAATGAATAGCAATGTTAGTAGCCCTGTCAACTTGGTAAGTCCTCTTTCTTCCCATTCTTTGTTCCCCATTGCTTAGCAGGAGAGTGACTTTCTGGCAAAGGTCCTTGTAAGCTCTGGGTTGTAGGGTCCACCTCTTCTATCAAAAAATCTGTTGGGCCCTAAATAGTTTTTGGTTGGGATAGATGCAGTGAATAAGAAAGTTTTACAAGCAAAAAATTTCTACAAAGATGTTTTACAAAAGACCATAATGAAGAAACCTGCAACTCCTAAGTGAGATGACCTAGGCCTATTAAATTTGTGCAGTAACATGCATAATCAGTCACTATTAATAATGATAATGCTTATAATTTATGGAAATTACATGCATAAATTTGTGTGTCCCTGGTTTAACGCATGAATGTCCCTTGTGTAAATATCCCCGAGTAGATGGATATGGATTCTGTATCCATGGAAGATGGAGCTTTTTCCAAGAGAATATCTCACTGGTGAGAGTGGTTATGATATACCTGTGAAAACAGCCTTCTTGCTACCTGTAGAGCTTCTGTGTTCAGTAAAAAGAACACTGGCTGGGGAATCAGAAGAATTGGGTTCAGATACCCCCTCAGATACTTGCTACCTGTGTGATTTTGGACCAGTCATTTAGTCTTACCTTAGTTTCCTTAGGGCAATTAGGTGTGCCTGGAGTCAGGAAGATTCATCTTCCCGGATTCAAATCCATCCTTCGACACTTACTAGCTTTGTGAGCCTCTACAGGTCCCTTAACCCTGTTTGCTTCATTTTCCACATCTATAAAATGAGCTTGAGAAGGAAATGGGAAACCACTCCAGTATCTTTGCCAAGAAAAATCTCAAAAAAAGGTCACAAAGTCAAAAACTACTGAACAATGAAAACAGCAGCTTCCTTCTATGCAAAGTAAGAGGGTAGGACTAACTGGTCTGTTGAGGTCCCTTCCAATTGAACATCTATGATCCTGTGAAAACCTATTTTCTCTATGATCCTTGGGGTTTTTTTTTTATTATTGTTATCAAAATAAGGCCCATGAGAGAGTTAAAATTCATCAAAAATACCCTTCAGAGAACTTACTAGAGATATATGGAACTTAAAAATGTATTTTCCCAGATTTTTTTTTTAAATGGAAAGATTCAGCTTGCCATCTTGAAAGATATGAAGTTAACCCATTATATTTAGAGATTCCATTTTAAAGCAGTAAATGAAAGTGGATATGACTTTTTCTTCCCTTTTCAGTATTAGATACAAAGTCTATTTGGTTTTTTTTTTCTTTAATTGGAAGGGATGCTAATTATCAAATAAATCTCCACATTTTGTATCAGTGTAGATTTCTAATTCTCTATGTGGACTTCTATATCTAGTGTGTTTGACACTAGATATTATCAGATTTAAGCAGTAGATCTCACTTGTCCTTAGCATTTATGTTCCTGCACTCATTTAGGGGCTGTTAGCCCATCAGAATTATTTTTTATAGCAAAGGAGAAAGGAAAGGAATAAGCATTTATTAGTGCCTTCAATGAGCCAAATGCTATAGCACTTTACGAATATTGTCTCATTTGACCCTCACAACAAATCTGGGAGTTGGGTGCTATTCTTACCTTTATTTTACAGTTGAGGAAACTGAGGCAGACAGAGGTTAAATGACTTGGCTTTCGGTCACAGTAAGTGACTAGTAAGTGTCTGAGCTATACTTGAACTCAGGGTTTTCTGACTCCAGGCTCAGCACCGTATGAACCACCTATATATACAGTGGTAGCGCTATCATACTTGGAAGTGGTAAAGTAGATAGATACAATGTATCATCTTGCCAGCTTCAGTAAACATGATTTTGATGTGTTAACAGCCCTGAATGAAAATTGCAACTATGGTGAAATAAACATATGTATGTTCTAGAAAGCCTGTTGCCTTCTGCTGTCAGTGAGCCTATAAACATCTTACAGAAGATTATTGTGATTGCTTAATTACTCTCATAACCAGTAACCATTTCTTCCTTAGGGGAACCCAGAAGAACACACAATTCTAGAATTTGCTCAGTTAATTAAAAACCTTGTTGGTAAGTAGGATAAGTCATTTCACGGGTGAACTTCAGCATGAATGTTTCCTATCAGTGGTTAATTCCTTGATTAGCAAATGTGTAATTAATATAAGCTAATTGAATTGGATAAAAGCAGCGCTTTTATCAGAGACGTTTGTTTTCTGATGCTTTAATTAAATAACAGCAGGAGAGAGGGTGTCTTTGGTTTTGTTTGGGATTGTGATTGTGGGCTTATTCCTGTGATAGATCCTTTTTGTTCCTCAAAGGTAGGTCATTCTGTGTAGGTGAAAATGATTTGTTCCAGGAGCCTTTGCTGGGTGAGAATGGCATTTCAGAGGGTGAAGGAGAATCACATAAATTGTATGTTGCTTGGTGTAGAACAGATCAGCCAGTTCTAAGTGCTATTTACAATTCTGACCAGCTTTCCTGTGAAATTGTAAGAGCCAACATAGAAATCAGGGCAGGAGATAATAAGCCAGCCAATTGCGCCACTCGGTGACCCAGAGTTTTGTCTGATACCAGACTCAGTTTGGGCCCAAGCAGTTTGTGTCCTGTAAACATGATGAGATTAGTTCCAGCCCTAAGTAATTCCTTTTCTAGGGATCCATCATTGGAATCCCTGGAATTTTTTTCCCTGTGTTATGCTGCCATGTGTATAGAGAGATTAAAGATTTCTGTTGGACAGAATATGACACTGGAGTTAGGCTTTGCTGAGATCAAAGCTCTGTTGTAGATTCACTTCTTAATAGCTGCTCTTCGATATTCCTGAGGTCCTGGGGTTTACCTACAAATGAGTTTGACTTGGAACCAGAGATGGTCTAAGATAGGCCTGCACAACATAACGGCTGGCTAAAGGATTTCGGTTGGCCCGCAAAAAATGTAGAGGATGTAGAAGAGAGTAAAGATGTAAGGAGTACATCTTTGTCTGTGCCCCACTTAAGCCACCTCCCACTAGTCACTATTGTGCCCAGCATGTAAATTGGAGGATGGGTTGCCTCTGCATGCTCTGTCCTGTCACATGACCCATGGCAACCAATCATCATCAGTCTGTCTCTAGTCTGAGAGGAGCAATTTCATGATAAATAAAAATCATAAGTAATAAGTGTAATTGATATTAATTGAAATTTCCCCCTTTTTAAAATATGGTTTTACTAGCATGATAGTTTAATCATTAATTATACCTTTACTTGGAAAAGGGAGCCACTAAAAACCTATCTGCAGCCTGAAGAAGTTCAGCCTATTTTAATTCTGTCCCCTACCCATTGCTAAGTTGTGAAGGTCTGGTCTAAGTTTAAAAAAAAAGTTCAATGTTGTCCACCCACCTGATCTGAATTCCTATCTTTATGTATCTGTCAGCAGCAAGGCTTTGGAGCTTTGGTGCTGAATCTGACCTGTGAAAACCTCACATCTCCCTATGTCAACATGCAACCATTTTGGAATTTTGATTTATGGTCCAAGAAATGCCTCTATTTTTCTCCTCAGTGACCAAGCTGAGGAGAAGGATGGGTCCTGAGCTCAGTGCCTCAGATCACCTGGTTTACTCAATTCCCCTGTATTCTCTGATCCCTAAGTTAACTGTATTCCCTCCCTTCTTCTCCCTCACCCCAGCATCCAACAAGGAGTCTTTTTAAAAAAATTATCATAGGATCAAAGCTTTAGAGCTGGGAGGGAGCTTAGAGGTATCTAATCCAAGCCCTTCATTTTACAAATAAATTGAGGCCCAGAGAGGTCTAATGACACAGAGAGGTCAAGGTCACATGAGTAGTAAATAGCAGAGGGGAGATTTGACCCCATCTTCTTTGACTCCATATTCTGGATCCTATCAACTTCACTGCTCCTCTTCCAGAATCCTTACTCAATTTTTGCAGTATCAGAATTATATAAAATAACAAAGTTTTTCACCATCAGTAAGAAGGCCATTTTTAAGTATCCCTTCTTGGACATGTGAATATATATATAATGACTTTTAGCAAGTCACTTAACCTCTCTGCCTCAATTTCCTTGTCTGTAAAATATGAAGTGGGACTTAGTGTCTTCTAAGGTCTTTTCTGGGTATAAATCTATGATCTTGTGAACCCTGGGTGTTGCTTCCCTGCCACAAGGAGGTATTGGAGTTAGACTTTAGTGTGTAACAGAAATAAGTTTTATTTCCATATTTTAAGAGGGCTAAAACTCCAATTTCAGCATCGGGAGAGCCAGGTGAGGAAATTACTCTAGCAGTGAAGGTCAGTACTTGCCATACAATTTACAGACTTAGATAATTCCCTGTGTGACTGAAAAGTTAAGTGGCTTCCCGGGGGTCATAATGACAGTATGATTATCTAACGGATAGCAGTATTCATAACAACCTTCATTTCACTTATGAGAGGTTGTTATTTAAATTACTTCCTCCACTAGGGTCCAACTCATTGTCTCATTGTAGCAAAATGGTAATCCTAGGGTATGCGAGTGGAACAAAATTTATTAGGCCCTACCAAATGGAAGGGCAGTAAGTGGTACAGTGGCCAGAGCCTGGGCCTGGAGTCAGGAAGGCTTGAGTTCAGTCCAGCCTCAGACGGTTACTAGCTGTGTGACCCTGGGCAAGTCGCTTAACTCTGTCTGCTTCAGTTTCCTCATCAGCAAAATGAGCTGGAGAAGGAAATGGCAAAACACTCAAGTATTTCTGCCAAGAAAATGCCAAATGGGGTCACAGAGAGTGGGACGTGACTGAACAATAACAACCAAAATAGAAAAGCTTTTCATCACAGATGCTAAGAAGGATTGGGTTAAGCTTGATGGGAAATTCTGTAGTAATTCTGGGTGCTGTGGATAGAGAGGAATAGCTTAGTAGAGAGGATAGAGGTCTGATCTCAAAAGAGTCCCAGCCCTGCCTCTGACCCATGCTTAGCTGGTGAATCTGGACTAGTCATTCAGTCTTTGTGTCCATGGTGATTTTCATAGACTATAAATTGCCAAGCTCAGCATTCGTAAAGGGAGATTCTTCCCTGGGAATTTTTCCTACACTAATAAAATGACATCTCTGGGATAAATTTTTTTACTCATAAACAACAGTGATGATGATGATGATGATGATGTGATAGCTGACATATATGTGGCTCTTAAAAGTTTGTAAAATGTTTCATGCATATTCCATAGCCACAGAGCTGCCTTAACCTTCCTGATGCCCAAATGCTTCACCTATAAAATGGGGGAAACATCTCATACAGTGTGGTATAAGGAGATTGCTTTGAATATCTTCTAATTGTTTGCTGCTGTGTCGGTTGTGTATAATTCTTCATGACCCCATTTAGTCCATCCACCTGAGGCAGGATTGGAACTCAGGTCTTCCTGACTCCAGACCTGGCTCTCTGGCGCCCTATCCACTACACCAGCTAGCAGTCCTTGTATATCTTAAAGCCCTATAAAAATGAGAGTTACTGTCCAGGAAGCTATTGTCACATATAAATGGTGCCCTGGTTTTCTAAGCCTTGAGAGGACAGGGAAAAAAGACCCTTTTCTAATGTGACCAACTGGTTTAAGAAAACATATTTCTGCTGATCAGCTTACACTAAGCTTGCTGCTTGGAGGCTGGGCTCCTGGATCACTTGTGTATGGGAGTCCTAGACTGAGATAGACTAAGCTACTCAGCTGTCTGTATTCAGTCCTGTATGAATGTGGTGGGAGGGTGGGCTACCTAAGGAGGGATGGAGAGTTCCAAGTTAGAAAACAGAGCAAGTCAAAGCTCCCACTCAGAGGCCCATGAGAGAACACTGCTGACCATACGTCCAGCCTGGATGTGATAGGGATACCCAATCCTCCCCCCCAAAACCTCTAAATGTCCAAGCCCCTGACTCTGAGGTGGGATTTGAACTTTTGTTTGCTTCATTTTAAAATTGTCCTATATCACATTACAATGGTTTGTTCTCTTTATATCTCCAGTTATGTTTTGGTTTTGGTCTTTAAACAGGCAGTGGTAGTGAAATCCAGTTTCTCTCAGAAGCCCAGGATGACCCACAGAGAAGAAAACCAGATATCCAAAAGGCCAAGCTAATGTTGGGGTGGGAACCTGTGGTAAGTGAAGCTGAAGGAGAGGCAGTGTCCCCTGGAAAAATGAGTTCCTCTGTTGTACATGACCTTCCCCACTCCTTCCCTTTCTGTGTTTTCCATCCACCAATCGAAGAGCCACACACCTGGATCCAGGTAGGGCCTGGGCAGGCAGAGGGGAAAAAGGGGTAGAGTTTTCCTTGCACCATTAAATGACTTTTCATGCCTCATTTGAGAATTGCTTTCTGTTAGCAAGGAAATAACTTTGATGGCCCTGCCTGAGCTGAATGAAATGATATGCACAACAGTCATACTCCCCCTATGCAGACACCTTGGCCAGAGGCCTGTTTGGAGCTTATAGACTCATCATGACCTTTGTTCCTGTTGCTTTCTTAGATCCATATTTAGAGTTTCTAGTGAAGCAGAATTGCTTCCATTTAACTTTGTCTGTGTCCTTTTTTGGATTCATGAAAGCTTACCCAATAAGACTGGGTAACCTATTTATCTATGAATCAGAGAGATGGCAAGCTCATAAACTCTAGGTAGGAAAAAATTCTCATGCTTTAGGGCTTTAATTAATCCACAGAAGATAACTGTTCCTTGCTGTGAATTCCCAAGTTTAATATTGCAAGTTGAGAGGAAGGTTGCTATATCCTTTGGAAACTTACTAATGTTGGTAGCTTTTGGGTGAGAAGCTGATGGTGGAGATAATGAGGGATGCCCTTATTGTCACTCCAAGTCTTTGCTCTCTCCTGACCCCAACTGCCAAGGGCACTTAAGGAGTGGGAGCCACCTATAGACTTTCCTCACCATGTTGCAAGTAAAATCCTTCTTTGAAATGAATTTCAAATCCCCGAAAGCTGGTCTTTTGGTTTCCTTCTGTCTGTTGGCTTACATTCCTGGTGTGTTGTTTGGGGTTTGTTTTTTTTTCATTTTGTTATAAGATTTTTTTGAGTTCCAAATTTTTCTCCTTCCCACTCCTCTCATTTCCCCAAGACAATAAGCAATCTGATGTGAGTTATACATGTGCAATCATGCATATTTCCATGTAAAGCGTATTTCCGCATCAGTCATGTTGTGAAAGAAGAAACAGAACAAAAGGGGGGAAAGTGAAAAAAAAGAACTAAAAGTAATATACCTTGATCTGCAGTCAGACTCCATCAGTTCTTTTTTCTGGAGGTGGATGTTTTCCATCATGAGTCTTTTGGAATTATCTTGGCTCGTTGTTGAGAAGAGCTAAGTCATCACACAATGTTGCTGTTACTTACATTCCCATTTATAACGATTAAAAATAAGTTTTTCTCCATTCTCTTCCTCTACCCTTTTCCTTCTTTTGTTTTCCTTACAAAATATTTGCATTATAAGAAAACATTCCAGGATAAGAATTTGTTTTTTCCCCAAAAGGATTTTCTCTGGAGTTCTTATATTAAATAGCACGCTTTTCTAGTGCCTTATAAGATTTGATTCCATTTACAAAGTAAATTTTTATTTACAACTTTTCAGGAACACATCTATCACATAAGAGGAAGCATGGCATAGTGGAGGGAGCTGACCTTGGAGTAAAAATGACCAGGCTTCAGGTCCTGACTAACGCATTTTAGGTCACATGGTATCGGTCACATGGTATCGTTGTGGCAAAGTTGCTTACCATCTCAGTTCCCAAATTAACTCCCTGAGGCTAAGTGTCACAGACCAATTGCCAGTCTGCATTTGTAGAGAGAAACCATCCCCCCTCCCCAAAGTCAGAAGTTCTAGTCTCCCCCTTCCTGTCCTGAAACAAAACAAAAATCCCATTACGTGGAGTAATAAATACAAACATCTAGTCTGAAGACTAGAGGTAAAATTAGGTATTTCTAGTTGAAGGCTTTGTAGTACAGTAGAAAGAGTACTGAACATGGAGTCAAAGGACCTGTGTTCAAGTCCTGCTTTTGATACTTAACCCTTTGGCCTTGGACAAGTCACTTGATATTTCTAGGCCTCAATTTCCTCATCTGTAAAGTGAAGGGGGTCAGACTGGATAGTCACTGAAGTTCCTTCCCCCCTAAGTCTATGATACTGTAATTCTAAGGACGCATCCAGCTATCTTCTTTTTCTCTCAGAATTTCTTATCTTTTAGGGATTTTGAAGGAAGCTACGCCAAAAGAAGCTTTGGGCCATGTGTTGCTTCCATTTTATCCTCTGTGTTCATAAGTGAAAGCTCAACTGTTACTGTTATTTAAAAAGAGCTGACAACTAACAATGAGGTTAAGATTATCTTAAACTGTGCTATTCCAGGTCATTTTTTCATTATTCGGTCCCTTCAACCAACAGTAGATAAAAGTAGCCCTTCAAGCCTCATGTGAAACATGTCTAAGTACTTGGGACATAAAGGGGCTCACTAACAAAGTGCTGACTGTATTTTCACATATTCTTTCCCCATCCCACTACCTTATAATGGTGAAATGGAATCAGTTCTGGATGTAGAAGGGAACCCAGATGCCTTCCAGTCCAATCTCCTCATATTCTAGCTAAGAAATCTGAGTTCTATTTTTAAAAGAAAACCAAGTGTCTCCCCCAAGTGGCATTTTTTCATTGTTTAATCAGGAATAGAAACTACTGGGTAGAAGCAAAAAGGAGGAAGGAAAGAAAGGAAAAAAAATGAAAAGTAGGCCAGTGTTTCAGGATTTGACATTTGTTTTAGAGTAGAATCTTACTTATAAATAAACAAGGATGAAATAGAAAAACAGAACTGTACTCCTGCTGCTGGATTCAGCTGCGTTTTGAAAGCAGCAAGCAAGTTATTCTGTTTTTCTTGGGTTGGCACTGGTCCTGTGGCCAGTGTGTGGTGCTGTGAGCGTTCCTAGCAGACACTTCATGTTGAGAACCAGCATTTCCTGCAATAGTAAACCCCTGAGCACCAGCACGACTATTTATTTCATTAGACAAGAAACTCGGTATTGATGTGACCTTGTCTCTCTTTCTCTCTCTCTCCAAACAGGTCCCTTTGGAAGAAGGCTTAAACAAGGCAATTCACTACTTTCGTAAAGAACTTGAGTATCAAGCCAATAATCAATACATCCCCAAACCGAAACCTGCAAGGATAAAAAAAGGCCGAACACGACATAACTGAAGGAAGGGTTTGCTTCTTGGGACAGGAGAATCCCCTCTTACGTTTTACAGGATGTAATTTTTTTTTTCCTTTTCCTTTTTTTTTTAAAGAAAGACTTAAACAGGTGTCATGAAGAACAAACTGGAATTTCATTCTGAAGCTTGCTTTAAGGAAATGGATGTGCCTAAACCCTTCCCCAACACACATACACACACACACATACACACACACACACACACACACACACACACACAC
>CM053591.1:70236055-70255332 GCA_028646515.1 Pseudochirops corinnae
AAAATCTGTCTTTTTATGTACAAATAGAATAGAAACATCTTTGAGTATTTTCAAGTTTTTTACCTTGCTGTGAGATCCTTTGTTGTTGACTGTCACTGACAGTTTTATTTACTGGTTTCTTTGTGAAGCTGAAAAGGAAGATAAATGGAATGGAAAATGCCAATTTTATTTATAAAATATGGGTCCCATAGTTATACTATGCATAAGAGAAGATGTTTAACAGTATTGTCGGGCAAGTAAAATGCGGAGATTGAGTCTGCAGGAGTATATACGAGGATTCTGTTAGAAACCTTTATGTTTCTTTGGATTCAGAAATTCTTCAAGGTTTTGGTTTTAGTTGCTCACTTGGATTGGAGATATTTTCATTGATTATCATGGATTAAGGATATTTTAAATCACTACTGTGTTGTGCTGCGTACTCTGGGAAAAATAAAAAAGTTATTGTATTATTGGTTGACAGTGGTTGAATATGCTATTTTAATAAAATATTATAACTTAAAACTCATAGACTTTTCAATTTTTAATTACAGTGGATGTCTTGTATCTGCACAGTACAGATAGATGGTGAAAAGAGGGAAAATTAGTTTATATATTTATTTGTACAAGTCTATTGAAAAACCGAAGTTATTATATATGCTGTATAATTGAGAATGATGGCCTTTGAATTATTGTGTGCAGCCCAGACCAAATTTACAGAAATAATGAAAGGTATTTGGGAAGACTTTAAGCTTCTTAAAGGCTAGACTAGAGTTTTATCTTATTCTTGTACACTCATGAGCATGTTGTGCTGTATGATGGGTATGTGGTTGTTCAGTAAATTTTTATCAATAAGAGTTTGGGGTCCATTTGCATTAGATGGTGTGATTTGTTAGACTGATAGCGTTTTTGTGTTGTTTTCCCCAAGGAAAAAATGAAACTGGTGAGACCACAATTTTTAAGCCAGAGCATGCATTTAAAAGTTAAGTAAAGAAGGAGGTAGGTGGCACAGTGAATAGAGCATCAGCCCTGGAGTCAGAAGGACCTGAGTTCAAATCCAGCCTCAAGCACTTAATACTTACTAGCCATGTGACCCTGAGCAAGTCACTTAACCCAAATTGCCCTGCCTTCACCCCTCCAAAAACAGCAAAAAAAACAATTAAATGAAAAGAAACAAATAGCCCTCCTTTTCTCCATCTCACCCAAAAAAATAATAGATAGTGACTCTTTTTTTTTTTAAATGAGATTGTGATGTTAAACAGATGATATTTACAGCATGGTAAACTAGAGCTCTGATCCCTAGAATTCTGAATCACAAAATATGAGAGGTTACATGGATCTCTTGAGGCCATCTGTTATTGTTGTTCAGTCATTTCAGACTTGGCGTGGCCATATTGGGGGTTTTCTTGGCAAAGATACTGGAATGGTGTGTCATTTCTGTCAGCTCATTTTTACAGATGAAGAAAATGAGGAAAACAGGGTTAAATGACTTGCTATGGTCACATGGCTAGTGTCAAAGGCTGGATTTGAACTCAAGAAGAGTCTTCCAGACTTCAGGCCCCAAGGCCATCCAGTTCAGCTTCTGTCTGAACAAGCATCCCCTTTCCCACATTCCCAGTGAAGGAGTCAAATGGCTTCCCTTGATGTTGAGATGTTGTTCAAATCAGAATCTACCTCTAATCGTCATACTCTAATCCAGTGGTTCTCAACCTGTGGGTTATGTTCAATTTAAATACATCCTGCATATCAGGTATTTACATTATGATTCATAACAATAGCAAAATTACAGTTATGAAGTAGCAGCGAAAATAATGTTATGGTTGGGAGTCATCACAACATGAGGAGCTGTATTAAAGGGTCATGGCATTAGGAAGGTTGAGAACCACTGCAAGTCTAATCCAACCCATATTTCTCTGCCTAGTCACCAAAGATAGTATTTGCCAAATATTTCACTGATATCTAAGTGAGCTATAGCTATGGTACTTCTTTTTGATGTGACCGCCTAATAATCTTCTCAAAAAATCAACCCAATAATAAATATAATATATATAAGTGCCTACGGGCTCAGAATAGAAATTACAGTGGCAAATTTTGGTTCAGGTAAGACCGATCTTTATTATAATTAGATCTTCATGAAAATGGAATGCATGCTGATATAGATAATAAGTTCCCTATCAGTGGAAACATTTAAGTAGAAATTGAATGTGTTGTAGGGTTGATACCTGCATGGAATAGGAAGCCAACTTAGGCGACTCTCAAATCAGGTAAAAAGATGCCAGAAAAGAATGTGAAGAATGACAAATATAAATAGCTCTCTTCACAACTGTCCCAGGGTCAGCCATGATTTAAAACATCCACACAAAGGATAAAGGAATAGGTTCCAATAATTGCATCATAATCTAGGCTTTCTTGATGTGCCTTTCTGGGATAAGAATGGTATGTCTTTGTGCCAAATAAAGGCAAATATTATCCAAGTTAGGTATTCTGTATGTTCTCAAGGTTGGAGGACATGCTTCCTTAAATCTAGGAGTTCCTATCTTAATGTAGATGTAATGTGGATTCTAAGCCATTGGCCCTGAGTATTTCTTTTTAATTGACCTTGACTATAACTTTGATTTTTGATCTGGCAAAGACACAGGTTGCTCTCCCTATTTAGTGGGGTTACTGTTTCTGGGTAATTTACCAGGATAGTCCAGTGACATTTTTGTAGGGGTGCATAGCTTATTTCAGAAGAAATATTTTTCAAGTGTGGATTTGTCAAGTATAGAGCAGTGTTCAAGGATTCTTTTTATACAGTTGGATTTGTCTGTAAGAATAGCTTTTCTGCTTTTTGTTATTTTAATTCTCTTGGGTTAGTTGCTACAGGTGAAATGTTCTGTTGTTATGAACACTGTTTAAACACAAATCTGTCTAAAAAAAAGTTATTTCTGTGATGGCAGGTGAACTTTATCTCTTTGATTTCCATGGTAATCCAATTGGGTTCCCCAATTTAAGTGATTCCTATAACAAGAATACTCTTGTGCATTGCTCATCCTAAGCCAGAGAAGGGAAAATGGTGAAATTCTTGTTCTCATCTTGAAGACTGAGAGCTAAAAGGAAGGAATTTCATCTTCACAGGCCATAATTTGTTCTTAAGCTGAACCTTTGGGGAAATATTTGTAAAGAATTGACACGACTGGGGGTGGAGCCAAAATGGCAGAATAAAAGCAGGAACTCGCTAGAGCTCTCCTCTGACTCCTCCAAATAACTGTATAATATTACTAAAATTCTAGAGCAGCAGAAACCACAAAATGACAGTGAAACAAATCTCCAGCGCAAGACAACCTGGAAGGTCAACAGGAAAATGTGTTGCACCAGACTAAGAGAGGAATACAGTCCAGCACAGGCTGTGCCAGCTGAGACTGGGCCCCAGCAAACCCAGAGCAGGCCTCAGGACTGAATCACTAGCAGCAGTGGTGGTTTCCAGATTTCTCAACCCACAAACACCAAAGACGACTTAGAAGGGTTGTCGAACTTAGGTAAGGGAGGAGTACAGTCTAGCCCCAGCCCCAGCAATGCCTCCAGCAAACCAGGAACATGCTTTGGGAGTGACTGAATTGGCAGTGGCAGTGGCTGTTTCCCAAGCTCAGCCCACAGACAGTAAAGAGGTCAAATAACTGATCAGAAGGAGATGACAGGGTACTGGTACTGAGGCAGGACTCTGTTGCTTTGCCCATACTTGGATCTGGGTCACAGTCCTGCAGTAAGAAGAAGTCATGGCATAGCAGAGCTTGTGGCAACAGAGAGAGGGAACCTTCCTCGCAGTTCCAGAGCAGAAATGAGTATTTGTGGTCTCTCACTTATCAGAGCACAGGCCAGGAGAGGATTAAACACCTCTCTAGGTCATACCACCTTAGAAAACCTGAAACATTACAGGTCCCTAAAAGTATCTGAAAACAGCTGCACAAAACCCCTGAAGTTTGAGACAGTGCACCCTCCATCCTGGAAGCAGAACCTGACTTTAAGAAAGAGTTAAAAGTCAAGTAATAGGCTGGGAAAATAAGCGAACAATAGAAAAAAACTGACTATAGAACGTTACCATGGTGACAAGGAAGATCAGAACATACACTCAGAAGAAGACAACAAAGTCAAAAGTCCGACATCCAAAGCCTCCAAGAAAAATATAAATTGGTCTCAGGTCATGGAAGAGCCCAAAAAGAATTTTGAAAATCAAGTGAGAGAAGTAGAGAAAAAATTGAGAAGAGAAATGAGAATGATGCAAGAAAATCATGAAAAACAAGTCAACAGCTTGCTAAAGGAGACCCAAGAAATACTGAGAAAATAACACCTTACAAAACAGACTGGACCAAATGGCAAAAGAGGTCCAAAAAGCCAATGAGGAGAAGAATGTCTTAAAAAGTAGAATTGTCCAAATAGAGAAGGTGGTCCAAAAGCTCACTGAAGAAAATAAGTCCTTAAAAATTAGAATGGAGCAAATGGAAGTTGACTCTATGAGAAATCAAGAAATTATAAAACAAAACCAAAAGAATGAAAAACTAGAAGTGTGAAATATCTCATTGGAAAAACCACTGACTTGGAAAATAGATCCAGGAGAGATAATTTAAAATTTTTTGAACCTGAAGTCAGGGATCAGAAAAAGAGCCTAGACATCATCTTTCAAGAAATTATCAAGGAAAACTGTCCTGATATTCTAGAACCAGAGAGTAAAATAAAAATGGAAAGAATCCACCAATCACCTCCTGAAAGAGATCCAAAAAGGAAAACTCCCAGGAATATTATAGCCACATTCTAGAGTTCCCAGGTTAAGGAGAAAATGTTGCAAGTAGCCAGAAAGAAACAATTCAACTATTGTGGAAGAGTTGGCACAACTTTGGATCATTCAAAATTTTGTTTCCTAAATATTAATTGCCTTCAAAATTGGTTATTTTAAACGTAGTACTTAAATGGATTTGTGTTCTCATCACTATGGAAGTGGAGGACATCTCCAGGATTGCAAATCATATTCCTTCCATCCTTATCCATATGATACAACTCTTGTCCATGTCTTCCCATAAATTCTTCCCAGGGCATCCACCTAGCATGCTGTGGTCCTTTCTTGATTTCTCCTGACATCACTCAAAGATACTAGTGGATACATGATTGCACGCCACCATGGGGGGGGGGGGGAAGGGAGGGGAGAAAATCTGAAACTCAAGTGATTGTGGAACTGAATCTTGTAAATTAAAAGTAAATGAGTAAATAAATAAAAAAAAGAAGAAGGAAAGACAAAAAAAAAGCTATCACCTTCAAAAAAAAAAGATACTAGTGGAACATTGGTTATTCTTTGATCTTGCTACATGATCAGTTAATCTCTTTTAATAATTCATTTCTTTTACTCTTAACTATTTATCATAGTGCCTTATTATGTTGTGGATACCCTGCTACACCCATCATGCATGCTTCCATTGCCTTCTGAATGATAATCAATTTTAATTCTTGAGAGATCGTAGTGTGTGCCATGACATATCCATTCAACAATGCTGGTCGAATATTAGTATTTAAAAGATGACTTCATTTCAGGGAAGCTTGGGGATCACTAAAGGAATTTTCTGCAGTTGCTGATGAGTAATCCTGCCTTCCCATCTCCTGCATAATTCTGGGCCCATCTGCATTCTCTGTCCAAGATACTTTGGTGGATGAGCTCTATAAATTATCCATGTATCATTATCATAGTCGGGACAACACACATTCAACCACTTGGTGGTGGTGATGGTTATTGTTGGTTTTTGGTGGGAATGGTAAAGCCAAACCATTTTGAATGTTGATAGAGCTCATCCAGGAAATGATGTGGTATTCTGAAACTTGATCAAAACATTACAAGATCATCTTCAAATAGGACCTTCTGTATGAAGTCTTCTCACAACTTTGATTCTAGACTGGTTCTATCTCATGATGATGTTAAACTCCTTCAGCAAGCAACTGTCTCCCTGTTTTGTAACATCAAGAAAGATGGCCACATTGATGACCACAGTCCTAGATGTTCTTAAGAGGAGATAGAAATTGAACAAAGATGGGAAAAAGCAGAGGGATAACAAATCTAAATCAAGGTCATTTGTGCTGGAGGCAATACAATTGTGAGAACACTGAGGAATTCATTCACAAGTTTTATGATAGAAGAGAAAATACCAAAAGTATGAAGGAAACATCCTAAACCTTATTAATACTCAAAAGAAAGCACCTGAAAGAACATCACAACTTCTTTCTTTTACACCTAGTTTCCCATTGTAGAAATGAGAAGCTTCATTCTCAATTTTGGTTGATGTCTGTCACGAACAATCTTCACATTAAAAGCATTTGCAGAGAAGGCACCAGTTGGTCTAAAGGATTGATAAGCCAAATGGGATCTACCTAAAGTAAGTTCTAGCCAGCATTGTATTAATGACAGTATTGCACAAAATGATGCTGTTTTAGCATTGCATAAATGAGGTAACAGATAGATACAGAATCTACAGTTTTCAGAAACTATTTTGATCCTTTGCGTCCTTCTAAACACTGCTTAAATATCTGGCTCGATCAGCATTTCCTGATCTTCCCAAAAAGCTATTAATGTCCTCCCCCCCAAATTTTGTTTTTATGTAATATGCATTTATTTATGTAATAATAACTAACATTCTGTACTACTTTACATATCTCATTTGATCCTCAAATGTACCTTGTGATTTAGATGCTATTATTGTGCTCATTATACAGATGCACACATCTTCCCCAATAGAATGTACTAAATAGAAGACCTCTTTGAGGTCAGGAACATCGGTTCAGCACTTAGCACAATGCCTGGTACCTATTGGATATAAATACTTGTTGATTGATTATATTTCACAAAAGAGGACCACTGATAATGCATGCAACCTTGATAAGGCAACAAGAGTTTTGGGTTTATTAGAAAATTACCTATTCAAACCCAGAATGCTCACAACACTTAGAGGACTCAAAGATTTTAAAACTTCACCCTATTTGTATGGACTCAGGATTATAGTATACTCACTTTTTGAAAGCATCTTTGAAACAGATTTTAGAAGTGAAAAATCAGGCTTTTTGAAAGTGACATTCCAGTCAGCCACACCTTTACCATCACACAACTGAAATATGTTGAGAATTCAGCTTTCCACTATGCTTACTGGTTTTTTTAAGCAATTTTTTTTTAAAGCATTGCATTCAGTAGAACACAGTGCCACCTAAAACTCTTACAATAAGGTGTCTCATGAATGCTAATCATGTATGGTATCATTAAATTAATTCATTAAATTTTAAAAAATAAAATTTAAAAAACACTTTAAATGATACAATTTGAAACTATACAGATTAGGTGTGAACCAAAAATGTACAGATTAAGGTAGATTAGGAAAATGAGGACCTGGTTGACTTGGGGGCAAAGTTTTGGCTAAATTGATGCCAACCATAGATTTTTTGAGCCCCAAAACAGCATATGGTATGAAAAAGAATTTTTCTTTTCTTTTCCTGAGACTCACTTGTATTTTATGATTGAATCTTCAACTTGTCCCAGTCTACAGAGCCTGAACCACAAAGGATCTTAGCTAGGAGGAGAATCCTAAAAAGGACTTAAGAGACTGAGACAAAGTGATACAAACCTAATTTTGTGTGTCCTTTCCATGGTGCTTTCCTGACCTAACAATGAAGGATTTGGCTCAGCTGTCCTAGATTCTGTTTTTTCAACTTTGCTTAACCTACCTGACTTTTAACCTGGACATTTTTGTTTACTCTTTTTATATATTGGTTTTTTAAGTGTGTATCTTACATACAATCAGTTGTTGGATTTTGTTTTCTTATCCATCATGCCACAAGTTGTGAAAGATGACAAGTGAACAGCCCAAATATTCCACTGGTATCCTCAATATCAAGAGAAAGTGAAAGAAAAATCCATGAAAGAACCCAACACATTGAGTGGCAAAATAATGATAGTATGTGAATAAGTGACCAAACATAGAAAAATTGTGACCTATATTGTTGGAAGGAACATCCAAATGGATGCATTCGCAGCTCCTATTGAAGATTTCTTCTGTCACTTTTGGCAGATAAGTGGAGTGGTGAAAACACTAAACAGGGAAACCAACCCACCAGCTATTGCAATAGACCAGGCATCAGGTGATAAGAGTCTGCAACAGGGTATGATAGTGTCAGAGGAAAGAAGGGGGCACATACGGTAGTTGTTGGCAAAAGCAGAATTAACAAAATTTGGAAACAGATTGGATGTGGGGTGAGTTAGAGGAATCAAGGAGGACACATTTTGGGTCTAGGTGACTGGGAGAATGGTAGTACCCTTGATAGTAAAGAGTAGCTAAGAAGAGGGAGGAATAAGTTCAAGTTTCAGTATGATCTGCATGCTGAGTTTACGATATCTACAAGCCATCTGTCTAGTAGGCAGTTGGAGGTCTAAGACTGGAGGTCATGGTTAGGACTGAGGTTAGGACTGGGCATAGATCTGAGGATATATATTGGAATTAAAATCATGGAGCTAATGAGATCACTGAGAAATCATATAGAGGGAGAAGAGAAATGGACATAAGACAGCACTGGGGCACACAGTGTGAGGGGCCTGGATGAAGAAGAGGCAGGCATATCAGTGGATAAAGGGCCAGTTCCATAGTCAGGAAGAACTGGGTCCAGATCTCACCTGGATGACTCCAGGCAAGTCACTTAACTAACCTCTGTCACCCAGGCAGCTCTTTACAAATATAAAAAACAAATCAAAGTGATCTTCATTACAGTTGCTAATGAAATTACACAACCAGCAAAAAAACAATTTTTACTTGCTCATCAAAAATTTTTTTTTTTAATATTTATTATAAAACTGTTCTTTCTCACTCTGTCACCTGTATCAGCCATTTTCCCATTCTGTCTATTGCCTATCAGGAAGTAAGAGGCAAAATTGGTCTGTCTTCAAGTTGGTAAAAGGACCAGTTCAGCACTCTTGGAATCAGTCTTGGGCATCACTCTTCTTTGCCTCACAGCCTCTCTCTCTTAAATGAGTGCATCTTATTAAGAAGTAAGAGCAGAAAGAAAGGTGATTGAATTGTGGGAAAGAGAGAGCATTTAAAAGAAAGGAGCCTCATCCATTTCCTATAGAGGAAGAGGGTTCTATATAGTTATCAGAAAATGTGTCTTGTTTTCTTTCCTGCATTAATATTAATCATTGTTGTCCAGTTTTTTCTTACTGTGACTCCATTTTGAGTTTTTTTGGGCAAAGACACTGGAATGGTTTGCCATTTACTTTTCCAGCTCATTTTACAGGTGCAGAAACTGAGGCAAACAGTTAAATGACTTCCCACCTAGTAAATGTATGAGACTGAATTTGAATTCAGGTCTTCCTGGCTCCAAACCTAGTTAGTGCTCTATACTCTATCACATCTATCTGCCTTTAATATTAATATTAATAATAGATAATAGCATTTATATGGTACTGTGTAAAATGCTTTATATATAGGATCTCATTTAATCACAACAACTCTAAAGGATGGGTTATTTTCCCCATTTTATAGGAAACCAAGGCAGATAGAGGCTAAGTGACTTGCCCAGGGTCACAGAGTGTCTATGGCAGAATTCTAATTCAGGTCTTCTGACTCTAGTTCCAGTCTAGTCCTGTTGGACTCCAGGTGTAACAACAGTGTGCCTCTTAGCTGCCCTATGGGGAGGCATGAGGATAGGAAAATGAGATGTTTCCCACTGCCCAAATGAGAATTCTTAATACTTTCCTGACTAGCAGCGTGACATTAGACAATCCACTCTTTTGATTTTTGGTTTCCTACTAGAATCACACCATTTTAAAACAGGAAGAGGAATTTAAAGATTATTTAGTCTAGCCCGCCATTGTTTTTCAAATGGGAAGGTGGATTTGGATTGATTTTTCCACTGTGCCATCGTTTGCCCAGACACTCTGGGAGGGTCAAATTGCAGACTACCAAGTGGCCATGGCCAGCAGGAAACTGAGGTCAAACAGATAACTTGCCCATGATTATGAATTTCAACAATGGCAGGGCTGGAATTAAAATCCAAGTCTCCTAGAATTATAAGCATTGGGATTATATTTCTAAAGCTGACAGTGACCTTCAAGGTCATCTAGCCCAATGTCTTCATTTTACAGATGAGGAAACTGAGGCTCAGGTTCAAGAAACCCTAACTCAGGGAAGCTGAAAACAACCAGTTTCATAGGTCTACGTAGCAGTGGAAAGGGAATGAGCCAAAAAGTGAGCAGGGAAACCAGAGACAAATGAGAGGGAACGAGAAGTCAAAAAACCAGGCCAAAGGAAAAAGCCTGACTAAAAATCTAGTTAAGTTACTTACCTAAGATCACACAGGTAGGAGAGGTACAACAGGATTTGAACTCAGGTCCTCAGATTTCTAAGCCTATATTTTTTTTGTTGTATCACATTTCCTCCAAAAGATTTAAGTTGTAAGAGAACTTGGAAGTCATTTAGTCCAGCTGTTACCTGAGCATGAATCTCATCTATAATGTCCCAAACAAGTGATTTTCCATCTTCTCCTTGAAGGCTTTCATTGACTAGGAGCTTATAACCTCATAAAACTCCCCACTCTACTACTGGATATGTTATAGGAGAAATATCTCCTTTCTGAGTTATTGTGGTAGGTAATTGCTGCCAAAATTGATCTACTACAATGTGGAAATTATATAGGTAAGAAAAACCTAGTTTTTATTATTATTCTTAAGCGCAGGTTCAGATCTCAGACAAAAAATAAATCTGAACAACCATTAGGATGCTAAGAAGGCCTCCTATAGACAAAAATACATCAGAGTGACAGAAATAATTATTTCACATATTGCAATTTCACATTCCTCTTAGGCCATAAAAGTTAAGGAAAAGACATTCATAATCCCATACTTTCTTCAATGTTATAAAAGTTGAATAAACTTAAACAGAGTCATAAACTCACAACTAGCAAACCTAGTTAAACAGACTCTATAGGTAAACTAAGTCAGGTTACAGATTAAACTAGTGGGTTCACAAATAGGCTGTTGAGGGGGAAAGTTACGTGTTGCCAAAGAGTCAGGAACAATTGAGATTTTTTCCTCTGGCTCCTTATCTAAGGAATGATTAAGGCCTTAAGAAAATTAAGAAAGAAATCACATCCCATGGGACAGATTTTGGTCAGGTGAGGTGATTATTAAGCTCTCTGTTAACCAAAAGCTGTGGGAGGAATAACCCTGAGTCTCAAATAATAAAAATTAATAAAAGGAAATTTAAAAAACAAAACTTCCCATTATAGATAGTACTAATTAATAAGAAGTTTCTCCAAGACAGATCTGTCACGGAAATTTCCACCCACTCCTTGTAGTTCTGTCCTCTGGGACCAAGTGGATCAGGATTAAACCCTCTTCCACTTCCCTGTGATAAACCCTCAATTGTTGTAAATTAGCTGTTCTGTTGTGATATCATCCTCTCTAGAGCTTTTTGTGACCTGGCTAAATAAACATCCTCCTCCCAATTTTTCCAAATGATTTCAATTTAGTTATGAGTTCAAGCCACCATCCTGGCCATGCTCTTGTGGATATATTCCAGATTATCAATGTTCTTCTTAAAATTTGTTGCCAAAAATTTTTCATTGATCTTTCTTCTTTACCAATGGTCTTCAGGGAGTTCTAGCACGTCTGGTGTGAGGACTTGCTGAGTCCTTTACAGAACTGCTCATCCATCTTGTCACCCAAATCTCACCTGTGGCTCTAAGAAACTGCAGCATGCTCAGTGGTCATGCCCAGCAGACAGGCTAAACTAGGTTAAAGGTAACTAAAAAGACTTGAATGTGTTGATAACTTAGGGGAATGTCTACCTCAAGCATGTGAAGATTTCTGTCCATCCCGTGAGGGAACAATTTGTTCCAATAGCCATCAAGGCAGCTGAAGCAGGAGTGAAGTGCTTAGAGCTTGGTCAGACATTGAAGACCCAAGGTCATTCACTGCATCTTGCACCGTTGCCAATTGCTTGACTTTTGTCCTATCACTGAACTTTGATGACTCTGGAAGAGAGAGTGAAGCTAACAACTTTGTGCAGCTCTGCCTCACTTAAATCCAATTCATGCACAATTCAAGATATCACTCTGTGATGTCATTGGTCCTCTTTAAAACAAAGGATGAGCAACACAAATCATTGGTTCTCAAAGTAAAGGATGTGCAAATTGATCCTCACAGAGTGTGTGTGCACCTGTGGGAGGCTGGAAAAATCAATAAAAATTCACCCTCCCACCTCCATAGTCCCTCATGGCTTTTAACTATTGCTTCCTAGTTCTAGTAGAGTTGATCACATACTGTGAGGCATCTTTCATATACCAGAGCGAAACAGAGAATAAACCAACTGGGCATTTAGCAACTAGAGTTAAATGTGAATCTGTGCTTTGTGTCTTTAAGAACTGTTCTCTGAAGACGATAAATGTAAAACTGTCATTTATTGAATTTATATAGCTTTTTTACTTGGTGATCATAATAACCTCCAGAACCACCTCCTGGTCTCTTCCAGGACCCTACAGACCCTTCTAGAATCAGAAATATTCATAGTAGGTAATTTTCTGAGAATGGAGGGAGAGGAGAGGAGAAAAGGGATGAGTGCTATATCCATTTAAAAGGAGAGGCATAGTCAGTATTCCTAGGAACTGAAACTCTTCATCTCTTTTGTTTTAAAACTTCATTTTTAAAATTCTGAGCTTAATACTAAATGAAATCATCATCTGTCTCCATATGCAAAGCAAAATAGAAAAAAAAAGGCTTTTATATGAAACTGGGAATCTTGATTATGTACTGTTGGGTTTTCCTTTTAAGTCAGCGGTTCTCAACTTTCCTAATGCCACGACCCTTTAATACAGTTACTCATGTTGTGGTGACACTCCAACCATAACATTATTTTCATTGCTACTTCATAACTATAATTTTGCTACTGCTATGAATCATAATGTAAATATCTGATATGCAGGATGTATTTTCATTGTTACAAATTGAACATAATCCACAGGTTGAGAATTGCTGTTTTAAGTATATAATAAATTCAACACATAATTTTCAAAGCTGTCTTGCTTGTCTATATTTCCTTCTGGCCTTCTTTCTATTCCCTATTCTGCATTAAAAATAAAAAATAATGACCTTCTTTCTTATATGGGGGGAATTCCTATCTAGAGCCTCCTTTTTCCTCCTACTCCACAACCTAGCTTTAAAAATAAATGATAAAACACATAACAAATATGCTTATCCAAGTAAAACAAACTCCCACATTGGTCATGTCTGAAAATGTAAGTCTCTTCCTACCTCTTGAGATCATCACTTCTTTGTGGGACCGTCAAGAGTTGGATAACATAATTCATCATCAGTCCTCTGGAATTGTAGTTAATTATTGCATTGGTTAGATTTCTTAAGTCTTCAAAACTGCTTGTCTTTGTTAGTGTTATTGTTACTGTATGAGCTGTTCTCCTGGTTTTGCTCACTTCACTTTGCATCAGATCATACAAATCTTCTCAAGTTACTCAGGAGTCATCTCTTTTCATTATTTACTATGGAATCATAACATAACATGATGTTCATATACAATAATTTATTCGACCATTCCACCATGTAACTTCCTTTCTTTCTGGGACCCCTGGCAGCAATTTATGTCCCAAGTACCCTCTCTTACCCTGGCAGAAACAGTGACTGCTTGCAAATGGTAGCTAGAGCATGTGTACTGACCCAGGGAGTCTCTGGCCACATCTTTTGTTGTGCCTCTTCCCTTGAGGGTAAATAGGCAATCTGATATGGACATTTCTAAGCTTGTGGCAGCCTTATAAGTTCCAGAACTAGAGCTCCTGGGACGTCTTAGTCAAAACAGACTGACAGCAAGAATTTTATGTATCAGATAGAGTGTCCACTGAGAGGGGGAGCCTAAACCTTCACATGAGTCATCCCAGGTGCCTAATTTTGACCTCATCAGTGTGCCTATAAGGCACAGCCCTAGGATGAAGGGCAATGCTAAGCCTGGCACTGGTGGGGGGGGGGGGGGGCCTGGTAGGCCCCAGCACAGGGGGCACCATCATGAGACTTAGTAATGGAAGGCAGGAGAGCAGCTCAGGCTCCAGAAGCAGCTGAGGAGGCACTGGTATGGACAGCAGTTTTGCTCACTCTAATTTGGAATTGATAAGGCCCTATTACATTGCTTCTATATGTAATACCTAGTGGCCATAAACAA
Source organism: Pseudochirops corinnae (assembly GCA_028646515.1). Taxonomy (NCBI): domain Eukaryota; kingdom Metazoa; phylum Chordata; class Mammalia; order Diprotodontia; family Pseudocheiridae; genus Pseudochirops; species Pseudochirops corinnae. The sequence continues at coordinate 70,250,248 of CM053591.1, forward strand.
CCACCATTTGCTTTTTTTTTTCCTGATAGGAAAGAGTAAACGACATAGTATGAGCAGACTTGGATGTGTTGTGATTATTTTTTCTCTTCCAACATTTCCTGTTTTAGTTGAAGGCACAGGCTTGCAACCTTAGTGTTATCTTTGGATCTCCATTCTCCCAAACACCCCATGTATTCAGTGAGTTGTCATATCTCATTGTCTCTGCCCATCTTTTGCATCTGCCCCCTCTCACACAACCACCACCCCACTTCAGTGCCTTATCACCTATCCCTGAGCCTGTTGCAACAATCTCCTCGGTTCTCCTCTCTAAGTTATCCCCTTGCACATCTGTAAAATTATTTTCCAAAAGCAAAGCTCTGACCACACCACTCTCCTACTCAGTAAATTCCAGTGGCTCCCTATTCATTCTCTGATCTGATACTATTTCATCTTTATTCCATTGTTTTTAAACGTCTATTTTTGTATGAGTTTTACAATATCCATAATTATTAGTACATTAGCACAAGAATATAATTCACAAACAGGAAAATACACACATTGGAATGACAGGCTCAAACATTTTTACAAATGGGGTACATAAAAAAATTGACAATCCTTGCTCCACTCTGTTCTGTTCCCCAGAACTTAGCACAAAATAAATGTTTCTCATCCTTCCTTCCTTTCTTCCTTCTCTCCTTCCTTCTTTCCCTCCTTCCCTCCAGTATTTTTTCCTTCCTTCCTTCCTTCTTTCTTTTTCTCTCTCTCTCTTTCTTCCTGTTCTAAACTGCTATAAGCAACTTTTGTGTTTGTGTTTTTTTCATCTTATGCCCCCCTTAGAAACCCTTGGGACCACCTATTCAAAGGAGCATCTGGGAGGGAAGCCACTTTGTAGATCCAGCATGGACAGAGTGGCAATAGCCTAAGGGCTTCTTTAAAGTTAAAAAGGGTGGAGGGAGAGGAAGTAACTGCATGCAGAAATCAAATTAGTGAGACATTTTCTAATTAAAACTCAGAAAGAAAGCATGAGGAGATAGTCTAGCAACTATTGAGATAATGATGTGAAAACCATTTCTAAGCTGTCAAATGCTATAAAAAACGCAAAGCGTTATTACTGCTAGATTAAGAGAGGTCTTGGAGGTGAATGGAAAATAGAAAAAGCTAATGGCTTTTTTTCTTCTTTATGTAAGTCTATCAATTCATAGCAACTGACTGATAATCAGTATCATTGTATCCTAGAATCTAGGACCTAAATTCCAGCATCACCTGTGTCACAAGCATATTGTAAGTCTCACATGAAAGCAATGAAAATTGTTTTATGAACTATAAATGTAAGCTATTATTTGTTAATTCTGAATTAACCAGCAAAATTGATTCACTGACAGCCACGCACCACAATCCACAGAATAAAGAATACTCTGTCAATTTATCAGTCATTTCCATGTGCAGACCAGGTAAAGTTTCCTATGTTGAGCCAGTTTAATCTATAGACATGGTGAAGAGAGAGCTAGGAAGACCTCGGTTCAGGTTTCACCTCTGACACAAACTGGCTACATGGCCCTAGGTTAATCACTTAGCCTCTCACTGCTATGAGCAACTCTTTAAGAGTTACAAGTATCAGAGTAGGGGTTGGAAAGGGGGTATCCTGGTTTATCATCAGTCCTCTGGAATTGTAGTTAATTATTGCATTGGTTAGAGTTCTTAAGTCTTCAAAACTGCTTGTCTTTGTTAGTGTTATTATTACCGTATGAGCTGTTCTGGTTTTGCCCACTTTGCTTCAGATCATACAAATCTTCTCAGGTTTTTCAGGAGGCATCTCTTTTTATTATTTCTTATTGAATAATAATGCAACATTGAATTAATATACAATAATTTGTTGAATCAATAACCCCCAAACCCATTTAAATTAATGAATAAACTCTTCTAGTCCTTAAAGTATCTAACAAAATACTCTAGCCCTGATACTTTTATCAGGAGAGAACACTCTGTTGAATCAATAAATCAAGGTCATTGAACTAAGTGCAAACAACTTAATTAATCCAGTCACAAAGCATTATTTTCAAACACTGAAGGAAATGAAATGGCGCTATACCAGAAGTACATTGAGATTGGCTAAAGAAACTGAGTCATACAAGTTAATTCCGAAATCAGGAATCAAGTGCCTGGTGGTAGAACCTGTTACAGATAAATCTGAGAGAAAATAACTTTCCAGGAGGGGTGAGAAACAAGAGCCTCTGTCTTTATTCCTCCACCCCCCAGCTACCTACCCTTACCACCTTGACTGGAGGAAAATGTTTTGTACCTCAAAAAATCTGGAAGACATGAACATCCCATGGCCATCCATGCAGTGTTTTAGAAAGGGTTGATGTCAGTGTCTGAATGAAGAGTTGAAGACTAAATAGAAACACTGAAGGAATTCAGATTTAGGACTTAGAGAAATTATTATTAAATAAGCAATTATTGGGGAGATCCAGCGTTTTTTCCTTCCTATTTCCTTATTCTCTACTATGCTGAGCCAGTATCTGAAGGACACTGCTGGTAATGAGATGGAATTAACTTTCTTCTCAATCTTGTTCAGACCCCACCCAAGTGGGAAAGCCTATTGCTTTCTACTCAGGCTTGGGGGACAGAAGTAGTTTTTTGGGGGGGAAATAGATACTTTGTCCAGATTGTCCTAGCTGGGAGTAGTCTGGAAGTAAGTATGATCAGAGTTACAACCCAGAGCCCCTCATTAAATAGGTCCACCTCTCATTATAATATTCATTCTTCTCATTAATTGTTAACCAGTCAGAGTTGATTGCCACTCTCAGGAACACCCACTCTTCTAAGAGCACATAAGCATTGAGTGGGTTGTTGTTTGTTTTTAGTTCTTGAAGAAGAACATGACATCAGGAAGATGATACCATAACTTACAAGTGAACGGGATTTAAGTGAGGGAGAGAGGTGCAAGGTCACCAGCCCCACTTTCTCTTCCAGAGCGGTCTGGGTGCAGTGACCAGATACAGATCAGGATGGCTAGAGATGACTCCACTTGAGTGGGTTCCATGTGGGATATTAGGCATTTAAGAGAGCCACTGACTTCTTTTATTAATTATCTGCTAGCATAATTAGTACAGTGATTAATCACCCAGAAATGATGTCTCTTAAACTTGTTGAAGCCCAAATGGACTTTCCCACTTGGATGGGGTCAGAACAAGATTGAGAAGAAAGTTAATCCAATATCATTATCAGCAGTGTCCTTCAGATGCTGGCTTGACCTAGTAGAGAATAAGGAAATAGGAAGGGAAAAAACCCTGGATCTCCCCAATAATTGCTCATTTAATAAGGAATCATAGGACTCTACAAGAAACTTAATAGAAAGCTACACCTTTCATGAAGGAGAAAGAAAGGACTTCCCCTTTATCACATGTACTCTAATACTGATCTTACTTCCCCTTGGACTTTGTTTGTACTTATGGAAGAGTATGCCCCTAGTGTGGGGAAATGTTTTATATCATCTGTCTTTACAATACCACCTTAGTAAATAGCTGTTTATAAATGCTAATTGTTTGCCTAGCTAGTTGATATCAATGGATAATCATTAGGGAAAGCATAATCATGGAGACTCTCCACTATAAATAAAACAATGAATAATAGTGTTAGAGAACCACTCCCAACTCCTCTGCAGTAAGCATAGAGTCCTGAGAGGCAAAAGTACTAGTCCCCCTTTTAGTGACCCAGTTTGCCAGTGCAAAAGGAAACTGGAATAATATCTCCAGAGGCTGTCCTGCACAGAGAATGTGCCAACTTGCATTGCTATAGGGAGTTTACACATCTGAGAGTTCCCTAGGGTAATGAAATAGTAGATTCTATCTCTATTCTATCCCTATTCTTATGTATTTGTTCATCCAACAACCACTGATTTAGGACCATGGTGCACAGCACTGTTGTAGTCACTTAAGAAAATGAAAAAATAATTACGATATGGCCCTTGTCCATGAAAATCTTACAGTCTAGCAGGAGTATATGACATCTCCATAAATAAACTTGCCATAGTTCTAGAATAATGGTGAACCAGTGTAGAATAGAAAAGTGTAAGAAAGATATAAAGCAATTGGGGGTGGAGCCAAGATGGCGGCATAGAAGCAGGAAAATTCTGCAGCTCCCACATAGCCACCTCAAATACCCAAAAAATATGACTAAACAAACTTTAGGGCTCCAGAACTCACTAAATTACAGAAAAAACCACATCTCCCACTGAAGACAGCTCAGCAGTAAGGGCTCATCACAGCATACTGGGAGCCGAGCTCAGCCCATCCTGAAACCACGGCTTGGCCCCAGGGTGGCCAGGACAAGCCACAGCTGGAGCACTCAGGAGAGTGGATCACCAGCAGTTGTGGCAATTTCCAGAACTATCAACCCATAAGAAACAAGGACAAAGTGAAAGGTCAGTGGAACTCAGCTAAATTTGGGGGAGAAAAGCAGTCCAGCCAAACTGCCTCCAGGGCAAGGAAGCAGCAGAAGTGGCAGCCCTACAGCTGCTTCCACGTGGCTGCTTCAGAAGCTCCCAGCCTGCAGATTGCAGGGGAGCCAAGCAATCATTCAGAGGCTAAGTGCTCTTGTGTTGAGCTGCCAGATTGCGATCTTGGGTAGTGGTCCTGGGGTGCATTTTCAGTGAGCCAAAGCTGGTGAGGGCTGCAGCAGCCTCCTAATTGCTCCAGCAGCCACAAAAATCCCCGTGATTTGGGACAGAGCTTTCCCCTCTGGAAGCAGAGTTCCACAGAGCTAAAAACTCAAGTAATTTACTGGCAATATGAACAGGCAAAGGAAGCAAAGTAAGAACAGCAATCAAACTTTAGATTCCTTGTTTGGAGACAAAAAGGATCAAAGCATGGAACAGGAAGAAGACAATACAGTCAGAACTTCCACACCAAAAGCTTCCAAGAAACATGAAGACTGCCTACAAGCCATAGAGCAGCTTAAGAAGGATTTTGAAAACCAAATAAGAGAAGTAGAGGAAAAATTGGGAAGAGAAATGGGAATGATGCAAGAAAATCATGAAAAGAGAGTCAACAACCTGACTGAAGAAAATAACACCTTAAAAAATAGATTAAGTCAAATGGCAAAAGA
>CM053591.1:70255832-70287112 GCA_028646515.1 Pseudochirops corinnae
TGGGGGAGGGGGGACACACTGGGATGGCTGTTTTGGCGTGGTGGGTGGGGGAAAGAGGGGGAGAAAATATGTAACTCAAAATCTTGTGGAAATGAATGATGCAAACTATAATAAAATTTAAAAAACAAAACAAAAAAAATTTTGAATTTTGAATTTTCTCCCTCCCTACACCCTTTTCCCTCCCGGAAACAGTAAGAAATTTGATATAAGGTATATATATGCAATCGCGCAAAACATATTTCCACATTAGTTATGTTGTGAAAGAAGACAGAACAAAAATAATCAATGGGAAAAAAATAAAATGAAAAATAGTTTGTTTGGATCTGAATTGAGATTCTACCGATTCTTTCTCTGTATGTGCATAGCATTTTTCATCATGAATCCTTTGGAATTGCTTTGGATCATTGTATTGCTGAGAATAGTAAGTCATTCACAGTTGGTTATCATACAATATTGCTGTCACTGTACACAGTGTTTTCACGGTTCTGCTTACTTCACTTTGTATCAGTTTATGTAAATCTTTCCAAGTTTTTTTCTCAAATCATCCTGCTTGTTATTTCTTACAGCACAATAATATTCCATTATGATTGTATATCACAACTTATTCAGCCATTCAATTTCCAATTCTTTGCCACCACACAAAGAACTGCTATAAATATTTTGTACAATTAGGTCCTTTTCTCTTTTTTGATCCTTTTGGTATACAGGCCTAGTAGTAGTACTGTTTGATCCAACGTTATGTACAGTTTTATAGTTCTTTGAGTATAGTCCAAATTGTCCTTCAAATTGATTGGATCAGTTAACAACTTCACCAAATTGTATTATTAGTGTCTCAATTTTCCCACACTCCCTGCAACATTTATAATTTTCCTTTTCTGTCATATCAGCCAATATGATAGGTATGAGGTTATATCTTAGAGTTGTTTTAATTTGCATTTCTCCAATCAAAAGTGATTTAGAGCATTTTTTATGTGACTGGAAATAGTTTTGATTTCTTTATCTGAAAACTGTCTTTTCATATCCTTTAACCATTTATTAATTGGGAAATGATTTGTATTCTTATACATTTGACTCAGTTCTCTATATATTTGAGAAATGCCTTTATCAGACATTTGCTGCAAAAATTGTTTCCTAGCTTTCTGCTTTCCTTCTAATCTTTGTTGCATAGATTCTATTTGTGCAAATCCTCTTTAATTTAATATAATCAAAATTGTCCATTTTACATCTAGTAATGCTCTCTATCTCTTGTTTTGTCATATATTCTTCTCTCCATAGTTCTGACAGGTAAACTATTTCTTGTTCCCCTAATTTGCTTATGGTATCACCCTTTATGTCTAAATCAGGTACCCATTTTGACTTTATCTTGGTATACAGTCTAGGATGTTGGTCTATCCCTAGTTTCTGCCATACCATTTTCCAGTTATCCTAATAGATTTTCTCATATAGTGATTTACTGTCCCCAAAGCTTGGGTCTTTGGGTTTGTCAAATACTAGTTTAATATGGTCATTTACTACTATAACTGATGTACCTAATCTCTTCCATGAATCCACCACTCTATTCTATATTACTAATTTGTAACCAGATAATAATACCACAGGTTTCTTGTAAGGAAAACAAAAGATAATTTATGCAAAGTGCTTTGCAAAAATCTTAGAATATTACAGAGAATTTATATTCTTTTTTTAAAAAATTAAGTATCATTATGAGTATTTTTTGTCTGGACCTATCATTTTATTGGTATGATGAACTCTTGAGGTCAAAATGACGCATACCAAAACAGAGTTCATCTGTATCTTACAGTCATATAGTCTTAGACACTTGCTGGTAACCCTCAGAGGTTAAGTAACTTGCCCATGATGATCATATATTGTACATAAGAAGCAGGACTTGGAATCTTCCTGACCCCAAAATTAGCCTTCTGTCCATAATACAACATTGTCTTTATTATACATAGCATTCTTTTATACTTTAAAAAGACTTTCAGGTCCATTAGCTAATTGGAAAAGTAGGAAGGGAGGCATCTGAATTTAAGGCAATGAAGAGAAGTAAGAACACAGCTCAAAATGTGCACTCAACAGTCATGTATTAATCTTCATTAATGACCAGACCTCATGAAATGCAGGGTCTGCTTATTTATTATTTACAGGTATGGAAAGTAAAAACTAGGCACCAGGCAGGGAATGCCTTGTTCCTCTGACTAATTCCCCTTCTTCCCCTCACTTTCAAAATCACATACTTTTCCCAAAAAGAGCAGAAACATTTGAATAATAAATCTTCAGAAGCTGAATATATAGGTGATGTCTATTAGTTGGTGACATTTAATTAAACTGGAAATTAAAATAGATAGCATGATTTGTAGAATTCCTTGACATTTGACAATATTTTCTGAATATTGTTTGAATAAATAAAAGTCATTCCCTTTCAGTCAGAACACAAAATTCTATTTCTAGCACCTTTTTTGTTTCTTTTTCTGTCTTTCTTTCTCTCTTTCTCTCTTATCCTCTTTTTCTTCCTTCTTTCCTTCTTTCTTTCCTTCCTTCCTTCTTTCCTTCCTTCTTTCCTTCCTTCCTTCCTTCCTTCCTTCCTTCCTTCCTTCCTTCCTTCCATCTTTCCTTTCTAATTAATTTTTTAGCTACAGAAGTTTACAAAGATTATAACTAAGACCCTGAGGAAGTGTATTCTGTTTTTGTCAAACGTTGGCCCATCCCATTGACATTGAAACTGAAGAAGAAAAATTGTGAGTGTGAGTCTCAAAACAACCCAAAAAATGGTGATTTCTTGAATAATTTATTGAAATAAGCAATAATTCTGGTTTCACTGCTGCTTCTAAGGTTAGCCTCAGGGTGCTGCATTTTTCAATCACAGGAACTTTTAAAGATTAAGGCATCCAGGAATTGTGAGGTGCACTGGTATAAGAATTATGCATGGGCCCTTGAAGTATGGGAGTATCATTTTGAAATATCATTTTGTTTCTAAACATATCACTCTCAAAGTCTTTTCCAACCTATGTTTTTATTTTTAAAAATCTTGTATTTTACAAATGAGAGACAGAGGGCATAGCTAAAGATAAAAACAAAGATAAGGGAGAAAGAAGAGAGAGGCAGAGAGAGAGGGAGAGAGAGAAAGGGAGAGAGAGAAAGAGAGAGAGAAAGAGAGAGAGAGAAAGAGAGAGAGAGAGAGAAAGAGAGAGAGAGAGAGAGAGAGAGAGAGAGAGAGAGAGAGAGAGAGAGGAGAGACAGACAGACAAAGAATTTCAGACAGGACATAAAATCTGGGTGTTAACTTTCAAAGCTGTCATGCTTGTTTATATTTCCCTCTGAACTTCCTAAGAGAGCAGCAGGAGAACATTCCAAAGGGCATCATGAGTTTGATTAGGGCTGACCCTATAATCTAACCATGATGCTGTTCGTGACAGTTCCAACACAGTTCTTTTCTAAATGAGAAACATAGGCAGCAAGAACTGATTTGGAGGAACCAGGAGGACAGTTTGAAAGTGTCCGAATCTATTCACCTCTCAGTGTGATGAATTATATGAGAACTCTTTGCTAATGCACAGAATTTACTGGATTCCTGTTTTCTTTGAACTGTCTGTCCCCTGATGTAGGAATGTGGTTCTACTTTCCCTCTTTGACTTTCTTGACACCTCACTGCTTCTTGTCTCTAAATAGTCCTCTTCCCTTGAGCTTTTGCTTTTGTTCTTTTTTTTTTAATTTTTAAAATGTGTTATTCTGGTAACTGACTCTTTTGCTCTTGCTTCTGGTTCTTTACAAACTGAGACTTCACCTGGACCCACTAGTAACACAACTTGAGACTTCAGTACTATGGAGGATATTTGATTCTTGTCCTGAAGTTGGACCAGGAAAAACTGCACAGGCAAGGAGCTCTATATTTTTAAATATTAGAAAAACAATTAGTGTCCTGCTTCCCTTGGTTCTGCCCCAAATCCCCAAGAGAAGCAAGTTGAATTTCCCTGTCGGGTTTTATTCCAAGTGTTCAGAGAGTTATTCCTGCCCCTCCGCCATCCCTATCCTTGTTCTTTGTGATGGGTCCCACTTTTGGAGTATACCAATGTCTCCTCCTTCTTTCTTACCTTTTTCTATTGTTTATTTTTATATAATCCAACTTGCTCTTTTTTCTAAAATTGAAAAAATTACCTTGTTTTTAGTGATTAATTGTCTATTTATATCACCTTCATTTCCAAATTTATCACACTCCTCTTCCATATCAAGCAAACTATACTTATGCCAAAGATTAAAAAAAGAGAAAGAAAAAAAGAATTCAATAAAACTAACTAATACATCAGTTATACTCTTCCTCACTTCTACTGCCTCCTGAATGGGAACTAGCCATGTTGGGTTATTGATGAGTATCTAGAAACACTAGGAGCTGGAATAAACATATATCAATTAGATTTTTTTTTTAAGTCTGGAAACTTTTTCAGTTTCAAAGTCATCTTTTAAATAGCACTTCAATTTTGTTTTGTTGTAGCATTCCCTGTCTCTGTAGATTTGTTCATCTTTCACTCATATTGCCACATTTCCCTAGAGAGGTATAGTTCAGGCCCATTTTATTCACAGTAAATAAGCCAGTCTCTGATTTAAAGTGGGAGAATGCTCAGGGAGCCTTGAATCCAAACATCATCGAAAGGGTCAGGTACAAAACAATTTTAGTGGTAAAATGGACTGGAAGAGAGATTAAATATAGTTCAAGTCTACTTCTTACTATTATCTATTGGTAAGGTATTGGTATAGTCCTACTGCTAATTGGCTCAATAATGTTACTTATATAGGTTAATGAGGGGGCATGTATTTAAAAAAGGGAAGAGTTAAAATATAAATGAGCTCCCTAATTTCAATGATTTTTCCACAGTTAAATGTCCTCGACAAAACAAAAAAGCAGACTTTTCTTTGTATAAAAGTCATTTGATTTTCAGTGGTAGGAAGTGGGTAGAGGATTGTTGAATACTCTAAAGAAATCAACCTGCAGATTTTTTTAAATAGCCTGGAAGGCTCTGTTTTTCCTTAATAAAATATGCAAGCTTAGCTAAATATCTGCCCCCTTCCTCCTCCCCAAGAGATTGAGCATTGAAAAATGTGCTTCATACATTGCACATATCTTTCGCTTTGGTCTCTCAGTATGCTTGCTTGAAAGATTGTTTTTAAATTTAGCACTTGATGATTCTGGAGGTACTCCATCTGCTCTAAAAATACTTGTATGTTTCATTCCTTACAGAATGCCTGAGGTGGTTGTCCTTGCTGAAGGGATGGCAGGCTAGAGTAGATTTCCAAATTGCCTTAGTAGAGAATTTGTGTTGTACATGGAGCACTGGAAACTCATACTACATTTAATTAATACTGCTGGGATTAGACTTAATAGATTTAAAAACAAGTCTCTGCTATATAAAGGTTGCACAAGGGAAAAACAAAGCATACTGACAAAGCTGCATTCACCGAGTCAGCTATAGGACCCTCATTATTTCTGGGAGTTGCTTACCCAGCTTCCAGTAGTGTGATTTTGAAAGCACCTGGGTAAATGACGGAAAAATAAATTAGAAGTCTCCATTCTGTGCTTTGCAAGGTTCTTCTTGACTTCTTCACTGAATATCTGATATGGTTGATGATAGGCAGAATGAAGAGGCCTAGGTGCTTTTAGGAACTGCAAAAATCAAGAAATCTGAAGAGAAATATTCAATTCGATAAAAATAATCAGAGTCTCTGGTTGCCCTGATCCAACATCCCTTGACCTAGGCATAGAAAATAAAGAATGTCTCAGCAGGTGTTCTTAAGCACTTAGCTATAACTGACCTGACTTACTGTCATATTTCCAAACCCTTTAAGATCTCAGGAAGCTCACTGCATGGCCCAGCATACAAAATTTTGCCAGAGTCATATACAACATAAGATAATTCAGAAAAAATTATTGTAAAAGACCCCTCTATAACCAGTGTTCACTTACAAAGAAGCCTTATCTGGACCGTCATCTCCTTGTTTATTTAGGAGAATCAGCTTTGTGACTCTTGGTAGGATGGACTGGTCTCATGAACACCAGTGTAGACAATCTACTTCAGCTTGCTTCTTTTTTTTTTCTGTTGTCCATGGGCATCTGTAGAGTGGAGAAAAGGTTGATATTGTCCTCAGGCTATTCTTTGAAGCTACGGATTTCTGTCCCTGTCACTCAGCTGCCTCAGCTTCCCTAATGTGGCCACCAAATTGCTTTAAAAGTATCTTAGCTGGCATCAGAGGTTCTTTTTTAATACTCTAACTACACAACTCAATGAAAACATAACACCAGAAAACTGAGAGAGAAATATAAGGCAGAACATAATGAAAGACAGAAATATGGGGTTCAGAAAATGAGTTTGTGGTTGATCAGGAAGTGTGAAGATTAGTGTGAATTAGAATTATCTGGAAAGAGTTCATAGAAGATTTGGGACTTGAGATGGGTCTTGAAGGAAACAACTACTTATTTCCTTTAATTGCATTTATCATTTTTTTCTTTCCCCTTTTCTTGACATTATCTATCCAGTGACAGATTCTATTTTTATAAGCTACTGAAAACTCAAATCTATTACTTCCTGTTCACTTATTACCACAAATGGCAGGTCTGATGTCAAAACCCTCAAATTGTTTCCTAATGCTTGTCAAATAAAGATCAAACTCCTTAGCTGGTATTCAGAGTGCTCGCCAATCTGACACCAACCTACTTTCTCAGCCTTTCCCCTCATCTCTGCTTCACTCTACTAGCAATCATGAATGTGATGCTCCTGCCAAACTGGATTACACACTCCTTGCTTTTCCTTCCAATTGGAAAGCCTCCTTCCTAACCTCTCTACCTGTTGTCACCCAACCTATCCTTCAAGGCTTGACTCCAGTGACACCTTTGTTTTGTCTTCAGGCCGATAAAACAAAAACAATGAGAAATGTTAGAAGAGAAGGGATTCCTTAGAGGTCTTCTCCCTCCTCTTCATTATTTTTTTCCAGTAGTATCCTTAAAACAAAATCAATGACCTCACCCTTGGGGACACTTTCCATCACTACTTCTTTTTGTAAATGAAGAGCATGTCCTTGGTTGACATAGAGAAATATGAGTTTTCTTGAAAATGTGTTTTTTCCTCATCTGTAAAACTCTATCTGAATCTCTAGGAAATATTTTTGGAATAACCAGGGATATTTCAAGGAAACTATGAAAATTTTAAAAAAAATCACTGACTACTCCAGATAATTCATCATCTTTCCCCTTTCACATCTCCTATTTTATTTCAGTATTGCTGATCAGAGACTTGCCTAAAGAGAACTTAGTCCAATTTTGTTCTCCCGAAAGCCTTTCATTCTACAGAAGCTAACTAAAAAGGAAGCATTTTTTTTTGTTATTTCATTATTTACAATGAAATCATAAGCTTAGTGTAATGTGAATAAACTTAAGCTGAAAGCAATATTCAACATTTTTCCTATTTAAAGGAAAGACATTTTTATTTGAATGCCTCAGTAATGAATTAAGGAGAAAATGATATTTTAATGATCTAAAAGATGAAACTCGAAAGCAGCCTCTATAGTATTGCTAATAAGAATATTCAAGAATTAAAATTCCTTACCTATCGGCATGTGCAGTTCTGTGGTGCAGTGAATAGAGTACTGGACCTGCGGTCAGGGAGACATCTTTCTGAGTTCAAATCTGGTCTCAAACACTACCTGGACAAGTCACTTAATTCTTTTTTGACTCAATTTCCTCATATGTAAAACGAGCTGGAGAAGAAAATGGCAAGTCACTCTAGTATCTTTGCAAGAAGAGTCAGACACAACTGAGAATGACCAAACAACAAAAGTTATCTGTATAATGTGTTAGGAAAATTATCTTAGAATTCCGTTTTTGTGAAAAATTAATATTTTCATTATTTCTTTGCTAATTTTTCTTTTTTTCCTATTTGAAAGAAATTATTATTGGGATTTGGAAACTAACTCATCAAACATCATAATAACATCAATCTAAATAAAAACAGAGATTTATAGTTCATGTAATTTAGCTTTATTTTACCTAGCTAGCAATATTTAACATGTTTAGTGAGGGATTTCTGGTATTCTTAGATCCTCTGTCTCTGAGTTTGTCAGAACAAGATTTACTGGCAGACCTCAGGGTCTTTTTGACTATATTATACCTCTATAGTCCCAGGGCTTCCCACACATAAGAGATTGGGTAAAGCAGGGCAGAAAGCAAACATTGTGGATTCTAGGATTAGAGTTCATATTGGTGTCCCATGCTTTCTTGGCTATTAGTGATTGACTGTTTGACCTTCAAGACTCTGGACCTTTCCTGCCTAGACGTTTGGTATCTGCCTATTTCTTGTCTGCCTAATCCTTCCAGATTCATGAAATACACATGACCAAGCTCATCGTCATTAAGACACGACCAGTTATTTTTAGTCTAGTTCTAGCCCCTATTAATAAGTAACAATGACATTGTTACTCTTGGTGAGACAAGAGAACACCAGGAATTTACATGAATAACTTAAACCTTTAATACTAAATATGTTTTATTCCATAATTAAAATTCCAGTTGTAAAATTTAGTAAAATCATTGTTACTGGAAATGGTATGACTAAATCAGCTTTTGCAAATTAAATGATTTATTAAAGTACTCTTAAAGAACTTGCTATTTAAAAGAACCCTTTTTTCAAGCTGAACAATCTTTTAGCATAGTTGAGAAACCTTTAAATTTATATGCTTTGTAAAGTTTTATTTTCAAAATCATTTTTTTAAATAGGATATATCTGTACAATGATAATTACAGCTAGTATATATATAGCATGATAAGGTTTGTAAAGCTTCTTACATATACTGTCTCATTTGACCTTGAAAACAACTCTAAAGTTAATGCTAGTGTTTTCCCCATTTTACAGATGAGAAATCTGAGGTTGAGAGTGGTTAAGTAGGAGGCAGCTAAATAGCATAGTAGATAGAGCACCAGCCCTGGAGTTAGGAGGACGCAAGTTCAAATCATGCTCCAGACACCTACTAGCAGTGTGATTGTGGGCGAGTCACTTAATCCCAACATACATATGTGTCTGTATGTGTGTATGTATGTATGTGTATATATATATATATATGTATATATAATGTGTGTATCCACACAATATACATTATATACACACACATTTATATATATCCACACATCCTATGTATATATGTGTATCTTGATAGATAATCATTTAATATCAATATCAATTTTATACCTTTATAAGAACCAAACTCTGAACTAATCAACCAGATTGCTTTGCTTTGCTCTAAAAATGCCCTGTGTTAGCAATTTTAAATACCAGACAAGGCTGAATAGTGGAACTTGTCTTATCTTGGTATTCAGAGACATATGCTATATAGGAAAAAAAAAAAATCCTAGGATTGTAGGTTCCAACTGACACTACCTTGTCAATTGTCTTGTCTTGTATTTACAACTTATACATGCTATGAAAAAAACCATATGGAGACCATAAATTTGAGTTGGGATTGTTCTAAATTGTATTTAAACCTTCTCATTTTTGTATCAGATAGTCAGAAATTTCCTTCTGGCTCCATGATAATATATCTTCTAGCTTTAAGGGAACAAATTATATATCACTTAGCCTGTTTGCCTCTTTTAACCAAACTTTCAGGTTGACAATAAATAAATATGTATGTGTGTGTATACACATACATATATACACACACATGCACACACACATATATCTATATAAAGAGAGAGAGGGACAGAGAAAGAGAGAGAGAGAGAGAGAGAGAGAGAGAGAGAGAGAGAGAGAGAGATTAAGTGATTTGCCCAGAGTCACATAGCTAGTAAGAATTTGAGGCAGGATTTGAACTCTGGTCCTCCAATTTCTGTATTCAGTCCTCTGTATCACCTAGCTATCTGTGATATCTGTAAAAGCTCTGGTAATTTCTACCTTGCTACAGAATTATCTATAATATTAAGGAATCAGTATATAAAAAGAAAAATATCACATTTTCTTTTTCAAAAGAGGGAGGAAATAGAAGCTGCAAACTAAAGGCCAATGAACTTCATTTTAATTTTTAAGACTTTTTTATTTATTTAATTTTTATTTTATGTAATAAAACAAGCATTTCTATAACATAGCATAATAAAAAAAGATGATTGCTCATGAAACTGCAAATCTATTTTGTGAAACTTACTATTCCCTTTAAATGTATAACAAAGTTATCATGTAACTTTCTTTTTATTTCTTCTGTCTCCTTCCCCCTCAGAGATGGTTACCATTAGATAAAAATATGTAAATATATGTAAATCATTTTTATACATACTTCTATTCTTTCTTTGATTCTTGCAAACATTCTAGAACATATTATTAGAGAGATGGTTAGTGAAGGATGCAGTGACTATAAAGAGACAGGATGGCTCCATTAAAAACAGGTTAGACCAGACTAACTTTATTTCTTTGGTTTTTTGACATGTTTACTAAACTTGTAGAACAGAGGAATTCTATAGATCAATGGTTCTGAAAGCATATGCTTATGTTTCATTAACAGTCCAAAAGTTTCATTAAATGTGCCATGAAATATTATCACTAAATGAATATGCTTAAACAATTTTAATATAAATTTTATTTGCCCAGAATATGTAATATGTTAAATATATAGTATTTTCAAGATAAAAATTTGTTCTATTACATAAATATATATATGTTTATATGTTATGTACTAGATTTGCAACATGTTAAACATACAAAGAACTGAACAGAAATAATTACTCTTATTGAAAGGAAACTGCATATTCACAGTTCATCTCACTCTACTGTAATGTTGTCAACTGTGCCATGAGCAAAGAAGGCCCAAGGACTACTGCTGTAGATGGTGTTTACCTTGATTTTAACAGAGCATTTAAAGATTTTTAATGCTATTTTCATAAAAAGGGTGAAGAGATATGAACAAAGCAATAATTAAATGGATATGAAATTGGCCAGTTCCAAAGAGGTCATAAATGGTTTATGTAATATTGGAAGGAGGTCTGGTGATGTGTCCAAGGGATTAATTCTTGACCCTATGCTGTTTCATATCTTTATTAGTGACTTGAATGAAGACATAGATATCCTTATCAAATCTATAGATAACACTCTTAATAAAACTGGTTAATATGTTAGATGACAGTATTACAGTTCAAATTTATCTTGCCTGCCTAAGTCATTGGGTCACCAATGCTAAGGTGCAATGGGGCAAAGGTAAAATCTTAGACTAAATTTTAAACAATCAGTTTCACAAGCTAGGACTGAATGATTAGAGAATAGTTTCTTTGAAAAATACATGAGGGCTTTTGGTGATATGCAAGCTCCAAATATGTTAACTGTGTTAGAATTTCCAAAAAAAGTAATGAGATCTGAACCTGCCTTAAGAGTCATTGCTTTTAAGAATGATGTTATTGCTCTGTGTTCTGCCCTGGTCAGATCCCATCTAGGATGTTGTGTTTAGTTCTGTGCATCACATTTTAGTAAGAGTGCTGGTAAGTTGGAGTGAGTCCAAAGGAGGCAACCAGGCTGGTAAATATCCTTGAATTCATTCTACATAAAGATCGGTTGAAGGAACTGGGGATGTTTAGCCTAGAGAAGAAAAGATTTAGAGAAAGGATTAAGGGGTCCACATTAGCTGTCTTCGATTATCTAAAGGGTTTCCTTGGGAAGAAGAGATTATGCTTGTTTTGTCTGACTTTAAAAGGGCTAACCAGGAGCAAAGAGTATCATTGTAGTAATAAACTAAGGATCGATGTAAGGAACCACTTCTGATTGTTAAAAACATTCAGAAGTGGAATCATGTATTTTGGAAGACAGCAGATTCCCTAGGAGTTTTTAAATAAATTCTGAATGATTACTTTTTAGGTTATACTGCATAGGGGAGTCTTTGGGGGATATGTATTGAGCTAATTAACCACCGATATTCCTTCCAACTCCGACATTCTGTAATTTTGCAATTGCTATTTTGGGATGCATCATTGACATTTTTCTCTGTGCCTCGAGATGGGCACAGTAAGAATGATGGTAGGCTTTCTGGAACATCATTACTGAAATTACACTCTTCTGATACAGTCTGAATGAAGAATGCTACTAGATTCCACTGCCACTGTGTGTCCAAGTAGAAAACTGCAGATAAGGCACGGAGCAGATCATTAAACATATAAAGCCTAAGGGACACACAATAGTGTTTCTCATTAAGTTCCCAACGGACCAGTATCAGGTCATAATTGGAACCCTTCTTGATAAACTCAGCTGAGGTTTTGGACATAGTTCTATTCTCCAGCTAGTAGAAAGAGCCATTTCCTGTCAAGGCTGAAGAAACATAGTGAGGAGAAACATGAAGTAATGGAAAGAGACTAAAAATAGAACCACACAAACTTCATTTAAATTCCAGGGCTTTGACTTCCTTATTCTGTGACTGTGGGTAAATCACTTTTCCTTTCCAGGCCTCAGTTTCCTCATCCAGTAAATGAGGGAACATGTTTATAGTTCCTGAAACTTTCAAATCCTATTATCAGGAAAAGAAGTATAATAAGTGCTGCTGGGAATACTTCTCTACTTAAAGTAGTCATTCCTTGGATTAACAGAGAGTTCATTTCTACCAGGATTAATTCAGTATCCTGAGAATCACATTTAAGTTTTGAAACAAAAAAATCAAACCACTTTAATGACAACATTTTAACTATTGCTGAGATGTCATTATTTATGTGGCTTTACTATGTCATATACAACAGTTCACAGTCTTATCAAGGTGGGGAGGCTTCTCAGAAAAATTAAATCCAATGCTATGAAGCATTACATCTTCCGTATCTTTCCTGAGTCATGTTGGAATCTAAAAATCAACATAGCAGCTAGCCCGGTCACACACTACACACACACACACACACACACACACACACACACACACACACACACACACACACACACACACACACACACTACACGTCATAGCTACAATAGGAATCTGATTGAAGTGTATTCATGCAAAGACTCCTCTGGGGAGAAAAAAAGCTACAAAAATCCTAGAAAAGGTCTTGTATCAATATGATCAACAAAAATCTTTGATTTTTCACATGGTTTCATAGATCTTGAGGCTCCATGGTGACTTACACAGGATTTGGGCCAGTTATTCCATTAATGTTGCAATCTTTTTGTCTCTATTGTCCACAGTGAGTGATTTCAGCAATTGGACAGCACCCTCTGTGTCTGAAATTTCAGAAGCTCCTGTATTTTCAAGAGGAAGTTAACAAAGTGTAATAATGAAAAAGGTACATTGTAATGCATAAGAAAAAAAATGCAAAAGAGAGAGGGTATCTACAATAGAAAAGAAATTATGCTTGCAACTTTAAACATCTACATTGCCATATATATATATATGTGTATATATATATATATATATATGAGTAATTTTTTCAAAAAAAAAACCCCGCTAATTTGAGATTTTAAACACAAGGATCCAAAGGGGGGTTGGGGGGGGATGGGATTGACAACTGAAATACAATATTAAAAGGATAGATTAAAAGGGAAAAAACAACCTGATTTAAGAGACAGTTAGCTAATACTATATGCTAAGAAGACATGTTCTTGTTTAGTTGTTCAGTAGTGTCCTACTCTTTGTGACCTTGTGGACCAACTCTCCATGGAGTTTTCTTAGCAACAATATTAGAATGATTTGTTATTCCCTTCTCCAATTTTATGTAGGCAGGGGTTAAGTGAGTTGCTCAGGGACACTTAGCTAGTAAATGTCTGAGGTCAGATTTGCGAGCTAGTCTTTCTGTTTTTCTGATTTCAAGCCCAATGCTCTTATCCATTGTTACCTTACTGCCCCAGAAGATATATCTGTGTGTTAATCCATGAACTCAAAGGATACCAAAGGGTGTTTGGGTTAGGACAAAATGAAAAAGAAGCAAGAGTGATGTTATTTTAGGAGTACACTAATGATTGATTGATTAGATAAAAGAAAGGGATCATTATTTCCAGATAAATAATAATAAAAATGCTGTTGCTTTTGTATAACACTTTAATTAAAAATTCAACAAGTGTTAATTGTCTACCATGTTTGAGGCTTTGGGACACTTTTATTAGTGATGTCAATGAAGACATCCAAAGACTCAGATAAATACATAAATCTATGAAAAGCATGAAACTGGATTGGTTTGATGATAATTATAACAATCAGTCTTATTAAGTTTTTTGGGCCACCTTCTTTAATAAAGTGTAAGGTTTTAGTTGACCTCAAGCTTAATGAGAGTCATCTGTGTGATGTGGTAGTTTGAAAAAATTAATGTGATTTTAGACAAAGGGAAGAATTTATTATTAGGAACCTGTATTGTTTCAAGAATAAAATAGAGGTGTAATACCAAATAATAGAAATATAATGTCTAAAATAACAATAAATTTGCAATATACTCTGTATTGATCAGACCACATCAAGAATATTGTGTACAGTCTTGGGCACTGAGTGATATTGATTAACCAGAGGGCATTTAGTGGAAGATGGCTAGAAGAATGAGTCTCTAAACCATGATTGAGGGAGGGAGGCAGACAACTCCACACAACTCTGACTTACCTAAATCCAATTCATGTACAAGTTGAGACATCACCCTGTAATGTCATAGGTCCTCTTTGAAATTAAAGGATTAATGACAACACCAAAGAAAGTCAGAACTTGCAAATTTTGGAGGTTGGAAGGAAGAACATTTCAGGCATGAAGAACAGAAAATGCAAAAGCACAGAGATAGGAGATGGAAAGCTATATGTGAGGAATAGTAAATATGACAGAATGGCTAGACCAGGGATGGGGAACCTGTAGCCTTGAGCTTTAGGTCCTCCTCAAGTGCAACCCTTTGAATGAATCCAGATTTCACAGAACAAATTAGAGAGAGAGACAGACAGACAGACAGACAGACAGACGGACACACAGACAGACACACAGAAAGAGAGAGAGAGAGAGAGAGAGAGAGAGAGAGAGAGAAAGAGAAAGTGCTTCAATTTCCAGGTTAGATTGAATACCTTGGTTGCACTAGGTAGGGATAGAAAAAGTGGGAAGAGAAGAAAATGTCAGAACAAATTAAAGGTATCATAAAGAAGAGGAAGTCTAAATCAAATCAGAATCAGGTTTATCATTTTATCACTGATGGAGATACTAATCTCTGGCAATATACTATTCTCAGTATACCCTCAAGAGGAACATCCTTTTGTGAAAGAATTGCTTTTGTCAGACACAGTCACTTGATGGACATTTAACTTTTTAATTTTTGAGATAAACCTTTTTATTTATGTTTCTCTATTTCATTTAAAAAAAACAATCAACTTCTGATATGCCATACTTATAAAGTAAGGGAGTTGGATTCAAAGATTTCTAAAGTCTGTTATCAATAATACTTCACATACACATGAGAGGCATCAGGGTGTGGTAGATACAGAGTTAGGAAGATAAGATTTCAAATCCTATCTCTGCCATACAATGACTGTGAAAACAAGAGTGAACTGCTCAACTCTTCAATGTTCATCAGAAAACACAGCTCACTGATCCTACCAGTAGCAACATTCCCCAATGTAGCTGAAACAAATTAAAATGTAATTGGAAAATATTTATTATTATGTTAATTATTTCAAATTAATTGTTTTTATATAATTAATTTTTATTTTATATATTTTATTATATACATTTTATATAATTTATAATTAATAATAATAATATATTAAATGTTTAATATGTATTAAATGTAATATAAATATATTAATAAATATTTAATGAAATAAAAATACAATAAAACATAGTTAATGCACATTTAAAAACTAAGTTGAAATGCAGCAGAGACCCTTATATATGGTTTAGTAGCCCCTTAAGATTATCAATTGTATAGAAGGTGCTAACTTGCTTTAGTAGAGAGAGTTTCCTGACTGATAATTCCTTATACCAAGAAAAATCACAAGTGGCCCATTACTTACCCCACCCTCTAGGTATAGCCCTTTTAAAGGGCTTTCACATAAATTTTTGCTGTAGTTATAAGAGAGGTAGAAATTAAGTTGACAAATGATAGAAATTATTTAGGGCAGATGGTGTATTCTTACAGGTGTTGTTGAGGGCCTTTGTTTTTAAATTATTATTCAATCAAAGTAAAACCATACCACTCTTGAGAATTCAGTGGTATGCCAGGAAAAAAAGGAGAAAAAAACCCCATGAGATTGTCTGGTTGCACACTAAATTCCAGACCTTTAAAGACTTCCATGAAAAGAAGGAGTTTAGCGTATACCCAGACTATGGATCATAGATTTAGAGGTGGAAGACTTCTTAGAGAACATCTACTCCAAAACTCTTTTTTTTCTTATAAGAGTAGACTGAGGTCTAGAGAGATTAAATGACTTATCCAAGGTCACACACCCAGGTTTACTAGCTCCCAGTTCTGTATTCTTTCCATTGCACCACACTGGTATTAGATGAAGACCATCCTCTGGCTTCAGAATTGTATTTCTGCAAGACCCAGAATCTCCTTCTTTACAAAAAGGAGCACAACAAAAAAAATCATGCAATGTTGAAAAAACTGACATGTAGAAACTCAAGCAAGGCTAGAAAACCAAATTATTAAAATTATATAAGCAATTTACATTTATATTATACTTAAAGGCTTATAAAAGAATTCCCAGAGAAGCTGTAGGAATTTGTATAATTAAATAATTATAAAACCTTCTGTATTAAATAATTACAAAACATCTATCTATATCAACAAGTAGGAGATGGGTATCCATGCAACGTGTCCTAAAATGCCTTCCCTATTGCAAATTTCTTTGACTATAACTAACTTACTTCACTTTCCATAGGTAAATATATCTTTCTAACAGCCTTGCCATGGACCTATACCAGTAATAGTTTTTGTTCATGTCCTCATAAATAATACAGATAAGTTGGATTGAATTATTTTTTTTCCAGAGTATCAACTATCTTGGGACAATTAATATGCCATCTAGGCAAGATTTTTTGTATTTCCTTTATTTTGATTTCTTACAAAAGAAGATCAATTGCATTAAATAAATTCCCTCTGAAGACACAAACTCATGCATTTTTTGTTAATCTTAGTGACTCTTTTCATCTGGTTTCATGTCTATTTTAGGTTCTGGGAGTTCAGGAGGATGCTTGGGATAGATTCTGGTCAGGTGCCAGCTTCTTGTAATTTGCCACAGGGACTGTTCAGTTGAAAGCAGAGCTGGAAGAATTCACATACAATAAAAGGACTCTGGCTTTCACTAAAGAGAATTTCCCAGGCTTGATGTGAACTTCCCAAAGCTCTCAAGAGAAGTCAGGAGTATTGGGGCCCCAACTTCAAATGGAGATCATCTTATCACTTAATTAAATGCTTATTGGTTGACTGAATTACTGATCTCCTTAATTGATAATAGAAATAAACATAGCATCATAGAAGGTGAGAGCTGAAAAGGACCATAGGTATCATGTAGTTCAGAGGTTCTTGGCCTTTTTTTGTGTCTTAGTTCCTTTGGGCAGACTGTTGAAGCCTTATTCTATCAAGAATTGATTGCCCTTGATAGTTGGCCAGCTATATCTCATGAGGGTTGTGGCACCAATGCAATATTCACAGTGCACACTGTCACTATAAATATACCTGCATGGTGCTCGATTGTACTATATAACAGGCTCTCCATATAGAAGACAGAAGTAAAACATTTATTCAGACCCCCAGAAAACCAAATCTCAAAACCAGTAAGCTGATTCCATCATAGTAGCAAAGATGTTAATAAGCCATAATAGCCCAGAGAGCCACAGCATCCTTTAGCCTTGCCACAAAACCAATATTTTTACTCATAAGCCTAACTGACTCCCTGGAATATGAGCTCTCTTCCTAGTCTAGTTAACTGTAATTCCTAGGTTTCTGTGGGCTCTGCCCCACCCTTCAGCAAACTCCTCCCATCACAGGCTCCATGTGATTGCATTCAGCCTATTAGAGGGCAGAGTATATTTTCTTTTTTGTTTGTTTTTTTTTCCCTTCTTGGAGGGGGGAAGGTGGGGCAATTGGCGTTAAGTGACTTGCTCAAGGTAACACAGCTAGTAAGTGTTAAGTGTCTGAGGTCAGATTTGAACTCAGGTCCTCCTAACTTGAGGGCCAGTGCTCTATTCACTGTGCCATCTAGCTGCCCCCAGAGTATATTTTCACAGCAGAGAAGTTCTTTAAATTCCCTTAGACTTATTAAAGGGCAGGGAAGATCTTCACATTCCCATTACCATTATAAGTGGCTGTGGGTGGGAAGACTGAGATTTTGCACAATGTAGTGACAGATCTACTTACTGAAGTGATTTTGAAATAGTGGTGAGTGTAAATGATATCTACACCAACTGTTATGTTAAATGAAAATATTTGTGATTTCTATTAATGGCAAACTACTTATGCCTTTGTAGTTTATTGACTATAGTCATTATTACATGACATGCTAAATTTCAGTGGGAGGTTAGTGAAAAAAATGTCATTTTTTCCTATAATTATGGATCTTCCCTCCCCTCAAAACCTATTCATGGACCCTTTGGGATGTGTGGAACCAATACTTGATCTAGTCAAACCCTTCATTTTACAGATGAGGAACTGAGGCCAAGTGACTTATCCAAAGTCACACATTTTATTAGTAAACTCTGGTCTCCTGTGTCCCAGCCCTTACAGTATTTTTTGCTGTTCTGTGCCATTATAGAAACCTGATACATTTTTAAGGCTATGTTGATATAAATTTGCTTAATTAATGCTTGCAATTCAGGATGGAGAATGAGAAGTAGGGTTGCTTCAGCAAAGATCACCACTCCATAGAGATCTTGGTGGTGATGATTTTGGCACCATTACTATCTTCTTAAATAAAGGATCACCTACAATAGACTTCTTCCATCTTATCTCCTTGAATTCATGGAATTTTCTGAAAGATTTTAGAATGTATTTTTAAGGAAAATTAAACAAAAATGTACCATTCTAACTTCCAATGTGTTTAATACCCTTGACATAATATTCTAGACATACTTGTATGAAGAAAACGAACACTTTCACAAAGCTAAAATCCTTCAGAAAATTACATAAATTCAACAATATTTACCTGAAGCATTATTTCAGGAATGGCCCAACTATGCTACAACTTAGTCCCTACTCTGACAACATCCTACACAGTCTCCTCATTAAGCCATCACTCTTTTCAAGCATCACCTCCCTTCCAGTTCTAGAACCATAAACTGAAATTCAAGAACCAAGGAATTAAAAAAAAACAACAACCTGAAAGGAAGTTCCTTGGAATCTTAGGAACTCTTCAAAGAAGTCCTAAAAACTGACTTTATATTTTTCTTGTCCAAAAGGCCTAGAGATGGGTCCCAGATCAGTTCGCTTTTTGACAGATTGTACCCAAATCATTCTACATATGTACCACAACTTCTCTGCTTGAAACAGTCTTGGCTGGTATTGTGAGAGTCTGTAGGGTTCCCTAGTTCCACCAGTATCCTGGTCCACAACACAAAGAGACAAAGTGTTTGATGTTGAAGGTAGCTTCTGGGCTTTTTTGACCTCCTCATTATGGTAACTGATTTATATCAGGTAACTTTCACAGAAAAATTATGTTAATTAAAAGTAATTATGATGATCTTATTGTTTTTTTTTTGATATTTCTCATTTTTCAATAGCAATGGTTATTTAAATAGGTAATGTTAGAACATTTATTAGGGAAGGTCAGACATTTACACAAATAAATATCACAAAGTAGAGTACAATCTGTAAAAAGGTATAACATTTTATGAGCATTCAAAGGAAGAAAAGATTACTCATGACTAGAGAAGAATAGGAAATACTTCATGAAAGAGATGACACTTTGAGCTTCTCTTAAAGGATGGGTGAAATTTCTGTTTGCAGATATTAAAGTAAATTTCAGGGGCAGCTAAGTGGCACAGTGAATAGAGCACCAGCCCTGAAGTCAGGAGGACCTGAGTTCAAACCCAGCCTCAGACACTTAACACTTACTAGTCACATGACCTTGAGCAAGTCACTTAACCCCAATTGCCCTGCCTTGCCCCCTCCAAAAAAGCAAAAAAAAAAATACATTTCAGGTGTCAGAAATGAAACATATTATATTTAATATATATTAGGGCAGTGAGTGTTGTACAAATTTAGAGATAAAAAGTAATTGTTTTTGACTGCATTATAGGGTGCATGAAAGAGAATGATGTGAAATATCAAGAAGGCTTGTTAGTTTTGGGCGAGATTGTTAAAAGACAAATACTAATCTAAGAGGTTTTTTGTTCTATTTTTTTTGTTGTTTTGTTTCTGTTTTTTGGTAGTGTAGGTTGCTGAAGAGTGGAGTGAGATGATCAGAATTGTGTTTATTTGGCAGCAGGTGCATGGTATGGATAAGAACGGGTAAAGATGGAATCTGGGAGATGTTTGAAGAATTTATTTCCTTATCTTGATGAGAGGTAATGAATGTTTGAATTAAGATGGTGCAGTAGGAATGGAAAGAAAGGGTTGGATTTAAGAGATCATGCAGAATAAGGTAGAAAGATGAGTCAAAAATCTCTCACTGGGGATGCCATTGATACAAGGTCTTTATTTCCCAAAATCTTTATATCAACTTGCACAGTGGTTATAACCTTGTGATACAATGTTTGGATCATTAATGAATGTTTGGGTTGATCGAGATTTGGTTGCTTCTGTGCATCAAAGCTAGAAGTCAGTCAATAAACATTTATTAAGCATCCACTAGGTCTAGACACTGTGTTGTATTGGAGACACAAAGAAAGGTAGATGGTCCCTTCCTTTGAGGACCTTGGAAGACAATGTATATATTTTTAAAAAGCTTAAAAGGGAGAACCATCATATCATCATGAAGACACATGATGAATTCCTGCATCTGGGAATGAAGAATGATGACATGGTTACCCTGAGCCCCCTCCTTAAGTGGCAGATCTTGGAAGAGCTCTCCAACTTCTACCCTCTACCTTCTCTAATCAGAGACCCTAAGGGAAGAGGGTGCTGAGGAAGAGTGAGTTTCAGAGTTAATGTGACCTTGAAGCATGGGGAGTTTTGGAGACCATGATAAAGAATAAGACAGCAGCCAGGTGTAGTGTTGGTGTAATAGTTGAGAGACCTCAGTTCTGGTTCTGCCTCATACCCCTCCAGTAATATCACTAAATGACACTGCTATTACTATACGATTACCTATGTCACTTCAATTTTCTGTTTTTCAGTCCTCTACCCTGTGAAATGGGCACAGTAACACCTATTCAACATTGTCACAGCTTTATTAGATAACTGCTATTCTCTTTTTTTTTCTTTTTGGAGGGGAGAGGACAGGGCAATTGGGATTAAGTAACTTGCCCAAGATCACACGACTAGTAAGTGTTAAGTGTCTGAGTCCAAATTTGAACTCAGGTCCTCTTGACTCCAGGGTTGGTGCTCTATTCACTACACCACCTAGCCGCCCCTGATAACTGCTATTCTCTTTTAACACCCTTACGTTCAATGATTGATAATTATTTCTTTTGTCAGTTGAGATGATTGATCTGCAGACAGTGTGATATCTGTCTTGCTGCCTTATTTTAAAATAATTGCTCTTTATGGGAAGACATCCCAATGTCCTTTCTATTCTTTCAGGACTTGGTATACTGAGTCACAGATATCTCTCAATGGCAATCTGAGTTCTGAAATATGTGCTCTCCCGGGTTTATTATCATTTTGGCATCTTGCTTTTCAAGCATTTATAGTTAAAAAATGAAAAGTTAAATCTACATTTGATTTATTTCCTTTCCAAAATCCCTCCTTTTTCTCTTTCCAGTTCTTAATTCCTGACCAAGAGGCATAATCCAAACACACCCACATGCATTAGACAACTGTTCCTGTGATGTGATTTGATGAGCGTTATAAAGTCCTTAACTGCTACAAAGTAGCTCTCTCTTTCTGACCTACCATGACACCTGAAATTCTCATTTTTAGAATTATCCATTGAGGTTCAAAGAGTTACCAGAAGTCTCTTTTTCCTCGAGAGTGAGAGGAAGCAAAAAAACCAAACCAAGGGGCAGCTAGGCGGTGCAGTGAATAGAGCACCAGCCCTGGATTCAGGAGGACCTGAGTTCAAATGTGCCCTCAGATACTTAACACAAAACTAGTTGTGTGACCTTGGGCAAGTCACTTAATCTCAACTACCTACCTCCCCCCCAAAAAAAGAAAAAAAGAGTGGAAGGAAGCAAGGTGCCTACTGATATCTCATTAAGACAGAAACTATGAGACACTGGCTGGGACTCAGGGTCCTGACTTATTAAATGAGAGGCTTGATCCAGATGATCTCTAAGATTCCTTTTAGCATTTGGATCTTATGATTATACAACAAGTGGTCTATCGTTTTGTCTCGTTGAAAAACAACAAGACGTGACTATGAGACAACTACAGCATCATTCTTTCAAAATGGTGAGTTACGTCATTCTAGCAACAACAGATCGATTTGACAATGGATGTGTTGATTATCTGTCATCCCGATGCTTTGTTGTAATTTTCTTTCTGTTTTGTTTTGTATGCCTTAAATCCAACAGAAGATCTTTAATTTACTTTTATTTATGGTATTTCCCCACAGTTATTCAGTCAGAATACTCTGGAACCTTCTCAGCGGGTCAACAGTCAGTATAGCTGTCTAAAGAAACCATCTGTCATTACAACTTAAAGCAGGCAGTCTCAATCCTCTTTAAGATGGTTTTGGATTTGTTGAAATCCTCTTGAGATCCTATTGACCTCTTTTTAGGCCTCTTATTTTTTTAAAAAAGAATCTCTTCTGACTACAGATATATATCTTCCTAGAGATAGTTATAGTTACATTCAAGTAATATATTTCATTTGCTTTCCGAAGTTTAGGACTCCATCTGATGCCAGAGAGGATAGGGAAGGAAGGAATAAGCAAAACAGAATTAACCATTTGAGTTAGTTCTGGCTATGACTTTCTGTTCCCACTGATGAAGTGTAGACGGTTGAACTTCAATGTTAGTTCCCAGACAAAGGCAATGAATCTATATTGAGTTTATCAGCAAAATCTCCTGGTCTATTTTCTTGATGCTCTGAGATCTTTTAGGGACTGGATTAAGCAGGAAGCTGAATAAAGAATACAGGTCTGTATTGGAGTCAATACAGAGTGAGAGCATAATGCTTTCTAGGATGGATTGATTTCATGTCAATCTCCCCAACCCTCAGCTACCCAGCCAAACTCTTCTACTTACCATTTCCCAAACTCTACATTGTGTCTCCTAGCTCTGAGCTTTTGATTTCTGAAATTAGACCATTAAAGACCTGGGTTCGAGTGCTTTCTGTTTTATTAACCATATGACCTTGTTCAAGTCACTTTATTGAGTCTTAACTTCTTCATCTGTAAAATAGATCTTCAAAGTTATTTTTAGTAACAAATCCTAAATTCGTTCAAATACTTAATAAAAAAAGTCTCTATTATGTGGTAGCACCGTTTTAGGATTGAGGGATACAAAGAGTTGTGTTTCTCTGGTTTGACGAATTGTCTCTCCCCTGTGGAATGCTTTTGGGAGGAGCCCATAAAATTGCTATATTAGTTCTTGATACAGTATATAAATATTTAGATCCCTTTTTTTTTTTAACATAACTGCTCAATAAGAGGAGAAAGAAGTGAGAGCAAAGAAAAGCTCTAAGAACCAGCTGTATTACTTCGGTCAATATTCAGAATTTAGAGTTAAATCAAAGAGTTTTAGGCTCATATCTTTGGTGCCCAGTTCAGAGTTACCTTTTTCCTGAGAATAAACAAACCAAAAGAAACAAAGCTAGTGAGCTAAAACTGTAATTTTCTGAAAAACCAAGGAAACTTAGAAAAATGAAATGACAGGGACACAGGAAAAGAAGGAGAAATGGACATGATTAAATAAATTTTACATTTCAATTTTCTTATCACTACTCATGTAAAAAATTCAATGAAGGTGTGTGGAGAAAAATCTATTTTGATTCTTCTGTCCTCTAGACTTTACTATGAAACATAAACTGATAATCTAATGAAGGGGAAAAATTTCATGTGTGAGAGAGAAATCTTAAGACACACAGAAAAGGAGAACCAAAGTTGTGCTATCCCACTAAATATTGAACAACTTAGCTGTCAAATATACACTTCACAAAAGGTCAGCCATTCTCAAGGTCATAAGAAGAAATAATTGCAAAATATTAGGTTAGAACTGAAAAACAAAGCACACTATAAGTTCTGGGTATAAGGAGTACAGTATAGTACAGTACAGGAGTACTGTACAGGAGTACAGGAAATTCCATTTTTATGGAATAGTTTGGCACCAAGGTCATTCCATTAAATTAGTTTTCCAGAGAAACAAGAAACCGGCAATTTACTCTTGAGAATCCCATAGAAAAAAAGTTTGTTATGCTAAAATAATGATTAGAGATAAACCATGCCAGTCTTTTACTTCCTTTACTTTAATAATGAATTAGGATACACCAAGTCAATTTAAAGATACATAAAAGACTCATCAGACTTATTCAAACCTTTATGAGTTAGCTACTTGAATCTTGTAAAGATGAAATTGCCATTTAAATGGCATGTTATAAAAATGGAACCTTATTGTATTTCAATTTTTTTGAGTTAATTTCTTCCCTACCCTCAAATCCTTTTAACCACTAAAGGCAGGTGGTGAACACTAGCTTGCAGCTACCATGTTTGCACAGTTTGTCACTTTTTAAAAATAAAAGAATCACAAGGTCATTGCCAAATACTTCCCAATGTGATGTTTTGTAGCATTGTTCAAACAGACAGTCAAGCATCCCAAAAGAGATGGAAAGAACAGATCATATTTATGAATGAATACCTGAACAAATATTGAAAATGACTGCTGTCTACTTATCAACATATCCATGAATGTTTATTGGAACATGATTTAAGGTCATGAGTAATTGTAGAAATGACCTAACCAACCAATCAATAGATTAATAAATAAGCATTTATTAAGAAACTACTATAAGAACTTTGCTGAACACAGTGGGATACAATAAAAAGCAAAACCAATTTCTGTTCTCAAGGATGTCATCATATATATAGACGCAGACAAGATAAATACAGAGTAGATGGAAAGTTATCTCAAAGGGGAAGCACTAGCATTTAGAAGACCTGGAAAGGCATTCTTCTGAAGGTTAGATTTGAGCTAAATATTGAGAGATGATACTAAGATACTGATGTCAGATGGGAGATCATTCCAGGGATGAGGGAAAGACAATTCAAAGGCAGGGAAATCGAATGTTGAGCTCAAGGAATAGTATATTCACTTAATAACTAGATTATATAGTATGTGGAGGGGAGTAGAACACAAAAGACCTGGCAGGAGGAGTCCAGGTGGTGAAGAGCTTTTAATGCCCAACAGAAATTCATATGTTATCAAGGAGGCAATAGAAGTAATTGGAATTTGTTGAGTAGAAGAGAATACAATTAGACCTACACTGTAGAAAAATTACCTTGGCAGCTGAAAGGAATGGATTGGAATAAGGAGAGACTTGAGTTAGGAAGATTAACCAAAAGACTGTTGTAGTAGTCTGGAGAGAGGTGATGAGGACCTGATGGTGATTATGTGAGAGGAGATAATATATATACACATATATGTATATATGTATGTATGTATATATATGTATGTATGCATGTATACAAGATAACATAACAAAATATATGTAACACATATATAATATGTGATATATATGAAAATATTGTAATGATAGAAATAAAATTTGGCAATGGATTGGATATATGTGATAAGTGAGAGGGAGATGACACTGAAGTTGCAAGTCTGGCTGACTAGAAAGATGGTGGTGCCTTTTATTCAGAGAGAAGTTTTGAAAAGAGGAGAGATTGTGGGAAAAAGATAATCAGTTCTATTTTGAATATGTTGAATTGGAGATGAATACAGGATACTCAGTTGGAGATTTCTATAAGGCTGGTGGTGATATCAGTGCTATCTAGCCACTATTCTAGGACTAGATATAAGTATCTGGGAATCATTTGTGTAGAGATGATCATTAAGCCCACATGATTTGATAACATCATCAGGTGAGATAGCATAGATTTAAAAAGAGGAGAGGGACTGGAGTTTTAGGGAGACACCCATAGTTAATGAACATTTCATGAATGAAGAACAAGAAAAGGAGATTCAGGAGTGGATAAATAGGAGGTGACCCAGGAGAGAGCATTGTCATGAAAACCAGAGAGGAGAGTATCTAAGAAAAGGTGACTGACAATATCAAACGCTGTGGTAGGTCAATAAGAATCAGGAGG
Organism: Pseudochirops corinnae; assembly: GCA_028646515.1. NCBI lineage: Eukaryota > Metazoa > Chordata > Mammalia > Diprotodontia > Pseudocheiridae > Pseudochirops > Pseudochirops corinnae. The sequence goes on from CM053591.1 coordinate 70,282,127, forward strand.
GAGAAAAGATCATTAGATTTAGTGATTAAAATATCCTTGGTAACTTTGGAGAGCAATGTCAGCTAAGCAATGAGCCCTCACAGCAGATTGCAGAGAATTTAGAAGAGAATAAGAGGAGAGAAAGCGGACGCAGGATTGAGGACTTTCTCAAGGAATTTAGCTGAAATGGAATGAGATATAGGATCATACATAACATGTATGATAGGATCAAATGGGGATTTTTTTTTGAAAGGATGGAAGAGGCTTTCTTTAAAAGATATTTGTAGGCAGCAGAGAAGAAAGGAACCAGATATATTGAGTTGAAGATAAAAAAGACTGGGAATGGTTGTGAGGGCAATCAGCTAGAAAAGAGAAGAAAGCAAGGGTTACTTCATTAAAGACAAGAATGAAGAAAGAGATAGTGGGGGAGATGTTGGAGTGATGTGAGATGAGGAGAAGGGGAAAAGAGGGAGCTCATGGTGAATGGTCTCAATTTTTTCAGTGAAGTATGAAGCAAAGCCCTCAGTTGAGAAGGTGGGAGGAAGAGTGATGGGAAGGGCAGCTTGACCAGAGATGAGAAGGTTTGAAACAGTTAATGTGCAGAGTAGAATGGTGAATCAATAAGGAAAAGAATAATTGCTGCAGAGAAGGCCTACGTGAGAGTAGACAGAATAAATTCATAGTGAACCCAGTTGGCAGCACCTGGGTAGGAGAGGAGGCAGATGATAGAAGTAATCTAGGCTTGGGTTATGTTGAAGTTATAAGACAAGTGGGAAAGAGTTTTGCCAGTAGGATAGTGTAGAATTAAGTTAGTTCACCATCAAATTGAGACTGGTAAGGGAGGAGAGTATAAGCAGTATAATACATGGCAATGGTTTCGGAAAGAACCAAGGGGTAGAAGGACTAGAGATCATGATGGGAATGAAGAACAGGATTGGGGATCAAAAGGCACAGGGGAAGATGAAATAATAAAAGATTGTGATCCTATGAAAGAATTCTGGTGTGTACGAACAGGCATCAAAGTGGACACTTGTGAGTGATAACAAGATCAAGAGTGTTACCATCTCAGCTGTATATGAGCCAGAATGAAGGGGTGGATCATGGGGACTGAGCAGACTAAAGACCTAGGAAATTAGAGCATGCGAGAGAGCATTGGACTGTATATTGAGATACCCTCGCAAGAAGGAAGGAGTTGAGTGGAGAGAAAGCCGATGAGGCAGATACTGAACTCACTGAAGAAGAAAAGAGAAATTCCTACTGATTGATAGATAGTAGCCAATGTGATTTGGACTGGGGGATGAATTTGGATGGCATGAGCCTCAAAGGAGGAGAGGTTGCTGAGCTGAGTGATAGAGAGAAGCTTGAAATTGGCAGGGGGAGTAAGGATTATTCTGACTCCTTAGTTACTAGCAGTGAGTAGGAAAGAGGGAATATGGGAGAAACTAGTGGCTAGTACTAGGAACAATGTGGTGAAATAGACAGTGTCATCAGGGAAACCAGATGCCAGTGAACACCAAAAAGTGGAAGAAGTGAGAAAGGGAATGAAGGAATAGACAATAGACAGAGGCCCAAGTAGCTTCAGGGAGCTTTGGCTGCATGGATCAGGTATTAGTCACAGGTGCTGGGGTTTAGGGAAAGAATTCCAGTCCTTGGAAAGATGTGGGTGGGGGGAAGCAGGCAGTCAGGACCCCAGTCTTCATAGAACTGGAAGGCCAGGAAGAGAACCAAAGCAATATCTCAGAATTGGGAAAGGAAATTAAGGCAGGGACTCAGGGTTAGAAATGAATGAAACCAGTAAAGAGCCCAGTAACTAGAAGCTGGCCCACAAGGTCTGAGTGTGACAACTAGCAAGGTTGACTTAAGTTATTGTACTGGTCTGAAGTTCTCTGTATTCCATTTCATAGTGACACAATTTATCTCTGAGTTTGAGGAAGTCTGAACCTAAAGATAAAGTGACTTTGACAGCAAAGGTTAGAAGGGTATAGAGACAGGGAGCCAAGTAGGTGATTACACTGAGGAATGCAGAAAAAATATAATACACCATCTAAGTCCTCAAAGGCTTTCCAGTGGTGAATCATTCATTGAATGGCTCATTGGAACGCTTCAAAATGCTGAGGCACATGGCCAACTTTCTACCCCCTCTGCTGATAGAGGGAGTGGCAGTAATTACCTCAACAGGTTTTGAGGCCAACTGATCAATTGAGATTGAACAGTATTCCTCCTCGACCAATGTAGCACATAGAATTGTGATTAAATATTAAAAAATTTCAAGTTTCAAGATTGTCTAATTCTGAAATTTATCACCAAATGAGGGATGACAAATTTCCACTCTTGATGAATAGTGTTGGCTTCCCTCCAGACTTAGGGAAGCAGGAATTTGCTGTACTCTATTTTCAGTTAGAGGGCAACTAGATAGAGTGCCGAGCCTGGAGTTTGGAAGACTCATCTTCCTGATTTCAAATCTGGCCTCAGACACTTACTAGCTGTGTGACCCTGGACAAGTCACTTTATCCTGTTTGCCTCAGTTTCCTCATCTGTAAAATGAGTTGGAGAAGGAAATAAGCAAACCACTCCAGTATCTTTGCCAAGAAAACCCCAAATGGGGTCATGAAGAGTTGGACACAAGTGAAAAACAGCAAAAAATGAAAATTTTCATCCAGGCTATAGTATTGTTCAAGGAAAATATTACTAATTGTGAAATTTTTTATAATATGTATATGTATAATGAATTGTGAGATAATATACAGACATACACATATACATCTGTGTAATTGGGAAGGGGCTAGACATTGAAACTAGTCCTTTGACTTTTTGAAATTCACTTGGTTCCTCTCTGGTCAAGGGTGGAGGACAAGCCAGAAGCCTATTCTCTTCTTCCTGCCCAAGTAATTCTCTCTCAGTTACCTGATACCAAGATTCTTAACTGGTTTACAATTTTGTAGAAAGACCCATAAGATGTGATAGAGTTTGCATCAGTTTCATCTTATCTTTGATTCAACAGGAATGTCTAGGCCTTGTTGATACCTAGTTCATACTCTGGTTGGTTAATTCAGTAAAGGTGGTTCACTCGATAAGGGCATTGCCATCTTATTAATTACTTTAAGCTGGGTGGGGTGATTGTTTTAGTAAATTAAACCCCCACTCATATATCTATGTCTATATCTCTGTATTTATCTCTACACATCTATATTTTGACTTTTCTTCCTTCCTTTCTTCCTTCCTTCCTTCTTTCCTTCCTTCTTTCCTTCCTTCCTTCCTTGCTTCCTTCTCTCCCTCCTTCCTTCCTTCCTTCCTTCCTTCCTTCCTTTCTTCCTCTCTGCCTTCCTCTCTTTCTTTCTCTCTCTCTCTTTCATTCTTCCTCTCTTTCTTAACCTGCTAGAGACTGTGCTCTGAAGGTATAGCCTTTCAGAATCAAGCCCTATTTCCAGGTCATTCTTATACATCAAATTAGCAGAGCTAGCTCCACAAAAATCCTAGTATGTTGCTGCACCATGTTGTGAAGATGACCCTGAGCTTTCAAAGGCTATGCCAGGAGAACATAGACTCTTGCAGGTTCTACCAAGCTGCCGTAGTACTGGCTATGTGTGGAGGTTTGGTTTATTAAGACATCTCTTAGGTAATCTCTATCTTCATGTGGGCAGTCACTTTTCCACAATTCCTCCCTATAGGAAAAGGAGATCTTTGAACTTGTCTTAGGTGATGGATCAATGAGAAGGGAAATAGTTGTTTGGGGCCACTTGTCTCTGAGGAAATTGCCTCTAGTTTACCAAACCTGACTTGCAGGCTTCATTCTCAACATATCTATTTCCTTGGCAGAGGGAGCAAAAGGCTCCTAGCAAGGAGCTTTCAGGGAGCTTTGGCTGCATGTATCAGGTATTAGTCACAGATGCTGGGGTGGTTTCTAGTGGAAAGCTTTCTGGTGCAGGTCTATCTCCTGTTTGTGGGCCAGTCTAGCTAAATCTGGAAATGCTTATGACCAGGTTGGTGAATGCTGACACAGCTTCTGGTCATAGCAACTGGGAAACACCATTTACCAACATGCAAAAGTATTTGTCTCAGTATTATTGGAGTGAGCACTCACATTGATGAAACGACAGATGTTTGAAGTGTTAAAGTACATGTATACAAAAGTATACGTCTACACGTAGTACAGAAATATAACACAAATAGCCTTTCTTTGTGTTCACCTGATTTGGGTATCATTGCTGCCACCTGGTGACTTAATACTTCAAATGCACCTATGTTTGATCAACAAAGATCTACTAACCATCCATTACATAAAGCATACACTGTCTGTCTCCACAATACTGTTTAACTGAGGTTGTTCTAATTTTCTGTGTTTCTTTAAGATGACTTTGAAGGAAGAGTTTGCCCTACAAATAGATGATTAAATAAATGATGGGAGCTGAGGACTGTCAATAGGGCATACTCTATTCAATTATATTCCCCTACTTGGTCAGATTGCCTAAGATTCCACCATTAGAGATGCAGTCCTTTGGAAATTAAGACTTTTCGATTGTCAAGAATCTTCCTTAAGGGGGCGGAACCAAGATGGCGGTGTAGCAGCAGCAACATATCGCAGCTCTCACATAGCAACCCCAAAATACCCATAAAATAGGACTCTAAACCAATCCTAGAACTCCAAAACGCACACAAAGATACTTCCCACTGAAGTCAGCTCGGCTACGAGGAACCATATCAGCACAGCGAACTGAAGCCAGCCTGGCCTGAAGCCGTGGCTGTGCCCCGGGGGTGGCTGGACGGGAGGAGCAGAGGAGCGGATTAGCAGCAGCTGCAAGCAGTGTTCAGAACTAGCTCAGGGGGAACTGGGGGAGAAAAGCTTCCGGCTGAAAGGCCTCCAGAGCAGAAAAGCGAAAGGCAGAGGTTTTGCACCCACCTCCGCGTTGCAGCTTCCCGCTCGTGGCCTGCAGACATGAGGGGGACTAAATGATTGTTCTCAGGCCAAGAGCTCTTGTGTTGAGCGGCCTGGATCTGGATCGCGGTCTT
>CM053591.1:70287612-70305526 GCA_028646515.1 Pseudochirops corinnae
TTAATCTATTTTTTAAAGTGTTAATTTCTTCAGTCAGGTTGTTGACTCTCTTTTCATGATTTTTCTTGCATCATTCTTATTTCTCTTCCCAATTTTTCCTCCACTTCTCTCATTTGGTTTTCAAAATCCTTCTTTAGCTGATTTATGGCTTTTAGGCTGTCTTCATGTTTCTTGGAAGCTTTTGGTGTGGGAGTTCTGACTGTGTTGTCTTCCTCCCATTCCCTGCTTTGATCCTTGTTTTCCCCAAAGAAGGAATTGAGAGTTTGGTTGCTTTTTTTGCTTTGCTTTCTATGCTTGCTCATGGTTGGCCAGTCACTGATTTTTTAGCTCTGTGGAACTCTGCTTCCAGAGGGGAAAGTTCTGTCCCAAATTGCTGGGGTTTTCCCAGCTGCCAGCACTTTTAGGAAGCTGCTGCAGCCCCCATCAGCTCTGGCTCACTGAAAACGCACCCCAGTACCACCACCCAAGACCACAATCCAGATCCAGGCCACTCATTGCAAGAGCACTTGGCCTCTGAATGATCACTTGGTCCCCCTGCAGTCTGCAGGCTGGGAGCTCTGAAGCAGCAATGTGGGGGCAGCTGCAGGGCCTCTGCTACTGCTGCTTCCTTGCCTTGGAGGCAGTTTGGCCAGATGTGCTTTTCTTCCCCAAGTTCAGCTGAGTTCTACTGACTTGTCACTTAGTCCTTGTTTCTCATGGCTTGATAATTCTGGAAACTGCCACAGCTGCTGCTGATCCACTCTCCTGAAGCTCCAGCTGTGGCTCAGCTTGTCTGGTCACCCCCGGAGCCAAGCTGCGGTTTTAGTCTGGGCTGGTTTCGGCTCCCAGTGCTGAGATGGTCCCTTCTAGCTGAGCTGCCTTCAGTGGGAGGTATATTTGTGTGAGTTTTAGAGCTCTAAAATTTGTTTAGAGTCATATTTTATGGGTATTTGAGGTGGCTATTTGGGAGCTGTGGTACCTCGCTACTCCTATGCCACCATCTTGGCTCCACTCCCCTAAAGGAGTCCATCACTGGTTATTAATACTCATTTTTCTCCAGGCTTCACCATGGAGAAGAAGGGTGAAAAGGACTGTGTCTCTTTTGGGTCTTGTTAGCCTTGTAGGTTACCATATAAGCAGAGGCGTCAAGGTTGTGGTCGTGGTGTGCAAAAAATACTGATAACACTGATGATGCCAATTTGTGATTTTCTATGGCAAAATGGAACCTGTAGGAATCAGTTTCTACTTGAATTTGACACCACTAATGTTAGATACACATTGATCCCTATGCTTATATGAATTTTGCAGGGCTTCCTTCAATGCTACAGGATGGATTCCTTGAACAGTGGGGCCAGTTTACAAAGTTCAGGAACGTACTATGCAAACTAAAATGTCACAATATTTCTACTTAATAACGATCAGAAGTTTCTTCTTTTACTTAAGGACTACTCTACAAGGCTTTGCTTCTTATAATCAAACCACAAATATGATCAAAATTCATGACTGATTTCATAGGCACTAACCCTAACTATACTTTTAACTTCGAGTATAATAGATCTGTGGCAAATTGCTTTTATTCTATTTGACCTCTGGCATGGTTGACTTCTTTTCCTGCTTCTCCATTCAAAATCCATCTCTCTTCCAGCTCTCAGTTAAAAAAAAAGTATGGAAAGGTTATTCCTATTTTGGCAGATGGTGGCATAAGATAATGGAAAAGATACTAAATTCTGAGTCAGAAGATCTGAATCTGAACCCCAACTTTTGCTTCTTACAACATATGGGACATTAATTAAATATGGGAATCTCTGATTCTTAGTTTTCCCATTTGCAAAATATGTTGGAAGTTTGATATTAAAAAATTAAGCTAGTCCTTTTTAAAAATAAGTTTCTATTATTATCTTTTGTTTTTTCTATCACCTAAATACAAACCCTCCCTTCATGCTATCTAAAATGGGCTTAAAAAAGGAAAGGGAGCGGGAGAGTTAAAACTGGCCAAGCTAGATAGGAAAGAATAGGAAATAAAACTTAAGAGAAAGAATAGCTAAATTAGTAGTTGATGGGCTATCACATCAGGAAGAGAGTCAAACTCTTGGGAAGTGGATCATGATAATTCCTTTCAAATAACTGTAAGTTTGTCAAGAGAAAAAAGGAAAAAAAAAACCCCAAGCATTAGCATTTATTAAGTACTTATTATGTATCAGGTTATATAAATATTACCTCAGTTGATCCTCACAACAACTCTATAATATTTCCATTTCACAACTGAGAAAACTGAGGCAAACAGTGATTATGTAATTTGTCCAGGGTCACATAGTAGTATGTGAGGCTAGTTGTAAACTCAAGTCTTCTTGATTCTAGGCCCAATGCTATATTTACTGAACCACTTAGCTGCCTCCATCACATGAAAGAAAGACTCATATTGTTCCATTTGGTGCCAGAGGTGGAATTTGGGGTAAAGGGACTGAAGTTACAGAGAAGTAGAATAAGATTTGATATAAGGAAAAACTTACTAACCATCAATCATTCAAAAATGGATCAGCATTTATTGACAATTTTGTAGAAAGGGCTATGGATTGAACTAGGTTTTCTATAGATTGAACTAGGATTTTCTATAGGTTGAACCAGGATTTCTGAGCTCCCTTCCAACTCTGAGAGACATACACAAGAATTGCGTGGGATAAAAAGATGTAGATAGGTTGCAATCTGCGCCAATGGAAGGAATAGCTGTCAAGATCAGGGAACCATTGAAGCATTGAAGCTGTTGTCCTATTATCTTGGAGGGTAAACATGCATTATTACATCTAAAACCTTATTTCCAATCGTGTAATAAGAAACTTTTTACAGAAAGAAGAATTTCCCACTTCAGTGAACTAAATGGGGAAGATATTTTGGGAATTTCTTTCCTAGACTTCCTGAAATCATAGTATGCAGGCCTCTATGTCACCTGTGAGCACATTTAGTTTTGGAAACACATATAGAATTCTGCTGAGACAGCTGAAAGAACAAGACTCTGGGGCAGCATGAAGGATCTGGTATAGTGGAAAGAGTACAGAACTTCCCCACCAGAGTTTAAATCCTGGCTCTGCCACTTAGGACTTTGGTGAAGTCACTTAGGAAATCTGGGCCTCTGTTTTCTCATCTGTAAAATGGGGTTGAATTAAATGACCTTTGAGGTCCCTTGCAACTCTAAATCTGTAATTCTATGAATAGGACCAAGGATAATTGTTATAAGTGTATACAAAACCCAGTATTGCAACAGAGAGGTTGAAGGACAATGAAGACAAAATTCTTTACCTTCATAATCTTCCTTGATAATTCCCTTGTTCTTTTGGGTCATATTGATGAACTAGGGCAAGCTTGAACAGCTCAATCTCCCTTGGGTATCCAGTTTGACAAGATAACTCTCTAATGGATACTTCTGGAACTGCATGCCATATTTGCTTGAGAATTTCTTCCCTTTGCAAGGTTTTTTTCTTGAAAACATAAAGGGAAAGAAAGTAAGAAAAATATATTTTCTCTACAAAATTCACTTTCTCCACACCTCCCCTCCCCTGGTTTGGAACTGCAATTACTATCACTTATGTAACTATCTTAAATTAGAATTATAGATTTAAAATTGAAAGGGACATGAGAAATCCATTGGTCCTCTCTTTCTGCATGCAAAAAACTGTGTCCCAGAAAAGTGAAATGAATTGTGTAAGATCTCACAGAGAGTAGGCATTGAGTCCTGATTTGAACCAAAGTCTTTTGATTCTGAATCTATTGTTCTTTCCAACTCATTTAATCTACATTTGACTCAATTAGACAAGTATTTAGGTAAGCAAAGAGTGTCATTGAGAAGAGAGAAAAGGCAGCCACACCATTTCTTTACCCTTATGCCATAACTTTATTGCTGATCAGTATCAGGGACTGGTGGGCATCAGAATGGCCTTGTCCTCACCTAACCATCCTCCTCCGAGGTGCTATCCTGCTTCCTCATGTATTTGGGAGAAGGGTGAAGTTCTGTCTGGGATACTAGAAAGGTAAAGATATTTGCCAATACCTGGAGCTGCAAGTTAAAGACCAAACAAATATGAATGAATATAAATTTATAAATATGTAATATTTTAATTTGTATATTATTTTATAAACACATATCAGTGAGAAACAATATCTTTAGGCAAGAGGGATCTGTGCTAGCACACAGTGGTAACTGATTTAAGTAAACTCCAGGTCCAAGTACAAGGTCACAGCCATTAAAGCGAACATTTGCCAAACGAGATCGAAGATCATGAGCTATTGAAAGCCATTGATAAGGTGCTTTCTTTTGCTCGGGTGGCTCTGGCTACACTACTTACATTCTGCCACCTCCCCCACTTTCGTTCTCTGCTTGTTGGGTGGCTGCTGTTAACGCAAGCAGCGGCCAGCACAGTTGGGTTGGACTTGCCATAGTCAGGCCCCAGAGACAGGACAGACCAGCAGAGCCTTGATAGACATTCCCAGAAATGTCCTAGGAAATAAACACTAGGAAAAAATATGGAGAGAAGGTTGAATTGTCAAAACATCTCAGAGTTGAAAGAGAATTCTGAAGTCATCTAGTCCAGTCTGGATCCAAATAGGAAGACCTTCTAAGTATGCCCAGTAATCTCAAGCTTTAACTTGAAGACCTCCAGTGATGGAGAACTTGTTTAGCAAAGTATGATATGGACAATATACAGAAACCTGTTTAGGTAAATGGTTAGGATGAGTGTAGGGTGCTGACCAAACAGAACAGGATAAAAAGTCAATTGCTAAAACCATATTACAAGATTAAAAGAAGACCAGTAAAAAGGCCTGTCTTGCTTCCTTGCCTAGGAATCAGATTGGTCCCTGATCCCTGGCAGATAAGTGTCCTAAATTGGAGGGTTTTGGGGACAGAAAGAGCTGGGTGGGTAGATTGTAGCTTAAGGGTGATACAGTAGCAGGCAATAGGAAGTGGTCCAAACAGGCAGGTGGCTAATGACATGGAGGTCTGGCATTAGATAATAAAAATTTAACAACAGAGTCTGGAATAGGGGACAGACCTCCAATCCTGGAGGGACTGGGTTATAGGACAGAGTACTAGGAAAAGAATCATAGACAAGGGAAAGTGAGATAGGAACCTAGTGTCAGGACTGGAGAACAAGCATAAAGATCTTTATTACAAGGGATAGGGCAAAAATTCAATCACTGAAACCATATTACAAGATTAAAAGAAGACCAGTAAAAAGGCTGTTTTGCTTCCTTGCCTAGGAATCAGATTGGGCCCTGATCCCTGGGTCTACAGGTAGAGAGGTTAACTGTCCTAAACTGGAGCGATTTGGGGACAGAGAAAGCTGGATTATTAATTGCTCTGCTCCACATTCCCACTCCCTATTTATCTTGGTTGTGTTCCAACCATCTCTGGACAGGCAATCCAGTACTGTTTGTTCCCTGATGCACCTGTTGGGAACTAAATTGCAGCTTTAACTAGAGCTTAGTTCTATCAAGAGAAAAGGGGAAGAAATTACATTTGAAAAAAAATATTGTGTATATACTATATCCATTTGCTGGTTTTTGTTTTTCTTTTTAAATGTCAGCTTTCTACCTTCTAAGACTATTTAGCATTTCTATGTCAGGTCTAAAACCCCAATTAAGGAACAACTGGTAGTAAATCCACTTGTTAAGACTATATTTACACTTCTATTATCCATTATAATGTAACCCTAGAATCAGAAGATCCCTCCTGATGCATAAGGTTGAGATCATTTTGGTGACCTTTTCTTTCTCTGTGGGTCACTTTCCCTGACTCAGATGAGTTCTGGTAAATTCATTATCAATTTAAGAAAAAAAAATTTTTTTGTTGTTGTTGTCATTCAGTCTCTTCAGTTGTATCTGCTTTTTCATGACTCTATTTGGGTTTTCTTGAAAAGATACTGGAGCAGTTTGCCATTTCCTTCTCCAGCTCATTTTGCAGATGAGGAAACTGAGGCAAACAAGGTTAAGTGACTTGTTCAGATTCACACAACTAGTAAGTGTCTGAGGCAAGATTTGAACTCAGGGCTTTCTGATTCCAGACCCAGCACACTGTCCACTGTGGCATCTACCTTGAGATTTTCAATGTAGTCCAAGCCCCCAAAGGGTGACTTTCAGAGCCTTTTACTATGGTTCATTTAGTTGATGATGTGTTTAATCTAGCAAAAATTTGTGAATTCAACATTTTGGGGAGATGAGCTATATTTAAAAACATTTTGTTAATACTTTTTAACATTATTTTATGGTCGTTTTTGAAAGGAACTCTCCCCTTTCACCTTCAGTCATAGAGGTACAGAGTCAGGAGTCAGGAAGACAAGTTCAAATGCAACGTGTATCTGTGTGTCACTTAATCTCTTTGCTTCACTTTCCTCACCTGTAAAGTGGAAATAATAGAACCAACCTCTGACTTTCTTTTGGTGTTCTTTTCATTTACATTGGTGTTCATGTGCTGACACATGCAACAATCTTGTGGGGCCAACGGGATGTTTGTAGCCAAGGTTCTTCTTGATCAGCGGGTTATTACTCCTTTTCTTGGTTATCTTCGGATATCTTTTTGGCTACCTTCTGAGGGAGTTGCTGAAAGAGCATTTAAAAAAAAACAAACCATTTTTAAAAGGTGTATTATATTTTCTTTAAAATGTTGCAGTCATTGTATGAATTTATCCCCTGGTTCAATTCAATTTACTCTGTATCAGTTCACACAAATTTTCCCAGATAACCCATAGCACACTTTTCAGAAAGTGCCACACTTAAAATATTCCATCTTCCCAGTGAAACTGCAATTCAGACTCTAATAAATGAATCTGCTAATAGTGGTTACTTATTTATCAAATTCTGTTTCTGACTGCTTATGTATGTCATCTGTATTTATATCTGTGTATATCCTTTCCATTAGCCTGTTTATTAATTAAAATATCCCTTCCATTAACCTGTTTATTAATTAAAGTGTGACATTTAACAAGGTAGAGAGATATAATTTCTGGGTGATTTAATCATTTTATTAATAAAGCCAGCATGTTTATTAATAAAATAATGGTCATTTGGCTGTCTCTCGCTTAGACCAAAGGCCTCCAGGGGGGATGAACTCACAATTTATATGCTCTAGAGGGAGGCAATCAACTCCAATTGGTTAATTACAATAAAAGGGTGAGCTACATTGCAATGACGGTCTTGGGATCTGTGACTTCTATCACCCAAGTCTTGGTCAAAGAGATTTATCAATTTCCATTTCACCTATTTGGACAAAAGGGAGGATTCACATTTTCCCAGACCTGTATGAGCAAACACAATGAGCAGGAATGCATTCATTAGACCAAACTTAGAATTTCTTTAACTGTCTTTGATTGATCTGGATAAATCTTTAAGAGAGATTTTTCACATTGGTTGGTTTCTAAATGAGGAAGTAGGAAAGGGGAAAAATCTTGCTCCTGATACAATAAATAGTTATTTATACCATAGAGAAATAATGATTTTTCACAAAAGGTAGGCACCAAACTGTAAGTATCAATAGTCTAATTTTAAAAAAATCTCATATTACATTGAATAAGAATTGTAAAAGAAGCATCTTTTGGTGCATGCTGAGGGGTTTCAAATAGTCTTTTGGAAGCAGGAAAGGTACAAAATAATACTTTGAACACATTATTGAAGGTTTTATTTTCCACTTTAAAAATAAAACAAAATGAATTTGAGAGGTCAGTAGACACCCAGGGAAAGAAACATTATGCCATTTTAAAGCAGACCCATTATTTCTTTTTTTGGCCCCACATTTTATGAACAACTGGCATAATTGGCTCTAGAGTTGTAGAGTAGATTTTGACTGATATCTCAATAATGCTACAAAGTGGACAGATTTTTTTAAAGGCAGTGGATATTACACAAAGACAAATGAGAATTGATATGTTTAATCTTGTGTTGATTATGTTGTAAATGCTGTTAAGATATCATCTATTCTCTGGCTTTGGAAATCATGCAAGTTGTCAAAATGTGTTTCTAAGGCAGTCGAGACAGATTGAGACCAAGTTGGGACCAAGAAACAGGATTACAAAATACTGTATGTAAATAAAGATATTAAAAATATTATTATACTCAAGACGAATAAAAGAATGTGGACAAACATAAATCCAGCTTAAAAAGCAAATGGGTAGGAATCGGTGTACATTTTCCATACCTGACAATTTTTTTTAAAGTTAAAAACAGTGAACAGAATTTTAATCTAACTAGTACTCATTATGCATTTATAGACAGCAGCAAAAAGAGACATGTTCAGAGAACAACCTGCACACTGTACTCTTGTGGCATCAGCTACAGTGTATGCTGAAAGGTCAAAGCATTCCAGTTGACAGGGTGAATTCTTGCTGATGTCAATACCAGAAACTGTTGAATGAGGAATATCTATCTATCTATCTATCTATCTATCTATCTATCTATCTATCTATCTATCTATCTACCTATCTACTGAATATTGGCTGTAACGATATGTAAATTCCATCTAATGACTACCCACCCAGGCTAGTACTATATATCTAGAGAACTATATAGTTATATAGTTTATAGTTAAAGACATCTGGGAATTAAGGAGCAAAATCAGAATTTTATTGATAAATCAAACTGAGAGAAGTGTTCTATTTTCAACAAAAGGAGGCTGGCAGATTGTGTGAGTTCGGACAATTATTTAGCAATTATTTGGGCAACTATGGTCATATCCAGAGTCCACCAAACCAATGGTTATCAGATTACTAAGATGTAGTGATCAGTAGTGGTGATGACAGTCTTCATTAATTCTTGGATCATAGATTTGGAATTGGAAAGGACGTCAGGAAACATCTAGTCTAACCCACCCTATTTTTATAGATGAGGACACTGAAACCCAGAGAGGTTAAGTGATTTGGCCAAGGTCACATCTGTTGCTCTTCCTGGTTTCAACTCCAAGGAACAAGATGGCCCTCTGGTGTCCCCTCTTTCCCCCTGCCCCTGCCACTTTCTTGCCTCTTTTTATGTGTTCTCTCCCCCCCCACCCCATTATGCTGTAAGCTTCTTGAGGGAAGGCATCATTTTTAAAAATCAATTATACTTCAGCTCTTAGTACACTGCACATAGTCGATGTTTAACAAATATTTATTGAACTGGAAGTATCAGAGCTAAGATTTACACTTACGTTCTCTGATTTCAAACCCAATGCCTTTTCGACTTTACCAAATTGCTTTGAGGTTGGAATTTTTTTCCCATATGAAACTGATACTATTGTAGAGGGGTTTATAAAGATACATGAGAAAAAAAAGACACAACATATTTGAAATCCATTCTTTTCTCAGCAATTGTACTGATGCTAAAGGAACCTTTTCACCAAAAATCTCAGAGTTGCTTATGTGATCTTTTTAACTCCTCCCTGCTTTTCTTTCTAGCGTCTTAGAAATATACCTGCCCATTAGCTATCCTGACTGCTTCTTCCCCTTGAATTGTTACATTTGGGGTGCTGGCATTGTCCTATTTAGCTATCTATACTCTTGTCGCAAAGGTGGACACAGGTGAGATTTCACACTCAACATTTCATTCACATCCACATTTCAGAGTCATATGGAAAGGAAGAAATATAGACCCAAGGAAAGAGAGCTGCTAGCTTTGATAGTTCTTATTTTTAAGCTCTACTCTCTTATACTTTTCCAAATTCTTTGAAGAGGTGACCAAATCTTGGCTAGGAATCCAATTTTCAGTGACGAAGAATGCAAGAGCTCCTGTCATACTCAGAGGCCTTTTTATATTTGTTAAGAAATGAACACAAAGCACCCCAGGGATAGCTTTTAATCTGCTTCTGCATCTTCAGCCTGCGTTGCCCAATTTGCAGCAGCTAAAAACAAAATCCACAATCATGTACAATGTGTCCTGCTCATTTGTAGTTGCTTAGCTTTCACCATCCTCGATAGAAACTACTTAAAAATAATCTCTTTCCATCTGCTCTATCCTGTCAGATGTCTGGTGTCTCGTTTTCTGGTAGTGTTTCTACCTTAGGCAAAGCAATCCCATGAGTCTGGTGCCAGCAATGTCTGTGATTTTCCACTACAGTCAACACAGAAGCCCAACCTTCTGTTCTTTCTGATTCCCTAATGAGAAAACAAACTACGGTAGCATATTTGCAGGCAAAAATCAGGCTGCTGTTTTTCTTTTTAGATCATTTTAATCTGTTGGTCAAGTCTGTGTTTTGGCATACAGACTATACTTTTTCTTCTTTCAGAGTTTACCATGTGGTCTGTATGCTTCCTGATTCATCTCTTATGTTAGTGTCCTGTTGCTTAGGATCTATGGCTATATTTCTAATTATCAATTCAAGATTATATTTTTTGCTTTCACAAATTGCACCCATGATGGTAAATTACACTTCTAAATCTCAGCACAGATATGTCAGGCTTTATTCTTTATTATTGTTATTTCAGGAGGGAATCCCTTCTCTACACCGCCTCGCGCAGATTATCATGGTTAAAGGAGCTTTGAATTTGAAATCACAAGACTTGAGTTAAAATACTGATTCTGCCAATCATGAACTATATGGCTTTATGCAAATCATTTAACCTTTCTAGACCTCAGTTTCCTCACCTGAAAAATGAGGAGGTTGGTCTTTGATATATCTTATCACTTGAGATCTGTGATTTTTTAAAAAGCTTTGTAGGCTTAGAAAAATATTTTATTTTTTCAATGATAAAACATTTTATTTTTTCAATGATCAAGCATTTTTTTCTCTCCCACAACCCCTCCCCCTTCCTGAAATAACAAAAACAAAACAAGCCTCTTGTAACAAATAAGTACAGTCAAACAAAAAAACCCTGTATATTGGTCATATCTAGAAATGTGTCTCATTTTACATTAATCTACCATCTCTTCTTTTGGAGGTGGGTAACATTCTTTGTTATCATCATCATCATCATTATTTATTCATATTTTTATTATTCATATTATGATATTATTATTTATATTTATTATTAACTATAATTAATTATTTATTTTCTGCAATCATGATTAAGCATGGTGTTCCAAGTTCTTTAGTTAAATCCTTTCAGGGTTTTGTTTTTTCTTGTGCACTTTTCTAATGTGTTGAGGCACTGACAAACTGAGTCTATCTCCTTAAGTGATGAATACTTTTGTTCTGGTATCATGTACATGGGTACATGAATCCTCACTGGCCTTTATTGCAGCTATGGTGATGTTTTCCTGACCAGGTATATAATTTCCTTGATGAGAACAATTGCTTAATAAGGTATAAATTCCTTCTTGTCTCACTGATACCATGTTGATGACCAGTTCAGAAAGCTAAACTTTTGGGCTTAGTCATTTTAAGAAAGCTGGGGAACAATGATGAAATAACTTGATTTAGGAGAGCAGAAAGGAACTTTTTAGATACATGGGCTTAGGTCCTTGAAAAGAACCTGCATAGTCATTCCTCCCTTCCAGAGAATCATGTACCTTAAAGGACTGTATGGTCCCTTCAGGGAATTATGTACATGTACCCCAGATCCTGGACCAAGTGGGAAATGGACTCAGAGCCACAATGTGGAATGTAGTAGTAGTAATAGTAGTAGTATCAGCAGCAGCAGCAATAGTAGTAGTAGTAGTAGTTGTGTGTTTGTCCTTTGTTTTTGAAGTGGACCATGGCATCAGGTTGACTTTGATTTTAGTGAGGGAAGGAGGGGCTGTACAGCTTCACTTTCTCCTCCAGAACCATCCAGATCCAGTATATTCATCAGGATTACTGGAGATAACCCAGGATGCAGTGGGAGATCCTAGCGCTTTTAGGCTAAGGCCTTTTTACTACTTACCTAAAGTGAGGTAATACCCATTCAATGAATGGGCCTCTTTAAGAAGTGAGTCAAGGGATGGCCCCTTTAATTACAAAAAAGAAAAAAAATCAAAGTGGTAAGGGAAGACCCTCAGGGTTGCTGTTTCAAAGAGAAATGGTTACCATTGACATTCACTCTAAGCCAGAAGAGCCCAAAATACAGCCATTAAATGGAACTTGGGCAGGAACCTATTTTGGTCCAATTTATGAGCTTCAGAGTGAACTGAGTTTAAGGTTTTGTGAAAGAAGAAAGAAAGAAAGAAAGGAAGGAAGGAAGAAAGGAAGGAAGGAAGGAAGGAAGGGAGGAAGGAATCTAGCCAGTAAACCCCAAGTTAAGTGGGCAGCTTCTGACCATCAAATTTTACCTTCCTTTGGAGAGGAGGAGAGGGAGAGGAAAAGCTAAGTTACCTTGTGAGTAGTAGTAGTGGCAGCTAGGTGGTACAGTGGATAGAGCACTAGAGCTGGATTTGAACTCAGATCTTAGACACTTACTAGCTGTGTGACCCTAAACAAGTCATTTTGCCATTATTTGCCTCAGTTCCTCTTCTATAACATGGGAAAACACTGGAGAAGGAAATGGCAAACCATTACTGTATCTTTGCCAAGAAAACCCATGGACAAAGTCCACATAGAATCTCATAGAGTCAGACATAGTTGAATGACAACAACACAAAGTAGTATAGTAGTAGTAGTAGTAGTAGTAGTAGTAGTAGTAGTAGTAGTAGTAGTAGTAGTAGTAATTATAACAATAATGATACAGCTGACACATGTAGCATTTTAATATTTCCAAAGGGCTTTGTATATACTGAATTAATTTTGGATTCACAATTTTACAGATGAAGAAATGAAAGATCAGAGATTTGTTAACCAATAGGTATAAACTATAATTTTATAGATGAAGAAGTGGAAGATCAGAGATTTGTTAAACAACTTTGGTCATGCTTACATAGTTAATAAGTGTTAATATTTGAAATTACTGACTTTAAGTCCAACTCTCTATTCATACCATGCACTTTGCCTCTGTATTATATAATTATGAGTTATTGCTATTACAGTAAGAGTGATCTCTGATTCATCTAGGTATTAAGTAATATGAGGTAGGTGAACTGTGCATTGCCAGGGGTAGGAACAATCAGCTCTATAAATTCTGATTACTTCTCCTTTCAGGGATTTCAGCCAATGTAGCTCTGTAAATATGAGAAACTGTATAGGACCCTTGGAAGTTATGCTCACTAGGGAGTAAAGAAACGTTGTTTTGACTTTTTTGTAAATTCAGATATCAATAATTTTTATTTTAGTTGGACAAAGTCCATTTTTTCATTGAAGTCTTGTTAATCTGAACACTTGCATAGGAGTTGAGGAGACTTATCCATTGTTGTGGAGCTTATATTAGACATAGGCCAAATTCTGACTTCCCCAGAGAAAACCCTGAGTAGAGAAATGAGCCAAAGAGATACTTGGTGAGTTATTGTGTTTGTCCTTCATTTTTGAAGAGGATCATGACATCAGGGAATGATGACATGACTTTGATTTGAAGGAGGGCGGCTGTGCAGGGTCACCAGTCTCACTTTCTCCTCCAGAGTCATTGGGATCCAGTGACTAGATATTCATGAGGATAACTGGAAATGACTCAGGATGCAATGGGAGATCCTGGCCCTTTTAGGCTAAGGTATCTTTACTACCCACCTAGAGTGAGGTAACACCCATTCAGTGAATAGGCCTCACTAAGAAGTGAGTCAAGGGATGGCCCCTTTAATTAGAAAAAAGAAAAAAAAATCAAGCTGGTAGGGGAAGATCCTCAGGGTTGCTGTTCCAAAGAGAAATGGTTACCATTGACATTCACTCTAAATTAGGAGGCCCAAAATACAGCCATTAAATGGAGCTTGGCCAGGGACCTATTGTAGTCCAATCTATGAACTTCAGAGTGAATTGGGTTTAAGATTTTGTGAAAAAGACAGAGAGAAAGAAAGAAAGAAAGAAAGAAAGAAAGAAAGAAAGAAAAGAAAGAAAGAAAAAAGAAAGAAAGAAAGAAGAAAGAAAGAAGGAAGAAGGAAGGAATAAAAGAAGAAGGGAAGGAAGGAAGGGTGGGAGGGAGGAAGGGAGGGAGGGAGGAAGGAAGGAACAGAAAGAAGGAATCTAGCCAGTTTAAATCCATGCCAACCTAGAGCTTTAGTTCTTGGGCTCTGGGCTGTGCTACACTGAGACTATATTCCTTTCTACCTGATCATAAAAACAGGTGAGGATGAGACCAAACTGTCAGTCAATACCTGTACAGTTTGCATGGCTCATGGAAATTCATAGCCCTAGGTATGTGGTGAGCTACATGAATGACTTGGAGTTAAAGAAACTGTTTTTGCCTTGCAGTTTTTTCTTCCTTTTGTCCAACCTTTAACATAGTAGCTGACACTATTAATAAATGTTCCATATGAGTCCATGTGCATTTTAGAAGCATTTTCTGGGATGACTTATACTAATGAATAACAACTCATAATTTAAAAGCTGTTTTTGTTGCTCGGTCATCTTTCAGTCATGTCTGTCTCTTTGTTACCCCATTTGAGGTTTTCTTGGCAAAGATGCTAGTTTACCATTTCCTAGTTCAGTTTGTTTCACAGATGAGGAAACTGAAGCAAACAGGGTTATATTATATATTATAATTGCCCAGAGTCACACAGTTAATGTCTGTCTGAGGCCAGACTTTAACTCAGAAAGATGAGTTTTCCTGACTCCAGGCACTGCTCCACCTAGCTGCTCTTTGTCATTTGTGAAGCAATAACTTCTTTTTTGCAGATGAAGAAACTAAGGCCTCTAAGAAGTTATGTGACACTACTGAGGTTGTAGACAGGTGCATTCTGGAGCCTACTCTGACAAGCTCCTGTGCCTCCCTGGAATTGATTGTTATGTTTTCCTTGTGAGCACGTAAACCTAGAGAATCAGCAAACGCCACAAATTAAGACTTGATTTATTGTTGTGTTCATTGCCTAGATCTAAAGAAACAGAGAAAATGTTAATAATGCAGATTAAACTTAAACATGCGATCGCGGTTAGGTGGTGCCGTGTATAGAGCACTAACTCTCAAGTCAGGAGATCTGAGTTCAAATCTAGTCGCAGACTAGATTCAGGGTAACTTACTTACCCCCAATTGCCTCACAAAAAAAAGGAAAATAAATTTAAAAATGTGTAGTTCCCCTTGCCCTCAATGAGCCTGTTGTTAAATACTTACCAGTATACCCTTAGTTATAGACTATGTAGGTGGCAGAACTTTGTCTCGAATTCAAGTCCTCTTTTCACTACAGTTGACTGCATCCCATTAGGCTATATATGATTGTGCTCTATCTCTTATATCTATAAAAGAAGTATAAATTTGACATTTTATGATTTGAAAGGGCATATTGATTGCCAAATTATTCAGTTAGAGACTATTGATAATTCCATTGTGAAGGACAACCATTTAGCTTAGATAAAATTTCTGATTTTAATGGGAAGTGATTAATTAATCAACATTTCTGAGACCAGTCCTGCTGAGAAATTAGACACATTTCACTCTAATGAGAAAATCAAATATCTTTTCCTGGGGGTAGCAGTAAGTTAAGAGATTTTCATTCAAGTAAAAGGATGATTGTAGTTGACATGAGGAGAGTAACCATAACCCTGATACATAGAAAGGATTCTCATTCAGGAAGGGGTGAACTAGATAGTCTCTGACATGGCTTCCAACTCTCTGACTCTCTGCTCCTGTTGATCTAATCAATATAGACAGGCTAAGCAGATAATCCAGGGCACATACGTGCACAGTGTGTTTTTTGACCTTTATTCGCCTTGGCAATTTTTATTGATTGAATTAGCAGGAGGATCATCGAAACTCTTCTCCACATGGTGCTGGCAGGCGGACCATAGTCCAGCCGTGGTATTTACTGTAACGATGTTGATTCTTCCACACACAGAATGTGCTATCAGAATTATGCTGTGTTTATCCAGGTGGAAGAAATCCTCCTTGCTCACGCACGAGGACTTTGACAAATGTCTGCTCAGGCACATTGATTTTATGTTTCACAGCAAAATGCCAAAGGCAGACAGGACTTATAAGACTTGAATCATTATTAGTTTGGGTTCTTGTGTTTCTTAGCTAGAGGAATCCAGGTGGATGCTGCCACCTAGAGTAACGATAGTATATGTTAAAACAAACAAATAAACCTCCATACCACCTTGCTTTTGGTGAGACCTGTAGCAGCCTTGTAGTTTTTCTCTCAAATAATATATATTTTCTTTCATTCTTTTTCCTTGAATAGGCTTTACTGCTTAATATTAAGTTCTGGGGAGGGGAAAATCAAAGGGAAAGACGAATCACTGAACCCAGACTAGTCCCATTAACACTTCTATCATATGGGCGTTAAAGTAGGTTTGATTGGTCCAGTTTGATAAATTGTAAGATACAGTCTACTCAATTAACATAAATGAAAGTGGGACTCAAAATATTAATGGAAATCAATGTACCCATGACCCACCTCAATTATTCTTGTTGATCATTGTGAGGTTCACATTGTAAGCAGTTGTGTCATGCCACAGGGAAGTGTTTGAGGCCTGGGAATTAGTTGGGTCACATGGAGGTCAGGGCATTTTGCACTGTCCCCCTCCAGGGGATACCGCATTGCTCAGGACTCTCTTGCCTGGGGTTACCCTCTGTTCCTGATTGGCGTCTCCACACCTTGGGGCCTTCATACCCTTGTAATTGCACTCCCCCTCTCACAATTCTGTTTAGCTGGGTTCTATCACGTGTGGTAGGTGGATCTGGGGTCTATTTAAGACTTAGGGCTGGTAGGCATCTTTGGAAGTCTGCCTACCTTAGTATATGGAGAGACCTTAATAATCTTTTCTGTTTGGACCTCAGAGCCGTGACTCTTCTGTTCCTGAAAGGTATGCTAGCGTCAATGAGTTGTATGTGAAACCGGTTGCCTCTGCTGGTAAGTTAGGGCACTGTAAGAGAGAACCCTGACACATAATCATCATGATTATATATCATTTATTTTATTTTTTTCTGAATGTTTTATTTCAGAAAATGGTCAATATATTAGAACTAGAATTTCATCAAAAATATTTACTTGGGGGAAAAATGTGATTAGATTTGGTAGATCATCATCAATTTTTATATAGTATTTTAAAACAAAATACCATATGAGGTTTATGAAATATTTTTCTTAGAACAACCCTGCAAGGTTAGTATGAGTATTATTATATGTAATAATATGATATATAATATATAATATTTGATGATACAATATATACTAATATGAGTATTATTATTCCCATAGTAGAGATGAGGACACAGTAGCTTTGAGAAATTAAGTGATATACCCATAGTCACATAGTTAATTTACTATAGGTCACTTAATTTCAAGGCCATAGCTCCTTCCATTCTGCCTCTCTTCCCTTCTCTCTCTTTTGCCCCCTACCTCTTTCCCTCTCTCCATATTTTGTTGTTGCTATTCAGTTGTTTCAGTCATGTCTGACTCTGCATGACTCTATTTGAGGTTTTCTTGTCAAAGATACTGGAGTAGTTTGCCATTTCCTTCTGCAGCTCATTTTACAGATGAGGAAATTGAGGCAAGCAGGGTTAAGTAACTTGTTCACAGTGACACAGGTACTAAGTGTCTGAGAACACATTTAAACTTAAGATGAATCTTTTGGACTTCAGACTCCGCGCTCTATCTGCTTTTCTGCCTGGATGCCTTATGTATACACACACATATTCTCTCTCTCTCTCACTTTCTCTGTTTCTCTCTGTCTCTGTCCCTGTCTGCTTCTCTCTCTCTCTCTGTCTTTCTCTGTTTCTCTCTCTGTCTCTCTCTCTTTCTCTCTGTGTCTTTCTATGTTTCTCTGTCTATCTGTCTCTCTCTCTTTCTCTGTCTGTCTCTCTCTTTCTCTCTCTCTAGCTCTCTCCCCCCCTCTCTCTGTCTCTTTCTCTGTTTCTCTCTGTCTCTCTGTCCCTGTCTGCTTCTCTGTCTCTCTCTCTGTCTCTCTCTCTCTCTGTCTCTCTCTCTCTCTGTCTCTCTCTCTCTCTCTGTCTCTCTCTCTCTCTCTGTCTCTCTCTCTCTCTCTGTCTCT
>CM053591.1:70306026-70339473 GCA_028646515.1 Pseudochirops corinnae
TCTCTCCCTCTCTGTCTCTCCCTCTCTGTCTCTCCCTCTCTGTCTCTCCCTCTCTGTCTCTCCCTCTCTGTCTCTCCCTCTGTCCCTCTCCCTCTGTCCCTCTCCCTCTGTCCCTCTCCCTGTCCCTCTCCCTGTCCCTCTCTCTGTCCCTCTCTCTGTCCCTCTCTCTCTGTCCCTCTCTCTCTGTCCCTCTCTCTCTGTCCCTCTCTCTCTGTCCCTCTCTCTCTGTCTCTCTCTCTCTGTCTCTCTCTCTCTCTGTCTCTCTCTCTCTCTCTCTGTCTCTCTCTGTCTTTGTCTCTCTCTCTCCTTTTAGTTTAGTGACTTTTATGGAGAGTAGTATGGAAGATCTGGACTTATGAATTCATTGGTGTGGGGGGTTTATAGAATGGAAACTCCTTACAGCAGTACAGATTGACAAATCATTGGCAATATATTTTATCCTGTACAAAAAGAGATCAAATGAGTTACCATATGTAAAGCACTTTGAAAATCTTAAATCACTACATAAGTGCTAGGTAATATTATTAGCTATTATATGGGCACATTCATGCACAGCTAAATGAGATGCAGCATGACAGTCTTGGAGAATTCCCTGGGGAAGAGTTATCAAACACACAGGGCAACACTCCTGAAACATAACTGGGAAATATTCATCAAAATACATAAAAACACAGCAGGACATAGATAATATGAATACACGGTTTTTATAAGTCAATACATGGCCAAAAGGGATCCTTAGGTAGGGTTTGGTGACCCTATTTCTATTTGAGTTTTACACCACTAGCCTTGGACATTGAGAATTTCAGTGACTTGCCCAAGGTAACACAGTCAGTTTATGGCAAAATCCAGACTTTAACACAGGTCTTCTTGACTTCAAAGTCAATCCTTTATCCCACTTTCCCCACCCTCCTTCTCTATCTTAATGATATAAATGGTAAAAAGAAAGATTAATAGTATCACATTGATAAATGTGAACAATGAAAAATTTTGATTACTGGGAAAAATTGCAGTATTATTTTTAGTCTATTACTAAATATTTGCTTTTGAGACATATAACAGATGCAACATCTTTGTGGGCTAAGAAGATTTGTATGATGTTTGAAAGTAGCAATCAATTAATAACAATTTGTTAAATATGCACTATGTGCTGAGCACTGTGCTGGTGCTGGAGATGCAAAGGTACTTGCATTCTACCTTTTGGGACTGGATCTTTGGAAGTTATTAGGTTTAGGTGTGAAGCATTTTTGAACATCCATAAAACTACGTAGCTCTCTTTTAGCACTTATATTTGGTCTGGCAACTTAAGTATTTGTGCACTAAACATCTTATTCCTTCTATTTAATTGAAGGGTCCACCTTCTGGAAAAGAACAAAGCATGGTAAAGCAGGACAAAGGCTGAGCAAGAGGAAGCAGGGGCTGTAGGGGGTAAGACTGGTGGCAAGGCCATTTCCACTTACTAGGAACAGCAGAAAAGCTTCAGTAGAATGGTAGAGAACAATGACTTGGTACAAACACAGGGAATAATCACTGCTCCTTGCTGAGAGTGGCAGAGGGAAGACATTACTGAATATGAGCAGACAGAAGAGCCATAGGGAAGAACCGTTGGGGTAGAGAACAATCTCTGACCATCTTCATTGGAACCTTACTTAGGGCAGAAAATAACTAGGTTACTGGAAGAGACCTTACTTATTAGAAGATACCCTTACTTATCATGGATTCAATTGTGTCTTCCCTGTTTCCATTAATGCTTTAAAATTTTTTAATTAAAAAAATTTTAAAGGAGTTTCTGTTCTCCTTCTCCACTCCCCCTACCCCAACCTAGAAATAATAAAAAAGAAGCACAAAACCCTTAAAACAAATAAGCATAGTGAGGCAAAATAAATCATCTCATTCTGCATATGAATCCATCACCTTGGCCATCATGAAGTTGGCAGCATTCTTAATTCTGGTCCTCTGGAATTATAGTTGATCATTGCATTGTTCAGAGTTCTTATATCTTTCAGAATTGTTCATTTCCATCAATTTATAAATAAAACTATTAATGTTTTGAATTTTGTGAACCTGAGTTTTGTGTGCATAGGTAGATTCTTCTCCTGGGCAAACTTCCAGGGTTTAATCACATAGTCTCCTGGGAGATGTTCATTATCAAAGTGAAGGCTTTGCGTAGGATTTGGGACTGAATAGTAGAAGATCCTACCACTTAAACCATGGGGCTTGGGCCACTGTAGCATAGCTAAGATAGAAATAGGAACTGTTATAGCTGACATGGTACAGTACAATTTACCTTCTCATACCCATAGGTAGAAGAAGAGAAGACATTGACGGTTGTTGGAAATGTATAGATCATGCTCCTTAATTCTGGTAACTTGCCTATGTGACTGAAGTTATACTTGGGTTTCAGGTGCATTGTGAGGAATGTGGAGGAACTGATTTATCTCCATAGGACTCCATTCCTTCTTCTATTTGCTTGTCCATCAAGAGGCACATTGCATCAAGCTATTTTTCTTTACCTTGACTTTTGTGCTTTCTCTTGATAAAAATTGATCAACCAGGTGTAAAGCCAATCACGAGCAGCTATCCTGAGGACTGGTGCTGTGAATAACTTTAAGGTTCTAATTGCACAGTATAGTGAATATTTATTCAGCAGTAAACTAAAGCATAACATCAAGAAATTAAAACATAATGTAACAACTTTTTACTAAGGTGGTCACATAGTCTTAAACAAAACATATCATTCAGTAAGCCACAATCTCCTCAATCAATACAGGGTATCCAAGTAAAGTTCCCTTTCATCTTGACTTGAGGCTGGCTTCCAATCATCTTTAAGCCAATCATCCATAAGGAATAGCAGAAAGTACAAACACCATTCGCCCCCATGTCACAGTAAGTTACAAATCTCATCAGTTAATACAGAGGATCCAAGGAAAGTCTTCTTTCATCTTTACTGGAGGCAGACTTCCAAACCCCACAGCTCCTGTTCCACAGGCTGCTCCTCCTCCACAGACTGACTGCTCCAAGCTCTTGCCTACATAGACACCTAGGCAGCTCTTCACTCCTGTTCTATATCTCAGTTCATGGGGACTGCTCCACTCCAAGTCACTTGGCTGCCTTGTAACAAAGCTTAACAGAGTTACAATAATATTTACACACATCACCAGCACCATCATTTCAGTTCACTTTCTGTCTGAGAAATCAACACATATCAACAGAGTGCTTCTGTCTGACAAAATACACTAATTAACAGACAGAATGCTTCTGTCTGACAGAGTAACATCAACACAGAACAACGGAGTGCTGACATCACAAACATTCTCTCTCTTAGCTCTGCTCACTCCCAGCCCTACTTGAGCTTTTCTCTCCTCTTCTCCTTCCTGTTCTACCCTTCCTATTCCTTTGGCAAGCTCCTCCCACCATGGGCTCCATGTGATTATGTTAGGACTATTAAGGGCAAAAGGTCTTCAAATTCCCTTAGGCCTATTAATGGCATCACAATGTATATTGTTTCCAACAAAGACTCTTGATATAATCAAAGTCGAGGCTCAAAGGAGCTTGATCAGCTAAAACAAGAAAAGTGCTACTTTGTTTGCCATTACACTAGGATATATATTTACATATAAACCTTTTTCCAGAAGAAAGCAGAGTTAAGCAGCATAACTCAAAAATTACCACATAAACTTAATAAGCAAAGCAAACTGTATATAACAGAGACCTGCAGTTTCATTTATAGTCCTTGTGTTTTTTTTAATATTCTACTATGTATATAGAAATGACCATTTTATTTAGTGATGTTTAAATTAAGAATAAAAACAAAATTAAAAAGAAGTAAGAAGAAAGAAAAAGACAAATATATCTTTATTTGTGGTCCAAGAGTGGGGAGTGAAGATGTCTGACTGAATAATTCAGAAGAAGTGCAAGCTAGAAGTTCGCATCTCTTTTGGGAGAGAAGGGTTATATGCCCTGCTGGGAGTTTATTAGATTATAAATGAGTTTAATAAGTGATTCAATTTTAAGAATGTTTTAAGAATGACTTTGAACAAATAAACTATTTTGTATATTACAAATACCCAAATTAACTATAAAGGACATATGAAGAAAGGAAAAAAACTGATAAATAGATATATAAAATAATTTTATATACATACATAATATATATATATGTGTGTGTATACAATCACATACATACCTATTTGTGTCTAATGATAGCCATTTCTAGTGTGGTGAGGAAGGAAGAAAAAAAGAGAAAAAGAAATTAATATGATAATTTTGTTGTTTATGTGAAAGGCATAGCAAATTGTGCATATTAGATTTGCAGTATCATGTACAATCATCTTTTTTTTTGTCGTACCATGTTATGGAAATATTTGTTTTATTCCATAAATTAAAAATGAAATAAAATAAAATAAAAAAGAGCTCCAAAAAACAATTGACTTAACAACTCTCCAAATAAGCAGAATGTTACAACCTAAACAAAAATTCACTTTGATTTCCCCTAGGAGAAAGAGGTAGTCATAACCTAGATGTAGTTCACTAGGAGAGTCCAGTTTAAAGCATGCTGTCACTTCTTCTGCCTTGATCCAAGAAAAAGGGGAGAAGAAGCAGGAGGAACTGGAAGAACCTGCCTACTAGGAGTCATCTCTGACGGTTCTGACCCTCTTCCCTCAGAGGTAGCAGGGAATGAGGAGCAAGTTGTTGGCTAGTTATCCTTACACCTGCACTTGCTGATTAAATTGTAAGGGAAGGCATTGACTATAATGGAGAATGTCAGATACTAAAGTCCCTAGATCATTTGGATTGGGTCATTGAACTGTAGCAGTAAGATAGACAATAGTGCAATCTCTCTCTCTCTCTCTCTCTCTCTCTCTCTCTCTCTCTCTCTCTCTCTCTCTCTCTGTCTCTGTCTCTGTCTCTGTCTCTCTCTGTCTCTGTCTCTCTTTCTCTCTCTCTCTCTCTCTCTCTCTCTGTCTCTCTCTCTCTGTCTCTCTCTCTCTCTCTCTCTCTCTGGTTTCTCTGGTGTATGAGGAAGCAAGAATTTAAGGTAAAGTCACTGGAAAGGCAACCTAAGGCTGAAACAATGTTCCTATCATTAGGGATAGGAGCAAACAGAACATATTTTCTCTCCATTAGGGAGTTGAATATGACTCACTTCAGGACAGAAAAAAAGGAGCTTTGTTGTTGTATGTGGAGCTTCAGCATCCTCAGTTCAAACAGATACCTTGGGAGTGTTTTTGGACTTCTAAGTTAAAAGAATGAGGGCTAAGAGGGATGGGAGCATTTTTTTTGTATACTCATAACCCAGTGTCTGGCATCAGTTAGGTGCCTAATAAATGCAGCTTGAATTGACGAAACATAGTTATAAGCAAGGAAGAGACACACTGAGATAGAAAGAGCTTAGGAATAAATTTGAAATCGTGTATTTATGAAAATTAACATTTGCTAATGAAAAATCAATCTTTAATAAATATCCTTTCAACCCCTTACCTCTGCACCCCTCCCACAATACATGAAAGGGTGGCCTGTGCAAAGCAGTATATATTTTTGCAATTCAGTTGTTTCAGTCACATCCAACTCTTCATGACCCCATTTGGGGTTTCTTGGCAAAGATACTAAAGTGGTTTGCCATTTCCTTCTCCAGTTCATTTGCCAGATGAGGAAATTGAGGCAAACAGGATTAAGTGACTTGCCCAGGGTCACACAACTAGTAAGAGTATGAGGCAGGATGAGTCTTCCTATTTCCAAGCCCAGGACTCTATCAGTTTTGTCACTTGGCTGCCTTGTGCAAAGCAATAAGAGATCACTGCTTTAGCCTCACTAGACATAGACCATAGTTTAATGGGCAGCAAGTATAATCTGAGTTATTTATCTAGACTGGTTCATGACTTTATATGGTCCTTATTTTGATTAACTCTATCAGTTTTGTGCATTTTTACTCTATAGAACACCAAGGATGCTCAATAAATATTTATTGAATGGAACAGAATTTCAAGGAAGCAAAAGTAGCTGGTTGAACAAGAAACCCCTCTAGCTGCAAGTCTTTTTCTAGTTTTGTTTTCCCAGGAGCCTCTCCAGCATGCAAGAAGGAATAGCTTTTCATCCTTTCACAAAACCATGATATAATATCTATTTTTTCATATTAAGTTTTTCACACAAATGTGTCATATTCAATTACAAACTTCTACAAAAGCTTTAGCACTGTTCTAATGCTCCACATAAATTTAATCTCCTCCTCTTCTAATACCTTAATCTCCTCCAAAAATTTCCAAGTAACTTTGGCAAAGTTGTTATTAGTTAAAACACTGACATAGGTCATGTAAAATAAACTTGAACCTTCCTCCATCAATGTCAGAGACAGTTTTGTAGTCTGTGATGGAAGACTCCCAGTGAAATCTAATTTAACTACAAGATGGGGCTGTTACTTTTTTGGGATTATCTCTATATATTTCAATGCTCCAAGAAGCATTGTGATTTAGTTAGGGTGGATACTCTGTAAAGTGATGTAGAACATGTCCATGCCATAGTAGATGGAAAAATACTCATCTCTTGGTACCAACCTTCTGGTGAAAAGGCTCTCTGAACTATATTAGGCTGGTCCATTATCAACCATATTAATTGTTGATCTGTACTTGCAGCCTTTACAATGTAGGGAAAGCTGTTTGAGTTTGGGCTCCACTCATATAGCCTTTGAGAACCCAGGCTCAACTTCTCACCACTTTCTATAGCATTTTGTCCTTAAGAAAAACAAGCAAAAAGCAAATTCTACTAGCCTAATACACTGATGAATGTTAGTGATTGGCTAAAGTTTGCATTTAATTCATATTAATTAGCAATAAAATTTTACCTCTCTTGCAGATTAGTTTTGGAATATGCACTCTAAAAATTTATGTGACAAAAGTCACCTTTTACTTCATTCTTTTTATTTCAACACTTTTCTCACCCCATCCTCTCCCCTCCCCCCTTTTAATTCACCATTTGATCTTAGTTAGCCCTTGGGACTTCAATTTCCTCATCTATTAAGCAAAGTAGCAAAGTGTAGAAGTGGGTGGGAAATGTCTGACTTCTAAAGCCCCATTCAAATTATATGACATATAATTTCTCCAGACATTCCTGATTTCTAGCCTCGTGATCTTTCCACCACACTATATTTACTCTCTGCTTTAACCTATTCCTTAACATATGTGTGTTTGCTTGAGGCTGGGATTACTTTGCTAATCATCACAGTTTTCCTTCCCAGAGCTACAGTGAAAACAACACAGACACTCTAGTTGCATTCTTAAAAATTATTGTTCAGTTCTTTTTTGGTATGAGGTTTCTATAACTGGGTGAAAAGGCTGTCATCAAGTAACAGAAAAGGAAATAGTCACTATAATTGTCATAAGTTGCTCTAATTATTTTTATTTCACAGTAATTCTCATATTTGGAGTTTGGATTTTTGCATATGACATGGAAATACATGCTAATTATATGTAAATTAGCAAGTAAGTGCCAAATTCAGTCCTTTAAAACATGCACACCAATACGCATCCCTACAGGACTATGACACGGACTGTTGCCTATTTCATGTACCATTGCTCACATCATAAAATAGCTTCCAATCTTCTGAGACCATTTTTTTGGAGGTGGGGGGGTGGAATTCAGATAAAAATACCTTGATTTTCCATTACACTTGAGGACTTAGACCTCTGTAAATGCCTACATCTATACTGGCAAATGTGCCTAGGTTTTATTTAAGAAGATGAGAGGAGGGAAAAGCTTCTCTTGTAGAAATATATCCTTTTTTTTTTTTTTGAGATGGAAAGGGGCCCACAGATCATGAAGAACACCTATAAGACTAATATCACTTCTCAATGAAGAAAAACTCTTATGGAAGCCACTCTCCTTCAGTGAGGTAATACATTCTTTAGGACTGGAACTCAGAGAACATGCTTCCTCTGACACTTATCCTCTGTGACACTTTGTAAGGCATTTAACCTCTGCCTTACAAACTGTAGGGGCTCGCTCAGTGCTTGTGGAATTGAACCTTACTAGGCTCCAGTTTCTTTTTCTGTAAAATAGTAATGGGAAGCTAGACTAAATGACCTCCAAGGTCCTTTCCAGCTCTCAATCTTGTGAATTAACTACACTCAAAGTGGCCGCTTCTCTTCTGGGCAGGCAATGTCTCTGTACACTTAAACTGAACACTGTCTCTGAAACTCTGGAGCTATATTCTATCTAAACTGTCAGGGGGGGAAACTGTAAGGGCTCTGAAGCTGGGGTCTGTGAGTTTGTTTAAAAATATTTAAATAGCTCTTTTAATATAATTGGTTTTAGTCATTATTTTATATGTTTTATCTTATTAACTTAAAATATATTTTTTAAAGGGGTCCATAGGCTTCACCAGATTGCCAAAAAAATCCAACATACACACACACCCCTCCCTATCTCATTCCCTCTCCCCTACAAAATCCTGACTTAGAGGACTGATGGGCAGGAATGATATGTATCATCTTCCCTACCAGAGGAGAGAAAAAAGCCATTGCTTTTACACTTGTCCATACTTCGGAGGGCCCTAAGGGGGAAGCTGCTGGACAGCTCTCTAGGGACCAGTGCGGAGGGCGGTAGAATTCTGATAGGGAGGGTTTGGGGATACTGGAGGGAGAGCAACCAATAATTCCATGGGGGGGAGTGGGTGGGGGGATGGGGGGGTGGAGTCGGTCCCTGTCCAGAGTATCAGCACTAGTAAAGATAGAGGCAAAGTACACAGGGGCTCATATGCTGGAGCTGGAAAGGCAGAGGAGGGGAAGACTCACTAAGCCGATGCTGAGGAAAAATAGCCAAAGTGCAGCAGGTCAAGCTGTCTTCACCCCTCAAAGCTTGGAGCAGGCTGCAAAGAGGCTCCTGCAGAGCTAGGAGCAAGGCAGGAGGGGACAGAACACTATGTTATTGGTCACAGGTCTCTTGCCGGACTCCTTTTGCTAATCTCCGCTTTGGTTCTTTGTCCTTTCCACCTGATTTCAGGAAGAGCTGGGGGCAGAATAAAACAGTGAAGTCTGCCTTTTAGAATTTTTGATGCCTAACCTCAACATGCTGGGGAAAGGAGGAGAGTGGAATGAATAACCCAAAATGAACAGCATGAGAAGGATGCCCATATCAGCTTAGGAAGTGCCCTGGGATCAGAGGGCAGAAAGGTTTGCAAACACTTGGAAAGTAAGTACTTTTTGACCCAATTGAGAGTGGGTAAAACTCTCTAGAGTTTTGTTTGTATTGTGTGTGTGTGTGAGAGAGAGAGAGACAGACAGACAGACAGAGACAGAGATAGAGACAGAAAGAGAGGTAGAGAGACAGGAAGACTGGGAGAGAGATAGAGACAGAAAGGAGAGAGAAAGTGTGTGCTTGTGTGAGAGACTAAGAGACAGAAAATCACAAAAACAGAGAAAGTGTGTGTAAGAGACAGAGACAGATAGTGAGACAGAGAGAGATGAAGGAAGGGAGGGAGAGACAGAAAGAGAGAGATAGAAACAGATAGAGGAGAGATGAACTGACAGAGGAGAGACACAAAGAAAGAAGGATAAAGGGAGAGAGAAAGAGACAGAGGTAGACAGAGATAGACAGGCAGGTTGTATGTGTTGGCCTATGCAGAGCCTTTGGTTGAATTGATCCCATAATATGTTTTCATTAAGTGTAGGTTGCTAGTTGTAAACATGGAATCAAGGCTAGTGGGCTGGTAGCAGGACCTTCAATAATACAAACCCTGTGCTATAGGCACACCAGATTCCTCTCTAAAGATGAACATTTGGACCTCTGGAAAACATTTTTACATTCAAGATAACTCTTGGGTTTTACTTTTGAGTGAACATCTCTGGGTCTCTTAAATTCTCAGGACATTAGAAAATAGAGAATGGTAGCAGTCATGATGGAAGAGAAAAAGAAGGTATCTCAATTTAAAAAAATAGTATCTTTCCATGTTAATTTTACAGTACAGGCAAATTAAAAGATGTAAAGTCTACCATACTGGCCTTTTGTTGCCAGGTCAAGAACCAATTTTGATTTGTGAATAAGTTCAACTAGCAGAACTGGAGCTTAATAGATATTATATCATTACAAAATTCAAGAAAGTTTAAAAGGACTCTAGCCAATGATATGTATTCAGAAACGGCAGTGATACCAGCTAGCTTTCAAAATGCTGCTTTTAGCAAGAGCTTTATTACATGGGATTCCTGTATTTACTAAAGTTTCAAATGATGATGCTAATTTTTATAACAGTAAGATAATTTAATTTTAATTACAGTAACTAGACGATGCAAAATACCTATTTTTTGAACATTTTGATAGTTTATGGAACTTGCCTTGGGTAGGGTTGCTGTTGTTCAATCATTTCAGTTGTGTTTGACTCTTTGTGACCCCTTTTTGGGATAATCTTGACAAAGATACTGGAATGGTTTGCCATTTCCTCCTCCAGTTAATTTTACACATTAGAAAAATGAAGCAAACAGGTTTAAGTGACTTGTTCAGCATCACCCAGTCAGTGAGTGTCTAAAGCCATATTTGAACTCAGGAAACGAGGGTTCCTGACTCCAGGCCTGATATTTTAGCCACTGGTCAATCTAGTCCAGGTAAAGTGCATGTCAACATTTTATCGATAACAATCTATTTCCCAGAAGTGAAAAACTTTAGAAAATATGTAGATGTACATTATATATGTACACGTACATATATAAATTTTTGTATTTTAACATATAAATACATATATATTTTAAATTTACCCTGACAGGTAACTCAAGGTATAAATTGTTAAAAAGGAAAAACTAATTTTAGGCATTAGCTTCAATATTGATGATTTGCTAATGAAAACTTTCCTTACTAAATGAAATAATAGAAGTCCAGTAAGCTTTCTATTTTTCAAAGGCAGGTAAAATATGATAGCAAACAGGAAAAGTCATCTTTTTCTTTTCATTTCTACCAAGTCAACAAATGTATGGGATTAATGAGAGTTTGGATTTTAGAGTCAGATGCAGGCAGGTACTAATTTAAAAAAATGAATGAGTAAGATTTGCAAGCATGTGGGGGCGGGGGGGAAGCATCTGCTAAAACAGAGCCTTTGTGGAATCCCTGGATGAATAGGAAGAAAAGTGTAGCCCACTTCCTTGAATATAGTCATATGATACTTTATACAGTATTTTGTAGGTTCATAAAGTACTTTCTTCATAGTGAACTTGTAAGTAGTTAGTACAGATATTTCCTTATTTTACAGATGAAGAAGGTGACACTTGGAGAGATCAAGTGATTTTTTTGAAGTCTAACAAACAGACAATAGTACCTAGTGGAGGCAGGATGTGAATATGGATCTTGTGGCTAATGCAGTAGACAGAGTACTGGATTTGAAGTCAAAGGACCTACTTTAAAATCTCACCTCTGTGGATTAACATATGTTTGACCTCAGTCAAATCAGACTTTCTGGGACCCACTTTTTTTAAATCTGGGAAAGGGGGTTGTATAAGATGATCTCTAAAGTCCTTTCCAAGTCTAAATCTATGGTCCTAAGACACCAAATTTATTTCAATGATGAGCTCTGTAGACGTTTGTTGAACAAATAAAAAAGCAGTAAAGGGACAAGAGGATTAATCAGAAATCTAAGTGAGTAAATAATCCATCAAGTAAGGTCTATGAAACTAAGGCTAAAAGAAAGAAGACTTCTCAGTCACATTCAGAACAGCAAGACATTATTCTGAAAGATGAGACCTGATCCATGCTTGGGGCACTAACATTAATTCACTATGTGAAAAATTGTGTTACCTCTCTGGGCTTCAGTTCCCTCATCTATAAAATGAGACAATTGGGTGAAATGATCTCTAAGGTTACTGTTCTGTGGTTCAGTGCTCTTTACCTATTTCATGTAGCTCCTCTTTCCCTGCATGATCATGGCTGATGACAGCAATACTGAGTTAACTGAATACTGTTGTTTGGTCATTTCATTCACGTTTGACTTTTCATGACCCCATCTGGTGTTCTTTTGGCACAGATACCAGAGTGGTTTGCCACGTCCTTCTCTAAATCATTTTACAGATGAGGAAATTGAGGAAAACAGGATTAAGTGACTTACTCAGGGTCACTAGTAAGTGTATGAGGCCAAGTTTGAACACAAGAAAATGAGTCTTCCTGACTCCAAGCCTAGAACTCTATCCCCTGTGCCACCTAACTGCCCTAATTGAATACTCACTACTCATTTATAGAGTCCTTTAAGGTTTGCCTTTTAGGCTTGTCAAGAACCTTTCTCAAAACAACCCTGTAAGGAAGAGTAAATATCCTTATTCTTATTTGACATGTCACAAGAGTATGAAGCATATTTGAATTTTCCATTCCCTGGCTACATTCAAATGAGGAAACTGAGATTCTGTGAATTTAAATAACTCTGTAGCGTTACATATGTGTCAAAAACAAATTTTGAACCAAAGTCTCCAGAGTTCAAGTGCAGGGCTCTTCCTACTACATCGTATAGCTTTCCAATGTTTGTATCCTTTTCAAGTGCGCAAGTGTGTATGTGTAAGCATGTTGTAGCATATGCAAGAATCCTGAAGAATCTTATCAGTCACATTTCCAGATTATAAGAGGCTGTGACTGAGCTGCCGTATCATGGTATGAAAATGAGCATTGTAACTTTCATCTTTTCTTCCCTTCCTCCTTCATCTCCTTAGGATACTTTAGCATGAGGAAATGATGCTGCATGTTGCCATTTGTAATAGTGCTCCACTGAGAAGCTCTCTTCAACATAAGAAAAGATGAGGAAGCATTTGAACACTTGGCATTCTCTGTGTCTCCAGATTGCTTAATTGCTCAAACAATCATGGTTTCTAACAAGTTAAGATGAAAAACAGGTCCCTTTCAGGCTGCTCCTGAAACCAGGTACTTCTGATTACAAAGATTAAAAAAAAAAGCTTTGATCCTGTTCATGAGGACTATTTGTGGGTCAATTGCTCTCAGACTGACTAATTATTAGAATAAAAAGTGGAAGGCTTTATTTTTTAATTTTTGGTGTCAATTAAAAAATTTGGAAAAAGTATTTTTTTTTTTTTTACTGGATTTCTCTTCTTCATCTGGTGTACAGAATGAGTATCAATCTAACAACAAATGTGAGCTTTGGAACTCTTCTGACTGACTCTGAAGAGAAGCAAAGAAATGGGCTTTCTAGAACAGATCATACAGTCACGGCAGTATTCCTTGGTCTAATCCTTATCTTGGGTTTCATCAATAACTTCATTGTGCTCATCCTCTTCTGCAAATTTAAAGTCCTTCGAAATCCTGTGAACATGCTTCTGTTGAACATCAGCGTCAGTGACATGTTGGTTTGCCTTTCAGGCACCACACTGAGTTTTGCATCCCACATCCGAGGCAGATGGATTGGAGGGTACCATGGATGCAGATGGTATGGCTTTGCCAACTCTTGCTTTGGTAAGAAGCCCAGATGTCTGAAGTATCTTGGCGGTTACGAGCAGGGTCATAGACCTTTTCCTTGAATGTGGTTATAAATCTAAGGAAGGTTTTTTTTAGTTCTTGAGTGAATATACAGGAATATGGGAAATCAAAAGGTTCTATTTTTTGGTGTGTTTTTCAGACTCAGGATTGAGCCTAAATAGTACTGTATTTTCCTTTTATTTGAACCATAGACGTAAAAGAAGAATTGTGCAAAATACATTTTCTACAGATGACTTACATTATATCTCATTATATTTGCTGTCTTTAGTGATTCATTTGAAAGAATGCATGTTACTTAGAATGGTTGAATAATGAAATTGTAAATAGAATGACTAATTGATTACCAGTGATATCCTTTGGGAGCAATGCTTCTCAAACATAACCCTTTGTAATAACTAGTTTACTTGGCTAGTTATAGGTTTCTTTGAGTATGTAAGAAATGATCTGACATTTCTGATAGAATTCAGTTTCAAAAAATTTATTTTTGAATTTGAAAGTTTGAAAGTTTGGTTTACTTGGTTGCAATGCTAATTTATACTTAGTACTAGAATTTACAGGCAGCTAGGTGGCTCAGTAGATAGAATGCTAGGCTTGGAGTCAGGAAGATGTTGTGTTCAAATCTGGCTTCAGACACTTAATAGCTATGTAACTCTTTGAAAGTCTCATAACCCTGTTTTTCTCAGTTTCCTCATCTATAAAATGAGCTGGAGAAGGAAATGGCAAACCATTCCAGTATCTTTGCCCAGAAAACCTCCAAAAGGGATCACAAAGAATAGGGCAAGACTGAAAATAACTAAACAACAGAAATAGAATTTACAAAATTGATTCATAGGAAAAAGTGTGGCAGAGTAGAGAACCAGTCTTGGATACAGTAAGTCTAGAGTTTCAAAGTCTTACCTCTGATTCACAGTGGCAACGGGACCCAGGAAAATTCACAAGATTTTGCATTGTAGAGCAGGGACACATTTGCCCTGGTAGAGGGACTTTCTTCATCAGGATTTCTCTATTCCATTGCCATTACAGGTTCTGTATAATAATAATAATTAATAAAAACATCAACAGCAACAATAATGATGATACATAGTATCATAGTTCCCTAAAGGAACTTCACAAGTCATGCATTCCAAACTCTTTATTTTACAGTTGAGACATCTAAAACCCAGGATGACAGGTGACTTGCCCAAGATTTGATGGATGTGTTAGAGAAGTCTCTTTTTTTGGTAACAAAACCGTACTCATTTGTGAGATACCAGAATGCAAAACAAGTTATCAAAATTGTTCTTAGCCTCTTAAGGAGGCTTTGGTATGTTGATTCAGTCTCCTGCATAAACTTCTGCTGTTAACCTTTTTTTTTTAACTTTCAAAAGTTTTGGATAAAGTCTTTTGCTTTGGGAAAAATGTTAAAGATCTGACTAGAACAGCTTTTGGCAGAACAAAATATCGTCTTGTAGTTCACTTTGGACAGTCATATAAAGAAAATATAATTCATACAACAATTCTTGAAACAAGAGTCATGTATGTGATCTTTGAATTAAATAATTAAACCCATTAAGTTATTATTGATAAATAATTTAAATATGAAAGTTTGAGGGTTATTTCTCATTACAATGCTCATGCTTTTTTTGTGAATACATTCCTCAGTAATTGAAGAATGGAGAAATGGAAAGAAACTGGTATCGCATGGGTAAGAATTGTCCCATAAACCTTTTCTTTACCCTTCTCAGTTCTGACCTCTAGCTCTTTAGCAGATTACTAACCCAGAGAAAAGGCTAAGAGAGGGGAGAGGAAAAGGAGTAAGATGACAGATGAAATATCCCTGTTGGGATATGTTAAGTTGCTAACAAGTAAAATATTGATTTAGACCTCAGAAGTTCTAGATATGGGGGTTCTTAACCACTTTATATTGCTGATCTGTGGTGCAGCCTATAAACATTTTGTCAGAATAAGGTTTTTTTAATGCATAAAATAAAGTAAAGAAAATTATGAAGAAAAATCAAAATTAGTGACAATAAAGTTTTTTTTTTACCCTACCATGTTTACAAATTCCCCGAAATTTATAACTAGAATCCTTAGGAATCCATGTTTAAGAGCTCCTGTCCTAGGACAATGCTTTGCTTATAACAGGTGCTCATTAAATACTTGGACTTCAGAAATGGGAGGGCACCCTGGAATGTCCTGTCTTCCATTCAAACCTTACATGAGGAGCTGAGTTTTCTTCAAGTCCCTTCTTAGACATATGCCTTGAGTAGATAAGTCCTAAGTTCTTTCTTAAAGTACGGAGGTTAAGCGACTTGCTCAAGGTTAAAATTCTTATATAAATGGTGGGACTTGAACCAGGTCTTCTTGATTCCAGGCCCAGTATTCTATCTGCTGCTTCCTGGAAGTGTGTGTGTGTGTGTGTGTGTTTATTTGGAAGTGAAATAAGAACTTTTAACCATTTTAACTATTAAGACAAATGCCAACATACTACACAAAACATGCACGAGTACTTTTTAAAAAAGCACTTTTCAATTGTTCACAAACACTTCCTACATAATCCAACATACAACAGAGAAATGGTACATCTTTCTTTCAAATCTGCATACAATGGAAAAACAATATATATATGTATAAATATACATATATATTTTTTCCTTACAAAGTTTAACTAGTAGACACCAGGCAAGTTGACAGTCTTTTATAATCTACAAGTGAGGAATTATCTAAAAATAATCAGTATTTATTCAGCTTCAGTTATTTTCATAGCCAAGTGTTAATCTGATTAGTGAAACTTTCTGCTACTCAGGCTTCAGATGTGTACCTAGACCAGTTTGTGGTACTGCTCCCAGCTTGGTTGTCCTTCACAATTACTAATATAGAAATTTATGCTGCAAGTAGGGGCAGGCAGTTGCAAAAACCAGCTTGTTTCATGAATGAATGAGATGCAATTCTTTCCAAAGGCTTTCAAGTCATCAAGTTGTCACCAGGACTATTTGCTTCTTATATGTCCTTCTTAGGTGTATTATTTTCTGGGAAGGTTTCCATAGAATAGCTGATATCATGCATTTTGTGTTGCTTTTTGCTAATTTCAGTTTCAGAGAGTAGCATTTTTTGACCTTTCCCTGAATTTTGGTTAGTACATCTTCTTGGTCTTCTTGGTCTTCTTCTTGATCTTCCTCTTGTTCCTCTTCTCCTCCTCTTCCTCGTCCTCATCCTTGTCCTCCTCCCCTTTCTCTCTCCTTCCTTCCTTCTTTTTTTTTTTTTCTGAGTCTCCTTAGTTGTAAGTACAATCCACAATCTGAATGCCGCAACAGATTGACATGGGACCTTTGACCACCTTCATTTTCTGACCTGAGTTTGTTTGTCTAGCCTCTCAGCTCCCAGGACTCATTATTTTGGTGCTAGACTTAGTGAGGGCCCCCAAGTGAGTTAGCCTTAATGAAGTTTAGAGTTCCCAAGCTCCAGCAATCCATCAACTCAACCTCTCCAGCAGCAGAGATTACAGGCAAGTGCCACCATGGCAACTATCTTCTTTGGATCTTACTGCTATTCATATATGCCCTAGCTATAGGGCTACCCTAATTTCGTCAGATTCCTATGGGTTTTTAAAATTTCCTCTACTCTTTAGTGATGGATATTTTAAAACTGATCATTACTTTGATAAGGTGCTATTCTGGGGTTATTCTGAATTTTCCCTCCCATTCTCACCAACTTTTCTGCTTCTTTAATTGCTTCCTACCCTCATCCTCTATATTCTTGTTTTATTACAAATTCATTTTATTTTCAATTCAAGGAAAAAAACCCAAGCATTTCCATAACACATTACAATAAAAAGATGATTGCACTCAAAACAACAAACCTACTTTGTACAACCTCCTATTTCCTTTAAATGTATAAGAAAGTTATCCTGTAAAT
The DNA here is from genome assembly GCA_028646515.1 of Pseudochirops corinnae. Lineage (NCBI taxonomy): Eukaryota > Metazoa > Chordata > Mammalia > Diprotodontia > Pseudocheiridae > Pseudochirops > Pseudochirops corinnae. The sequence continues at coordinate 70,323,364 of CM053591.1, forward strand.
TTTTTTCCTTTTTTTTCTCCCAGAGATGGCTATCATTAGACACATATATATGTATACACACACACACACAAATATGTGTAAGATGACTCTATATATATTTCTATTTATCAGTTCTTTCTCTGGATGTAGTGTCTTTCTTTATATATCTTTTATTTTTAATTTGTATATTTATAATAGCCAAAATGACTTAGTCACTCACAGTTCTTAAAGCAATATTGCTGTCACTATATATTCTTGATTCTGTTCACTTTGCTCTTCATCATTTCAGTCAAGTCTTTCCATGCCTTTCTAAGATCATCGATCTCATCATTTCTTATAGCACAGTAGTATTCCATCACAACCATACACCACAACTTGTTCAGTCATTCCCCAAATGATGGGGATCCCTGTCATTTTCAGTTTTTTGCCACCACAGAGAGAATTGCTATATACATCCCATTCATATTCAATATTATAATTACTCTTTGTGCATTTCCTTCAATCTTATTTTTACTCACTATTTTCTTTCTCAGTCTTTCTTTTTACACTATCCCTGTTACCTTATCTTCTCCCCCTAGTAGAGGAAAATGGCCAAAGTACCGATTGTTCCATTTCCCACAAGGCTGAGTTTGCTCTGACCAAGGATGGACTTTTAAGATGAAGCTTTACAAGAGATTTCATCCTTTTCTAGAATCTACATGCAGATTTTCTAAATCTCAATAGGGAAACACAAGTGAGAGGTATTATCAAAAACAGTTTCCTAGAGACCAATGATCAATAAGCTCTGGATCTTAGAGGTCATGAAGTCCAACCCCTTAATTTTATAGAAGAAACTGAGTCACAGAAAAATAATTTGTTCAAGTCAAATAGCTAGTAAGTGTCTCAGACAGGATTTACTCTCTTACTCTCAAATTAGAGACATAGGTCCCTTCTTCACTTCAAGCTCAGTGTTCTATCCACTATGCCATGTTAGAGGCAGCTAGGTGGCATGATAGAATGCTGGACCTGGGGTCAGGAAGATCTGAATACGAATCTAGTCTCAGATACTTGCTAGCTGTGTGACCCCAGACAAATCACTTACCCCCCCCTCTCTGCCTCAGTTTCCTCAACTGTAAAATTGGGATAATTGTGGTACCTGCCTCACAGGGTTATTCTGAGAACCAAAGAAAATAATACTTGTAAAATGCTTAGTGTGGTACCTGGAACATATTATGCTCTTTATAAATGCTTATTCCCTTAACTGTCTGAGACTGAATTTGAATTCTGGTCTTTTTGACACCAGACCTAGTTCTCTATCCACTATACCACCTGGCTGATCTAGGGTACCTAAATAAAACAAAATGCACGGTAAACAGCAGGTAGATAAATGAAGTAACAAGTACTTAAACCACCATTTCCAGCTATCAGCTTCTAATCTTAGAAGATCACAAGCCTGTGAGTTCATTGATTTCTGCCCTCATTGCTGGTTTTCACCATGGCTTTGTTGGCAAGGGAATTGAAAAGAGGTAGGATGGAAGGGTGGGAATAGAGGGGATGATGAAGCATAGATGCTGTGTTTCACTATAGGGACGCTGGCACACTCCAAAGACCCTGTTGTTCTCTCTCAGAAAGTAAGAGGGGAAAATGCTTCCTACCACGTACCAGGAGTGATCACACCATTCTAAGCTGGACACAACAATGGTGAGTGTTAGCACCAGCATGGCTTATATGGAGTTAAAGAGAATGATTTATGCTACTCCCACCAGCAGCAGCAAGAGATACCACTCTTTTTTCTCCTCTCTTTCTGGGGCTTTGTTGCCCAGACTCCTGTGGTCACTGAATGCTAATGTGTCAATTCTTGCTTTTCTGCTCCAGCAGCCCTCAGTTGTATCACTGGAAATTATGATGCATTGGTGATTGTTTTGGTTTCTTTTTAAAGTGCATATTTTAATCTTATCATATAATGTGCCCTAAAGGCTTAGGTATCCTAGAATCCATTCTCTATCTCTATACCAGTGAAATTATGTACTGTGGAGCATAACTTGAATGTTGCTTCCCCCTGCTGCCCAATCAGTGTTTGCACAGGCAATATAAATTATTTTTGCTGGACAATTAGCTCCTTAATTATATTATGCTTAGGCTAATATTAAAATTAATCATCTTTCCCCAAGACAAATAGGAATGATTTTTTATTATCTGTGTTATCACTTATTCCATTAGTATGGACAAAAAAAAATGAACCACATGTAAATTAAAGGCACCTCAGCTCATCCAAGATGCTTAACTGCCCTGAGCCTTTTTCCTTATTTCTAAATTGAGGAGGTGGACCGGATTTCCCCGAGGCCCCTTAAAACTTGCAACTTTTGTGATTTTCTAAATAAACTCTGATAAGTTATTTTTGAATGGTTTGGTGTCACTAGGCATCTTTAATATAGGAATAATAATAATGCCTTATATTGGTATTCTACTTGATTATTTTTATGGTACCTTCCTATGTTTCTTCACATGTTCTCTGCAACATTTTGGTGAGATTAGCAGGGAAATCATCTTATATGTCAGGAAAGTGGGGTACATTAGAGTCACTTACTCAAGGTCACAAAGCTTATAGGTGGTAGAACCAGAACTTAAACCTTGGTGTCCTTATTTCAATATTCTCCATAATCATCTGTTTCAGTGAATCCATGGTCTTGGTCTCCCTGATCTGAACACCCCCTCTAAAGTATAAATCACAATTCATACCTGTTTGTGTGGTACAATACTGTATCTCTCTAATGAAGGGATTCTTAATCAGCAGTTTATGAACTTTTTAAAATAGTATTTTTCAATTACATGTAAAGATGATTTTTTAACATTTGTTTTTTAATAAACTTTTGAGTTCCAAATTTTCTCACTCCCACCCTTCTTTGCCCCCTTCCTAAGATGGTAAGCAATTTGATATAGGTTGTATATGTGCAGTCATGTAAAACATTTCCATATTAGTCATATTGCAAAAGAAGAAACAGAACAAAAGGGAAAAAAAACCATGAAAAAATGTAAGTGAAAATAGTATGTTTCACTCTGCATTCAGATAAGTTTATGGACTTTCTAAAAAATGTTTTGATTGCTGTATTCTAATAACAGCTTCTCCTTACAATCTTATGCATTTTATTAATTTAAAAATATTACTCTGAGAAGGAGTTCATGGCACAAAAAAGGTTAAGAACCTCTTTAATCTCATCAGTATGGATCCCCTCTATGCCACTGATATCAATCCATCCACACTATCTCATTCTGTGCAACTCTTAACAATGACCTCTTATAGTTCTTGATGCTGCCTAGGTATCACTGGAATACACAGGCAGGTCATGAGCTATCACTTACTCCTGTTCCACACTTGACTTGCCCTCCTTTCCACTCCTGCCTTTCTTTGATGGTGTTGTATGCCACGGCTTGTACTAAATTCTTCATTGGCAACATTCTACAATCTTGTGCTCATCATATATCTCCATTGCTCTAGAGGTCACAATTTTGATTCTTTGGAGATTATAAAATTATATAGTTTGAAACCATACAGCAGCATCAGAAAGCCACTTATATTTAAATGATGAAGTCTTGGGTCAAGAAGCAACTGCAGATAGTTGGAAGTGCTGTACAAATTTCCAAACACAATCAAGATCATTCTTTTGCTCGTGTTCAATTCTGGGTGCAGCTAAATAGCCTCCTACAGTATCTATATAAGATATATGTACAGATCAGTGAGCCACTCATCTAGCTGCATATCACTGTGTAGACCAGAAGCATCAAACATGCATCCTAGGGGCTGCATTTTAGCCTGCAGCTCTGTGAGTGTTGCCTGAACCAGATTAAAATGTAATTGGAAAATATTTAACGAATAAAAATTCAATAAAACAGATAACATGTGGTTTTACAAGTCAATATATGACCTACAGGGATCTTTCTGTATTACCTCAAAGCAGACATTTACTTTTACATTTACAAGGGCTCACTCTCCCACACTACACATAATAGAATGAGTTGGTGCATACTTAAGGTACACTGGTAGTGAGCATCTAATGTGGGAAGCACATAAGGCCAAGAAAACTCATGCTTCTGGTGCTGGAGGACCCTAAGGTTATTTCTTTCCTCGTGACATTTTTATGTTGCTACCTCTTGCCATCTTCTTCTTTCATTGGTGGTACAGCATGCCTTCTGAGCAGTCTGATCACTTGATCTCTTTGGCTCTACTATTCTCCATGGGTCAACTCCCAAATGCCAGGGGAATCCATGTTTGACTTTATTATCTGCTAGTTAGGATCATGCTCTTTGAAATTTCTTCCTACCTTAACTGCTACTTTTTATGCTTACATGTTCCTAGGAAGTAAGTATTTTTGTTCCCTATAATGGCTGAATTGCTCTCTTTTAAGATTCCTTGAATAATATAGTAGGGAAGGTATGGTAGGAGGAGATAAAATCTCTCCCCTGCCACTATCCTCTCCCTGCCTGCTGCCCTCTGATAAAGTCATAAGGGTACACTCCACAAAGATGCTTCCTTTGAAAAGCCTCCATGGTCATTATTAATCTTTGCTGGTCAACGATGAGCCAAGTTCTCTTTCCATTTCAATCATGGAAATTTTTTCTAATATTTCATAAAGAGATATTTTGACAGACACTTTTTTTTGCTTCATTAGATTTTTAAAAGAATTTGTTGCAATTTTAACATCAATCTTAAACAAAATAATTTAACATTTATAGTTTTATTATAACACAGAAATAACAATAAGTATTATAGTATTCAGAGGACATGATGCAAAGTTTTTCAAAACTTGGTGACTTTGATGACACTGCTACTTAAAATTCTTTTTCAAATACCTATCTTTTTATAATTAATTTGTCCCTCCCACTATATCACTCCCATTAATTAAATAACCATACCCTTTCCCTAAATATAATTCTCAAAGCTTACATCCATAGTCTGATGAAGCAAATTCTCATACTGGTTAGGTCCAAAAAATATATATCTCATTTTTCATTTTAAGTTCATCACCTCTCTGGTAGAAGATGAATGACATGTTTTATCTTTATTATTTTGAATTCATGGTTTATCAATACACTGATCAGAACTCCAAAGTCTTTCAGAGTTGTATTTCTCTCTAATATTATCATTGTATAGATTGTTCTATAAGTTCTGCTTACTCATTAATAATTCTTCTTTGTATGAGTTTATTAGGTCTCAGTTTTCTCTGAAAATGTTCATTTTGTAATTTCTTATGGTATAATAATATTTCATTTCATTAGTATACAACAATGTGTTTAGCTATTCCTCAATAGTGGACAAACCCTTAGTTTCTAATTGGTCAACTCTTTTATGTCAGCCAATTGGAAACTAAGGATTTGTCCACTATTGGGGAATCTCTCTCCCTCCCTCTCTCTCTCTCTCTCTCTCTCTCTCTCTCTCTCTCTCTCTCTCTCTCTTTCTCTCTCCATGCACACACACACACATACACACACACACACGTATCTTTTTTCTTTGAGTTGGAGGCCCAGTAGTGGTATAGCTGGATCACATACATGCACATTTGAGTATCTTATTGAAGTTCCGAATTGCTTCGCAGAACAGTTGGACCAAAGCACAGGTTTACCAACAATGAACTAGTGCACTTGCTTCCCCAAAGCCCTTCCAACATTTGTCATTTGTCATTTATAATGAAGTGGAAATTCAAAGGTGCTTTAGTGTGCATTTCTTTAATTAGTGATTAAGAGAACTTCTTCATATGATTGTTGATAGTTTGGATTTCTTCCTCTGAAAACTGACTTTATGTCTTTGTATTATCCTCCATATCACCCAATTAGTATAGAAATCTTCCCCTATCTGTAGTTCTGAAAGAAAGAAATTTTTTCCTCTGATCTTCTAATTTGTTTTATGATATGACTTTTTACATATCTTCATCATGTATCCATTTGGAACTTATGTTGGTATAAGGTGTGAGGAGATCCAATTTCTTCCAGACTGCTGTCCAGTTTTCTCAGAACTTTTTTTGTCAAATAATTAGTCTTTTAGATTCTCTGGGTTTAAGAAACGTTATTTAACTGTGTTTGTTTGTTTCTGAATGTTGGATACCCAGTCTTTTCCATTGATCAACCCCTCTATCTTTTTTAACCAGTAACAAATAATTTTAATCATTACTACTTTGTATCACAGTTTGAGATCTAGTACTGATAAGCCTCACTTATTCCCACATTTTTCACAATTGTTTTTCAGTTTCTTGACCTTTTATTCTTCCATATTAATTTAGTTATTATTTTACTAAGTCTATAAAATATTCCATTGGTTATTTAATTGTATGACACTGAATAAGTAGATTACTTTTGGTAGTATGACTATTTTTATTATATTTTCTTGACCTACCCATGAGCAATTAATATTTCGCTAAATATTTAGGTTTGTCTTTACTTCTACAAAGAGTGTTTCATAGCTCAATTCATATAGTTCCTGGGCAAATTATGGTAGATATATTCTTATATTTTATAACTTATCTAGTTATTTTGATATTTTGATGACTTTTAATGTTTATATTTATCTTTGTTATCTGCTCCTTAATGTTTGTGATCATATTAATGAGTTAGTGGAGGGAGATCAAATTCTCCCTGATGCCCTTTACCTGCATGTTAGTCATTTAAAGACATACTTAAAGGTCATATCCCCACAAGTTTTCTTTTTTCCTAGATAACATCTCTTCAAACTATGTGTGGAACAGTGGAAAAAATATTAACTTTGGAGTCAGATGACCTGGGTTCAGATCCTGGCTTTGCTGTTTCCTACCTGTGTGACTTCGGGCTAGCCACTTAATCTCTTTCAGTCTCAGTTTCCTCAACTGTAAAATGGAGGGGGGTGCTTAGACTAGATAACTTTTAAGACTCTTTCTATCTCTAAATCTATAATCTTAAGGTTATATTAGATCATATGATTCTATGAACTAATGCTTATGTGGCATGATATCCAATTCCCTCATCATCCTGATTTTCCTCCTCAACACGAATTTTGATTTGTCCATTTCTTTCTAAAATACAGTGCTCTGAAATGAACATGATTTTCCAATGCAGTCTGACCAGGGTAGAGTAAATCAGGGGCATTATCATCTTCATTTTGAATATATTGTATTGCTAAGACTGGGGTATGCGATCCCAGGTAAATTACTTAAACTTTCAGTGCCCAAGACTACAAGTTACAGAGAAGATGACAACTCCTATTTATAGAGGGAGTTACCTTATCTGAGAATTCTCTATACAAATGAAATCATAGGTTCCATTTTTATCTCTTTCCTATACTATTGACTGATTTTGACCTTTCAGTCCATCAAAATGTTCATATCATTTTTATTATTGTTATCTAGCCACACCTCTTCCATCCTGGTCTTGTGCAGTTGATTTTTTTTCTACCAAAATGTAGAAATTTATGTTAGTCTTTATTAAATTTAATTTTATTAGATCTGACTCATCACTTTAACCTGTTAACATTCTTTATTCTAGTTATACTCTGACTCATTTATTTTTAATAGATGTATCTAGTTTCTTCACTGACTTGAAAATTCAGATGAAAGCTATCTGAGGGAAAGAGCTGTGTTTTCTATTTTGAGTTCTCCATATCCCCTAACAGAGTACTTGGCACATACTGAATACTCAGTTGAAAGAATGACTGGATGGTTGGATAAGACTGGATAATGAAACTATCAATGAGAAAGGCATTACTAGTGAATCTTGAACTTGGTGTGAAGTATGAACCTGGACAGAACGGCAGAAGATGGTGTCAAGATGTTATTATGGATGGTCTATTTAGCATCAAAATGTTGGAGTGTTCTCCAAGGTGCCTTGTGGAGGCACAATGGTAGAAAAGATAGTTCCTTTCAGTTACTATGCTTCTGACATGGAGAAGTACTAGTGACCCCTCTCTCAAGTCTGGGAGGACAGAGTTAGCAGTTTAGAACTGGAAGCAGCTGGGGATGAGGACATTCACATTCCACCCACTTCAGTCCTTGGCTCTAAATCACCAGTCTGCACCTGGTGTTGCTGCATGTCCTGTACAGGACTACGTCATGGAATCAAAGAGTGGGAAGTCGTGTAGACTAATTCAATTCCTTCTAAAGCATCCCCGACAGATGGCTATTGAGCTAGAACATCAGTGATAAAAAACTCACTATCTCAGAAGCATTTCATTTTCCTGAATGAAAGCTATAATTATCAAAAAGTACTTCCTTATGTATAGTCTAAAACTTTTTACCTACTTCTCCTAGTTCTGCCCTCTGGGGCACAGAGTATTTATCCCCTTTCCACATGAAAGAATGTTACATATTTTGAGATAGACATTAATTTTCCCTTTGAATCTTCTCCAGGCTAATCCCTCACAGTTCCTTAACTGTTTCATATTATATGGCTTCAAATCTTTTTTTTTCTCTGGGCATATTCCAGTTTGTCAATAATCTTTTCAAAACACAATGCTTCAAACTGAATGCAATTCCTAATATTTAGGCAACTAGATGGCACCAGTCTGGACCCAAAGTTAGGAAGACCTAAGTTCAAATTTTGCTTTGAATACTAGTATGTGACACCTGGGCAAGTCACTTAAGTTTTATCTACTTGCTTCCTTATCTGCAAAATAGGGAAAATAGTGCCTACCTTCCTCGGTTGTTGTGAGGTTAAATTGTGATAATATTTACAAAGTACTCTGCAAATCTTAAACAGCTATACAAGTGTTAGCTAATAATCCTAACCACAAAACAGTGAATAATGGTTATAAAATTAATAATAATAATAATAATAGAGTCTGACTTGTACAGAAACCATGGAACCTTCCTAACTTTGGGCATTATTTTTTCTACAAATTATTTTCCATTAGCCTAGCCCAAGATTACATGACTTATTTTTTGCTTTTCTATTTTTTTTGAGAGAAATCCGATCATACCAATGACTCATGAGCCATTAAAATCATCAAATCCCTTTTATATAAACTGCTTCCCTAATAGTGTGCTTTTATAGCTTAAAAATATGAATGAAAAAATTTGCATTTATTCTTATTAAATGTAATGTTGTGAGATAACTCATTTATACAATTTAAATATAATTAACACAAAATTTAATGTTGATAATAAAATAAAGGGTAGAGATCATCTTCGTTTAGTGAAAAGCATTGGTTTGAGATTCAAAAGATTTAGGTTTTTGTCTTGGTTTTGCCATATTTTAGATAAGTTACTTACTATTTCTGTACATCAATTTTCTATTCTTTAAAATGAGTGACTTTGATTAGATGACTTTTCAAATTCATCTGAACTTTAATATTCTATGATTATTGGCTTATTAGGTTGAATGAACTTTCATCAAATTGTAAAGTTACTGTTGGCCACCAGAGGGCTTCCTTGTTATTATGTGAAAGTTGACTAGACTAAACAAGGTAAAAGAAAAACATGGCAGCCTGTCCCAATCCCTTCTTCCCCAAATACATGCAAATGATAATGCACAGTCTTCCAACTCCTAAATCATATTGATTTCAGAGAATGGAAAATAAGATACAATTAGGAACCATATATTAATTTAACCTGTAGATGTAGAAACCTAATGAAATTTTTTTCAGGGGGGTGGTTATCTCTTTTAGGAGCTTATTTATCATTTTTCTATGACATATGGTTATGTAACTTGGAAATGAGATGAAGTGAAAGTCTCTACCTACACTTCTGTATTATTCTTTTAGGAAAACATAAGGGTTTTTATTTTATGACTTCAGAGTTTTAAAAAAAAGTCTGATAACTTTCTTAAAATTTATCCTTTAAAAAAAAAAATGCCTGTCAGGCAAATTTCAATAAGCAACCCCATTTGTTCAATAGGCTACCTGAGTGAATTAGACAAGTGCATGTAGGAAAAAGATACAGAATAAATACAACACAGTCTCCAACTTGTCAGATGACTTTTCTAGGACAGAATAATAACTTTTATTCAGTTCAGCAAATATTAATAAGCACCTGCTATGTGCTCAGCACTGGGAATGCGAAATAGAAAAAATAAATCTTGCAAGTCAAAGCTTATGCAATCTACTGGGAGTGGAGGAGAAAAAAATATACAAGTATGACATTAAAATCTACAAAAAAGGATCATAGACTTATAGCTGAAAATTTTCAGAGTTATTCTAGTCCAACCCTTAATTTAATAGATAAGGAAATTGAGATGCACACATTCAGTGCTTTGTCACACAGCTAGTCAGTAACAGAGCTGGGACTTGATTTCAGGTCCTTTGACTCCAAATCCGATGTTCCTTCTCTTGTGCATTACCCCTGGAACACTGGATTTTAATAAATACTTAATTCTTACCTTATCTTTACTGAAAGCAGACTTCTGTGCTATTTTCTGACCATGTCCATCCACATCATGGTGCTTCTATCTGGGCTATTGTCCCTTTCCCCTCTCCTCATCACCTGTGGAAATTTAGGGCTCTCACAGGTGAGCTTTGCTCTTATCTTGCCAGGAACCAAGCCTTCATGCCACTTCCCAGCCATCTCTATCCCATACCTATCCAATTACCATCCTTTTTCTATCTTCCCTTTGTGTGCTGTGTTCCCCCATTAAACCGGGGCAAATAAGTGGTGCAGTAAACATCCAGCCTCAGACACTCACTAGTTGTGTGAACCTGGGCAAGTCACTAAACCTCTGTTTGCCTCAGTTTCCTCATCTGTGAAATAAGGATAATAATAATACCTATCTCCCAGGAATGTTGTGAGGATCAAAGTGCTTAGTACAGTGCCTGACACTTAACATGACCTATATAAATGTTAGCTGTTATTAATGTAAGCTCCTTGAGGGCAACGACTATCTTGCTTGTTTGTGTTTATATCTTCAGGGCTAAATATTGTGCCTGGCACTTAATAAATGCTCTCTCCCTCTCTCTCTCTGTCTCTCTCTCTGTCTCTCTCTCTCTTTCTGTCTCTCTCTCTCTCTGTCTCTCTCCCCCTCTTCCCCCCAACCTCCCTCCAACATAAAGATATTATCAACCAAACTTTTTTTTCCCTGTTTATAGATGAATATTTAAATTGTACCTTTCAAGTAGATCAACTCATTTTGTAAACATTGCAAAGATTCACAAAGTATGGTGCCACAGACATTTTATTATGTCATATTTGCATCATTAACAAGCAAGATTGTCATTGCTAAATAGTGAGAAAAGAATATTTCCCTGAGTCATCTAGATATTCACTTGCCTGAAGCCAGAGTTCTTGATAAATGATCCTATGGTGGTAAATTCAAGCTCTTAGTTGATCTAACATAAACCCAGACCACCTGGCTACCATCTACTACCTGACTAAAGAATAGCAGAATGTCTTTATAGTCTTTTCCACCCAAAACACTCCTGGCCCATTTCCTTACCCATGACTTTGGGGTTATAAGAATAACCTTTAATATCTACCATGTTAAATATAGAGTGAAACTCTGGACTTATTCTCCCAACCCACACACATATACAGTAACAAGTTAGGTTTCTAGGGGAAGCTTGGGTTCATTTCCCTCTCAGGGCTCTAGGGATACTTCTCAAGAGTGGGAGACATCGCCAGTGTTTTCAGCTTGAGACCCATTCCAATGTGTTCTCCCTAAAGTTGGCCATGAATGACTATCACTTCTTTAACCAATTAATATCAATCAACTTTTACAAAAAAAGACGATTTGAGAAGATACAACAAAATGAGTGTTCTAAACAATTACTTCCAATATATAGGGGCATTCTTTGCCCTCTATCACCTTGGTCCTTGGAAAGAATAGGTTCAAACTTAAAGCAACATATGACTCACTAAGTTTACCTCTGAATTCATCATAGTCAGTGGATAAACAGTTATAACTTTCTCTTGACTGTCTTCAAACCATGTAGGGTCAAAAAAGTTACCGGGGACTTTGGTCGTTACCATTCGACTTCTAGCAGATCCTGAGCTGCATTTTCATTTCCCAGACTTGTTGTGACTTGCTTTCCTGACCTTCTGAAGCTCACAGGGTTGGAGCCATCTCCAATATTCCACTTAAAAAGGAGGACGGAGTAGATAAACCAAAGACAGAAGCAACATCATTGCCGTATACTCATGGGTGACATAATGGTGGCTTTGGGGTAGATAAAGGCCCAAGGGCCCTTTCTCTAGATAGAGGCTTCCAGCATTACTTGTCTTTGTCCTTGAACATAAAAAGGTAGGAATGATCGAGAATATGAGCAAATAGCAAATGAGAGTCCCTTTGGCTGATTCCTGCCTTTTGAATGCAATCAGTTCTGGCTCAACGGTCAATCAACAATTTATTTAGTCATCACATGGTTAGTAGTCCAAAACCAGTTACCAAATGTCTGTGAATGCTCCAAATTGGGGAGTATGGCCTTTCCATCAGATATCACCATGCCTTTTTGGAAGCAAACTCCCCAGTCACTTACACACGGGAATTGTATGAATAGAGCATGCTGTACACCCTCACCAGCCCAAACACCCCTTTCCACCCCTTCCTTATGTAATACACTGAGTGTTTATCCTTTGAAATTGGAATGGAAACCAGAGAAGTAATAGTATACCTAAACAGAGTTAATGTGCCCTATTCTCTCTTGTATATGGAGTGGGGTTGGGTATGAAAGGGAGTATTTATTCATGAAATTGGGGGTTAATAACATGATGGAAAACAAACATTTGCTGAAATATAGTCAAAGTAGTATAAGGAAGCTTTTCTTCCTCATGAGCCTATGAGTGCCTCTGGGAGATAATGAAGAGAAACAGTATGGTACAGTGAAGACACAGGAAACTAGCAGGCACAGTGGGTAGAGTGCCAGACCTGGGGTCAGGAAGACTCATGTTCCTGAATTCAAATGTGACTTCAGATACTTATTAGCTGTATGACCCTGAGCAAATCACCTATCCTATTTTCCTCAGATTCCACATCTGTAAGATGAGTTGGAGAAGGAAATGGCCAACCATTCCCGTGTCTTTACCAAGAAAACCCCAAATGGGTCATAAAGAGTCATGTGTAACTGAGAAAATAACTGAACAAGTGAAGAGAGCACTGAACTAAGAGTAAAGAGCCTGGGATCTTAATTCTGTCTAGACTGTGAAGTTAGGCAGGTCTTTCTGGGTCTCAGAAGTCTAATCTCAGGTAAAAGGAGGTAACTGGACTAGAATCCTGCTCTGAATCTTTCTAGTTTTGAAATGCCTTGATTCAATTCAATCTCAAATTAGTTGCTATTTTTTGAGTGCTTTTGTCAAATAACCAAATCCTTAGGAGAACATTTGCTTTAACACATAGCATAAGCCATCCAGGATCTACAAATTAACTTTTTATAGAAAATTACACAAATTAGCATGTTCATTTTCTTGTCACCTAATTGAAAATGCTAAATACTCAATTTAACTGAATTTCTGGTGTTTATTTGTTGTTCATCCTTTGTTCCTGGAGAAGACCAATAACATCACAAAGCATTTATTAGGGGCTTTATATGTGTTAGGCACTGTGATAAGCACTGTGGGTAAAAAGGGAAAAAAAAAACAGCTCCTGCCCTCAAGAGACTTTTAGTCTAATGCTGGAAATCAGATAAAGATCCATACAAGGAAGATAAATACAGAACAGATGGAAGGTAGCCTAAAAGCAAAGGCTGTGTGTGTGTGTGTGTGTGTGTGTGTGTGTGTGTGTGTGTGTGTGTGTGTGTTGGGGGTTGGAAGGAACCAGGAAAGACAACCTGAAGGAAGAGTGCTTGAGCTGATTCTTAAAGGAAGGCAGAGAATTTAAGAGTCAGAGGCTAGGCAGGCTAGTGTTCCAGGTATTCTTTCTCCTGTTTCTTAGTCACGTGAGTCAGAGGAGAGCACTGCATCTGGCACATACTCTTTCCTGTCTGTCCCTTAGGGGACTTTGCTGCTTTCACTAGGCTGGCTTGCTTATTCTGTTCTTGTCTCTTGCCTTGGGAGAAAACTAATGTTTTTCAGTGAAACTAGTCTGTACTAGTTGGCTGAATTAAAAAAAAAAATCTTTAAAATTTGGGAGGTAATGAGTTCTCTCTCACTGGAGGTTTTTAAGCAAAGACTTGATTACTACTTATCAGTCATGTTGTAGTGAGATTTCTTGTTCAAGCACCAGTCATTCAACGACTAACCAACTGGGTGTCTTCTGTAGTCCTTTCAGTTCTGAAAGTCTATTATTCCAAGACCTGGATTTAAATTATCCCTCCAACACTTTGAGTTATGTGACCATGGGAAAGGGGACAAGTCATTCATCTCTCTGAAACTGTTTTTTTCATCTTCAAAATGGGGATAATAGTTTCTGTAGCACCTACATCACAAGCTTGTTGTGAGGCTCCAGTAATGTAATTTGTGTAAAGCATATTGCAGTCTAAAGTACTCTATAAATACCAACTATTTTGCTCTCTTTTTATTGGCATTTTGTTTATAAATCACATTAATTTCTGACTACATTATTCCCTGTGTCTGCTATCCCTCAAGCCTTCCCTTATAACAAAGATTTTTAAAAGAAGGGAAAAGTCAGTTCAACAAACCTAATCAATTACTATACCATGATTGATGGTATATGCAGTATTCCAAGTTCTGAATCTCTATCTTTGCAATAAAGGGACAAACGTACATTTTCTCAATTCTTCAGGGCCAGCCAAGTGTGTATGTTATGATTATATAGCATTCAGTTTTGTTTTATGATTTAGGAGGTAGTGACTTCAGTTTTGTAAGTAAATTCCTTAGTCATTGTGCATATCATTTTCCCTGTTCTATGTTTCTTGCATCAGTTCATATCTTCCCACATTTGAGTTTTTCAAATTTGTCTCAGTAATATTCCATTGCATTCATGTAACAGTCTGTTCATCCATTCCCCAGCTGGTGGGCACCTCTTTTATCCCCCTACTTCTCACAAAAAAGTCCTGTAATAAATATTTTGGGATTCATCGGATCTTTCTTCTATCTTTAACCTCCTTGACATATGTGTTTAGCATTGGGATTCATCATCAAAGGATATGGACACTTTCATTACTTTTTTTTTTGCTTATTGGAGGTGGGGGAGGCAAAGCAATTGGAGTTAAGTGACTTGCCCAAGGTCACACAGCTGGTAAGTGTTAAGTGTCTGAGGCCAAATTTGAACTCAGATCCTCCTAACTCCAGGGCCAGTGCTCTATTTCCTGTGCTACCTAGCTGCACCCCCACTTTGGTTACTTTTAAAGCAAGATTTCAAATTCCTTTCTGGAAGATTGGACTAATCCACAACTTCACCAAAAGTGTGTTAGTGTGCCTGTCTTCCTACAACACTTCCAGTATTGACTATCTTATAGACTCACAGATCTAGAGCTAAAAGAAATTTCAAAGGTCGAGTCCCTCATTTTATAGATGGGGAAACTAGAGCCCAGAGAGATTAAGGGACTTTTAAAGTTGCAAAACTCAGAAATGGGATTTAATCTGAGTTCTTTAGACTTTAGATGCTGTGCCCTTTCTATTATGCCATGCTCCTTCTCTCATTTTTTACCATATTTGTCAATTTACTGAATGTGAGGTAAAAATTTTAGTGTTGTTTTAGTTTTCATTGTCTTATTAGTGACTTGTAGCAATATTTCATGGCATTGTTCACCATTTTGCTCTTGGAAACTATTTGTTCATAGCCATTGGAGGAGGGGTCTTGACTTTGTGTAATTTTGCTAATTCTCTATAAATAAGCTATCAGACACTTATCAGAGATATTTGATACAAAGATTTTCCCAATTCATAATTTTTCTTTTTATGCTAGTTGCATTGATTTTTGTGCAAACAGATTTTCAATATTAGGTAATTAGAAGTACCTACTTTACATTTTGTGATCTCTTCTAGCCCCTGTTTAAATTTTTTCCCTCAAGCCGAAGTTTAGAAAGATAACTCTATTCTTTTTCCTCCAATTTTTAAAAGATGTCATATTTTATTTTTAAGTCAAATATCTATTTGGAACTTGTTGTCTTATATGTTCTAAGATATAGTTATTAATATTAAGGAAACACATATGTGCACCCTTCTGTCAGCCGCTAGAATCCTATTTCCTCAAATGTCTGGAGATCAGAATGTTTGGCAGAAGATTATATAATATCTTTGAGCACACGCTATCCTACTGGCTTGTTTGCCTCCCCATCCCCATGTGGGCCCCTACACTCTCCACCCCCCC
>CM053591.1:70339573-70356989 GCA_028646515.1 Pseudochirops corinnae
CAGATCTCTTTCTCTCTTAAGTTTGTGTGCATGGTATCCTGTCATTTTTTTTTTTCACGTGGATGCTCCACTCTGCTCATATTCAATCGTCTCCCATCAAACAAGCCAGAAGCCTTTCTTTTCACATTGACAAACACTGAACAAATATCTGCCTTCTGGCTGGAGTTGAGAGAGATAGCTTTTTTTAATGCTGTCTTTCTTCCCAATTCATTGCTTTGCTCTGGCCTCTGTAGCTCCTGAGGCCTGGCTGGTATCGCCTTGGAGCAGGCAAATCTTTCTCCTCAGCTCTGCTCTTCACCCTGCCAAAAAAGATGAATGTATAGAATCTACTTCTCAAAACCCACAATTAAGACGGGCAGAGAATTTCTGTCTGTATTTAGCACAATAGTGCTTTGACTTGTCATATGTTCCATATGTCTTGTGGGATATGTGGTGACCCAGGATACCGAGTGACTTCAGTTTTTCTGTGTAAAAATTCTGGTTTTTGCCTGTACATTCAGCAAGGTCCTCATCGCTTTTTTTGTTCTTAGGAACCACTAATGGGAGGAGAACCTTAGTCTTGACAGCTGCTACTGCTTCTTAGTCCCCTGCTAAAGGCCGCGTATGTAGGACTCAATTGCAGAACAAGTTGTATCAATTTAGGGAAGGGATTTTTTTTGAGTCTTTAGGAAGTTGAAAAATACCATTATGGAGGAATAATAGTGTAAGGAAAGAAGAGCAGATGACAAATTAGGCATGTGGGTTCTATTCTAACTATGGTCTTGATAAACCATTTCTGTTCCCTGGGCTTAATTTTTCACATCTATAAAATGAGGTGATTGGACAGGAAGATTTCTAAACTCCACATGGGCATAATAGAGAAAAAAGCTTGGCGTCAGTGGTGGAACTGAGAGAGGAATGAAAGAATGAACCTGACTGGCCCAATCACTTTCCTTAAAGTGGAGGCCCTGGGAGGGATTGACCAGTTTCTGGAAGAGGCTGGGGCAGTTGGATGATCTTCTACCGTGCGAAGGCTACCAAAGCACGGCAGAGAAAGGAACCTGGGGAGCTAGAAGTGGAGCCGAGACTGGGGGGTGGGGGAAAAGCTGACCTGCATTAAAATTAAATTATAATGTGCTTTGGGGTATGACAAAGACAGCAACATTTTGTAATCATAAACTGACTTGTTGAATGTGTAGGTGTCATCAATGTTACAGGAGAGGTAATGGGCTTTATATGTCCCCCAGTTGTTTGTATGCTGTAACAGTGAAGGCCTAACCCACCACTAATGTCTTTAAGCTACAACTCTTCAGTTCTGTCAGGCATAAGAGGGAAGAGCTTAGTGTATTGGGTAAGAGGTCCCATAGTGCTGCCTCATTTAAGGTTAGGCTAGGCCTAAAGGAGATATGAGAACCAAAGCTCCCTGACATCATCGTGCGTCATAAGAAAAGAGGACTTAGCTTTGTGGCTGATTTTCCATGTAGGTCTATTCTGTATGGCAGGCTATCTTGCTCTTTGCTCAGAGGATTAATCTTTTATTTCCTAGGAACAAAAGAATGGGGAGCACTTTCTTTTAGTATGTCTTTGTGGGTAGCACGCGGGGGTGGTTTTCAACTGTGTGGATTAGTCATCTGTTGTACTCTATGTTCTGGACCCATTAGTGCTTGGGGAAGTCTGGATTTCAGGCAAAACAGAAACATTATGTGGCTGTTACTTTCAAAACATAATAAAGATTCAGAAAACTTGGCCTCCAAATACAAACCTACCATCATCTCTTATCTAATTTTCCTATCTAGGTCATATGTACCTATTTAGACCGCATGGATAGGTCAAGAATCAATAGCAATCAGGCTTTCAGCTGCTGATATTCCTACGCCTCTGTGTTATTTTCACAAAGCATCCAAAGTGGAATTTACATTTAACTAATCTATATTGCCCCATGGTTAGCATTCTAGATGTGGAAACTAAGGAGGGTACAAGTAGATACATAAAACAGAATTACATGTGCCCTTTCATGTGACTTTTTTATGTTGGGAGAAGTGCCCAGACAATAAAGATGTTTATTTGATTGGTTAATTTAGCTTCATTTTTTTGTGCATCCTGAAATTTTTAGGTCTCATTTCTTCTCAAATACACATGGAAAAACCCAGTTATGACCCTTGCCCCAAAAACCTGTTTAAAAGGAATATCAATGAACAATGATATATTTTTCACTTTCCTTGCAACAATCCTGTGAGGTAGGTACCACTTCTATCGATAGCATGCCAGCATCACTGGAATATTGATATCGGTATCAGGAGACCAAAGTTTGAATCTTGGGGCTAATGTTTTCTACCTGTGTGATCTGGGTTTTTACAACCTCTCAGCCTCAGTTTCCTCATCCATAAAATTGGAAAGGCAATAATTGCCATGAGGAAAGTGATATATAAACCTTTAAGCATTATTCATTCAGCAAGCATTGGTTAGATACCTACTATGTGTGAGGCATTGTGCTATGGACGAGGGGTATACAGATGAAAATGAAATAACTCCTGTCCTCAAGGAACTTGCATTCTTTGGGTATGAATGTACCACGTACTGAAGCAGGAGATGGGACGTCATGCATAGGGAAGAGCAAGTAAGCAAGTTTGGTTGGAATGTAGCGTGTATGAAGGGGATGAAACATGCAATTAACCTGCAAAGACAGACTGGAGCCAGATGTGAAGGACTTTAAAAGACAGAGGAGATTGCATATTTTCCCAGAGGCAAGAGAGAGAAGTGTGGCATGATCTATCTGGGCTTTAGGACTATCCATTTGACAGCAATCAATATTGCCCCATGGTTAGCATTCTAGATTTGGAAACTAAGGGGGATACTGGGAGATACATAAAATAGAATTTCATTTGATTTTGCTAGATTGGGAGAAGCAGAGGCAAAAGACTAGAGGCAAAGAAATCAATTAGGGAGGTTATAGCAATGTTCATTCAGTCATTTCTCAGCTGTCTGACTCTTCATGACCCCATTTGGGGTTTTCTTGCCAGAGATATTGAAGTGGTTTACCATTCCCTTTTTCAGCTCATTTTACATATGAGGTAACTGAGGCAAACAGGGTTAAGTGACTTGTGCAGGGTCACAAAGCTAGTAAGTGTCTGAGGCCAGATTTGTACTCAGGAAGATGCATCTTCTTGACTCCAGCCTTGGCACTCTATGCACTATTGGCACCACCTAGCCGCCACAGTTCAGGTGAAAGGTGATAAGGATCTAGGATAGTGGTGATGTGAGTACAGAGGAGGAGGCATATGAGAAAGATGTCAGAGAGGTAGAATGACAAGACCTAGCAAAGAAGTAGACATGAGAAGTGATGCATAGTGAAGAGTTGTCAATGACTTTGAGGTTTTATACCTGAATAAAGGGAGGGTGGTATCCTTAAGGTGGTGTCCTCAAAAGAGAAAGGGAAATTAAGAAGACAGGATAGTTTGCAAGGAAAGATTGTAAGTTCTGTTTTGGATATATTAAGATGCCAAGGGGCAGCTAGGTGGCACAGTGAGTAGAACACCAGCCCTGGAATCAGGAGGACCTGAGTTCAAATCCAGTCTCAGACACTTGACACTTACTGTGTGACCTTGGGCAAGCCACTTAACCCCAATTGCTCTGCTTTCTTCTCTCCTCCAAAAAGTATTGTAGTTGGCCTGTTTCAAATATGAGGAAATTGAGACTCAGTTAATATACATGACTTACCCAAGGTCACACAAGAGATAAAGCTAGAATTTTGAACTCAGGTCTTCTGACTAAATTTAGTGTTATTTCTACTATGCCATAAACTAAAAAAGAGTTAGATGCTATGGCGATAATTTGGTCACTGAAGCAATTTAGTTTTTTAAGTTAATATAAGATACACTACCTGTATAACAGTATACATACATGTCATTTAGGCTCCTTGGGGTTTCAGTCTCTTCTTCTATAAAAAGAGAGAGTTGGGCTATGTGGTTTCTGAAATCCTTTCCAGGTCTAGAGCTATGATTCTTAAATCATGTTATTACAATTTTTTTCTTATTAATTTTTCTATCTTGTTTTATGGCACTGAGAAATCAGGATATAATTATAAGATTGGGCTATAATATTATATGCATATATATATATGTATGTGTATGTATATATATGACTTAGCTAGTCAGGTGTCACATAGAATACATTCCCCTAGTAATACTAGATGAAATAAGAGAATCAGATGCCTGGAACTTAGAACAAATCTGTAGGACGTGGCATAATTGCTTAGAACCTTTTCATTGTTGCACTTTGTGTCTAGGCACTGGGTGCAACCAGGGCCCACCAAAATGAGCCCTTGATTTCCTCTCTCAGAGAGTCACTAGTCAGGACCACACAAAACAGAGGGGCATGGGAAAGAAACCTAGACTACCAAAGCCAGGCCCACAACATACAACCTTTCTAGAAATTTATTTGGTCAATTATTCCTCCAGGCAGCTAGCATGGACCAGTGGTTAAGTGTATTAAGGGTAGGCTAAGGAAGGACTGAATTCAAATCCTACCTGAGACATTTACTAGCTATGTGACCATAGACAAGACACAACCTCTCTCAGCCTCAGTTTCCTAATGTGTGAAATGGGAATGATATCAGTAGCACTTCCCTCCAATATTTTTGTTAAGATTAAATGAAATAACAAATGTACAGTGTTTTGCAAACCATAAAACATTATATATATATTGTTATTATTATTATTCTCTCACACACTGCAACATGAAACTTATGAATAGAGGCCCAATTTGACATTTATATACTATCATTGAATACAAGGTGACTCTAGCTTAAATGCCTCCTGTTCTCCAACCCCAGTGCAGGTGGATTCTCCTGTTGTATGGCCCCAGGTGCATTCCTCCACCCTTATTGCACGTTGCTAATGCCAAAGATGAAGACAAGATTAGAAGAAGTAAAATAAACTACTCATCTGATTCCCTGATTCCTTTATCTCTTGCTGCTGCTATTACAGGAGGAATAGAGAGAATGGTTTGAGTCACTAGTATCTTTCTCCTTCTACTAGTGGCCAAGAATGGAGAGTTGAGCTGTCCTGTACTCTGTAAGACAGTATGTAAGGCTACTTCCCAGGGCTGGAGTGGCCCAGAGTTGGGAGGAGTGTTTCTTACTGAAGCAGACTATCACTGTTTTGATCCTCCCTCCTTGACATTCTTCACACCTAAAGTACCTTCCATTTTCTTCTCCATTTGTCTAAGCCTGATCCTTCCTTAAAGTCCCAAATGATGAAAGTGAGGGTCAAAGAATACGGATTGCTGAGAGCCTGGAAGCTTTCAACAGGCAACGTTCTTACAGATAATGTGAATAACTGAGGAAAGGTCAGCTTAGACACAGACTTCCTTAACATGTTGCCATAACAGTGTTGATCTTCCTCTTTGGAAAGTTTCGTTTGCTCAACCTGTACTAAAATGTAAGATTTACCCAGTAGCATTATCTTTTAAATCAATAGAGTTCAGCAGTGAAAGAATGTCCCAGAGCACTTGGGAATCATAAAATCCCAGCATTTTTAATAAAAGAATTTCTTGTCTTCTTCTTTCTTCTTTTATAGGCTATCCTGTCATTTTATACTATAACCTTGCAAATGATATACTAGAGATACTTCCAAGGCCAACATAGTATTTAATTTCTTCTCCTGGGGACCGAATAAAATTCTTTAACCATTTTACTTTAAACTGTAGAAACACTGATTAGAGAGAGGGTGATGTAGCATCTCAAATCAATTCCCACAGAAGTGAGAGGAAGAGATGAAAAAAAGAAAAAAGAAAATCTGAGCCCATTTTTCCAAGAGCTCCCTCTTCTCTCCTTTTCATCTTGCTTCTCTCAAATGGCTTTCCTCCTCTATCTCCTCTTTCCCACCTCTCTCATGAAAAGGCAGTCCTTCTTGCTAAGGCAAAGTCCCTTTATGTAAACTCTTGACATCATTTCATCCACTCTTTTCCAGCAGATTGTCCCCAGTATCATTCTCATTCTCATTACTCTTCAATCAATCCCTACCCTCTGGTTCCTTCTTTGCTGTGTGCAAACTCCCCTATATCTTCCTCTTCTTCCTCCTTAAAAACAAAACAAAACAAAAGAAAAACCTCACTTAATACAACCATCTCTTCTAGATATCATTCTATATCTTTCTTCTTTACAACAAAACTCCTTGAGAAAGCTATTTACAATAATCCTTCAACTGAAACTATTCTCTCCAAATTATCAATAGTGTTTTAAATTGCCAAATTGAACATTCTTTTTTTCATAACTCATCCTTGAACTTTCCTTTGATACTTTTGTTTTCTGGATATTCTTTTTTCTCTAGGTTTTTGTGACACTGCTCTCCCCTGGTTCCTCTCCTATCTGTCACACCTTTCCTTCTCAGTTTTCTTTGCTGTCATCTGGGTCATTCCCATTAACAATAGATCTTCCCCAATGGTCTGTCTTGGGCCCTCTTTTTTGTTCTCCCCCTACAATCTTTCTCTTGTAGCTCCTATAAGCTTGGTTATCTTCTCCATGCAAATGATTCCCAGATCTAAATTCTCTCTTGATCATTGATTTGGTTATACTTCTTTGAGCAAGAGCAGGAAAATCGACGTAATGAATATATCCCCAAGGTTTCAGAGGCAGCACAGAGCTTGGTTTTAGAATCAAGAAGACCTGACTTATGCTTCTGATATTTATTAGCTGTAAGACATTGAACAAGTCACTTAACCATGCCAAGCCTCAGTTTCACATCCTGAAAAATTAACATCAACCCCACAGTGTTGTTGTGGGAATCAAATGAGAAAATGTATGTAAAATGTATTGCAAACCCTAAAACATTACATAGATATGAGTTATTATATTTAAACCCACAAGAATATAACATATCAGCTAAGGAGTACAAATTGCTTTGATTCTGTACAAGTCTGAAAAATTACAAGAATGTGCCTTGTAAGGAGAACATAAAAGCTAAGGGAGATTATAAGAGATGCATTTGTGTCTGACTGTTCTTGAGCCTTTATCCCAAGCCACATCAGCTTCTTTCTCCCTTTTCCCTTCTACTTTGGCCATAGTTTAACAACAACTAATTGTTCAGTAATACAATTTTTAATAAATGTCAGAAAGTCAGAATCATCCTTGAATGCTTTCTAATATAAATGTATAAATAAATGTATATGTGTACATATATAGACACACATATAACTATATCTAATGCATATGTGTATATGATATGTATATCTATTAGAAAGCCTTTATAAATGATTCTGACTTTCTGACATTTATGAAGAAAATTATTTTATTGAATTATTAGTGTTTGTTAACCTTTGGCTAAGGATAGAGGAATGGAACATAATATGCATACGATACAACTTATTTATGTATTTGCATATATATATATATATACATATATATTTACACACATACATCTATACATCACATTGTTGCTGTATTACCACAAATCTTGTATTGAGCAGGAGAAATGTTTTTGGACTTGCAAATTGAAGAATTTAAGTTGAAGCCCTGTTTTTCTCAATTATTAGCTAGATGATAGTGGTCAACTTCAACTTCCTAAGCACCTTTCTCCTCTGTAAAATGGATATAATAATATTTACTTGGCCCACCTCATAAGGTTATTGTAAAGAAAGTGATTTGTAAATTCAAAAGTGATACTTAAATGCAATGTATGATTCTTATTATAATTTAATTTTTCTTATTGAAAATCCTCCTTTCCACCAAAACTTCAGCAGTTTCGCGAGTGAAAGTCTTTAGTCTTTGAGAAATGAAATCAAAGAGAGACTATAAGTTGAATTGCCTAGTTGCTGGAACTGTCAGGATTATTTTAAAGTTTTGGATGTGGTTTTTATTTTTTCACTAACCTCTGTCACTTGTAAATCATACATAAGGTACTGTGCTTAGGCTCAAATAGAATTCAATAGATTCAGAACACTTTTTAATTTTGAGAGTTCAAATTGAAGATCCTCTAATTCAGTCCTTTCATTTTACAGAGAAAGATTTTGTTGTTTCAGTCATATTCAACATTTTATGACCCCATTTAAAGTTTTATTGCTAAAAATACTGGAGTGGTTTGTCATTTCTTTCTCCAGCTCATTTTACAGATGAGTAAACTGAGGCAAATGGAGTTAAATGATTTGCCCAGGATTGTTCAACTATTAAGTATATGAGGCAGGATTTGAACTTGGATCTCCCTGACTCTTAGCCTGGTTCCATATACCCTCTGTATCATCTAGTTTCCACAGAGGAAGATTCTAAACCTTAGAGAAATGAAATGACCTACCAAGGAAAACCTAGCTAAGTGTTAGCAGGGTTCCTGGCTACCAGCCCAGTTTCTACCTGAGTTCTCCCACCCCCAAACCATTATAATATAAATGAGAGAGTAATCATTGATATCTATTAAGCAAGTCACTTATCTTCTCTGAGGTTTAATTTTCTCATCAGTAAAGTGGGGTGGATTAGATGACCCTTCATGACCTTTCTAGCTGTAAATCAACAATTCTATGTCAACAACATTAGAAATTATTCTTTCCAGGGCAGGATCTGAATTCAAATCTGACCTCAGACACTTAACACAAAACTAGCTGTGTGACCTTGGGCAAGTCACTTAACTCCAATTGCCCTACCTTCCCTCCTCCTAAAAGAAAAACAAAAACAAAAAACAGAAAAACAGAAATTATTCTTTCCACTAAATAATAATGATAGCTGATATTTCAGTACACATTCATTAAATATCTCCTATGTTCAAGGTAGCTTAGCACAGTGTCTAGCACATAGTAGGTACTTAAGAAATGCTTATTCCTTGGAGGCAGCTAGGTGGTGAAGTGAATAGAGCACTGGCTCTGGAGTCAGGAGGACTGAGTTCAAATTCAGTCTCAGACACTTAACACGTACGTACTAGCTGTGTGACCTTAGGCAAGTCACTTAACTCCAATTGCCCTACCTTTCTCCCTGCAAAAAAAAAAAAAAAGCTTATTTCCTTCCAAGCACAAGAAACTTACTTCTTTGCTGGAACATGTTATTTCATCTGTGGATGCATTGATTGAAGTTTTCTTTCAGAAATCTATGGGAAAATAACACAAAATTCTAAATCAGGACAAAATTGCCTCTAGGGATATTAAGTGGGAAATTAGAGTGTCCAGGAACACAATTCTCTCCTTGAACTAATATAATGAAGTTCATGAGCTCTGAAAAGAAATGTGGGGGAAAACTGCTTTGTATTCCAATGGAATGTTTTCTTCCCTCACCTTGTTCCTTGTGGCATAAGCAGAGATCAAGATGTGAGAAATATTTTGCGTAACTTGGAAAGTATGAGCAGAAAAACTGAGCAATATAGGAACTTACCAAGTTAACACAACTATTTGCCTTCTATGTGAGTAAATGAGTGATGACTAATTAACTCACAAAGTCCAACAACAACTTGGTAAAGAGTGTTGGAACCGAAGTCAGTAGACCTGAATTCAAATTTAACTTCAGACACTTACTAGCTGTGTGACCCTGGGTAAGTCACTTAACCTCAGTCTACCTCAATTTTCCTCATCTGTAATATGGGGATAAAAATGACTCCTACTTCTCAGGATTTGGACTGATTCCAAGTCCAACAGTCTATCTACCATGCCATCTAGCTGCCAATAACGATGAGGCTTTTGTAATTGTCCAGTCAGACTTTTTAAAAGCTGAACAGTGGCTGTTTATGAGGATTTTATCTCACTCTGAGAAAGAATGTTGCCTCCTACATTTATTTGACCATTCTTTTTCTATCTCTCTGTCTCTCTGTCTCCTTCCCTTTCTTCCTTCCCCTTCTTTTTCCTTGCCTCCTCTTCTCTCTCTCTTTTTAATAGGTAGTAGACATTTCTGCTATGGCCATGGCATCCTTTTTCTATTCCCCAGAAGAATGCTAGTCAGCCTTTTTGCTGAACTTGAAAATAATGAATTTCTAATATGGTGTGGAAGAGTTATTTCCTTGGAGATTTCTTTGCTATCTGTCCATAAAGGTATTTGTTTCCTTTGAAAGCATCTAAGGGCTGACAGTTTTAAGATGCTAAAACAAGATTTTAATAGGTGAAGAATGTTACATCTTCTTTTCAATCTCCTTTGTTGTACTTGAATGTCTCAGGGATTTGTGTGTGCTGGTATAATACACACTGGTGCTATGATTTTGGTTTGAGGCTCTGATGTGTAAAGACAAGGGCAAGAGGGAAACCACTCCTAATGAGTCATCGTGTCATGGAGCCAAGCCTGATGTCTTGAAGACCATGGCAGGGAAGCTTAAATTCAGTCAGATTCCACAGGGTGGAGGGTGTTTTGGCAATAGATTAATGATGTTTGTTGTCCAAGGTCTAGTCTCACCAAGTTCAAAGGACCCAAAAAAAATGTTGGCTGTGGTTCACCTGGCAAAGTTGTAATAATGATCAGCATTGTTGGAAAAAACCCAAAAATTTTGAAATTTTTTTCAGAGATTTTTGAAATACTGAAAAAGAAGGGAGTACCATGTTGGATCTTGTTGGGTAGGTAATGAACCAGGAATATGTAGATGGAACAGAGAATGAGAACAGGTTCTGACCAGTATAAGATAGCAAACTGGCATGACTTTGAACTTCTATTCAGAGTCTCATGGTCTCTACCTTGGAAAACAAAGAGCAAGGGAAAGGGTGGAGGGTGCAAATAGATTGAAATCTAAATTGTTAGTGTGTGGGGGTGGGGGAGGGTGGGTCATGACAACCTACTATATGCACAGAACTGTGCTAGCACACAAGAGCTAAAAAAAATCAAGGCATAGTCTTCTAGTATAGTATGAGATATACCATATACTCTATTCAGTAGATAGAGTAATAGATTTGTAGTCAAGAAGACATGAGTTCAAATCCTTCCTCAGATACTTAGCTGTGTGACTGCTTAACTCACTTTACCTCTCTGCTCCATTTTCTCATTTGTAAAATGGGTATAAAAATAGAACTTACTACAAAATGAAATAACATATGAAAGTGTTTTACAAACTTTAAAGGGCTATTATAATAATAGATATTACATAATCCTTGTATAGTAACCACCTAGCAATTATAGCATATATAACGAGAACATAAGAAAGTTGCAAAATGCTAGGTAAGGCCCAAGTAAAAGATTCTGCCTTGAAAATCCGCAAACAACTAACCTGTGTTCCAAGTCATGAGAGAAACTTACCAGAACCTATTGGTGCATTAATTATTCCTTGATAGCAATAAGAGTAATAAGTAATAATAAGAGTAAGAGCAATAACTAGAAGGTCAAACAGCAAAGGTCGTGGATCTGGGTGCTTCAATATTCTGTGAGTGCTTTTGGGTCCGTCCCTTCCCTGGGTCCTTAGAGGCCAACCAATCAACAAGTACCTATATAGCACCTATTGTGTATGTGGCACTGTGTGAGATGTAACAAAAAATGTGAAGTGAGTAGACAATGGTATCCTGGTGTACTGGAAAGTGCACACTGTTGAGAGAGAAGATGGAAGATGCCAACCCCACTTCAGGTTGCTGAAGGAAAGTAATCTGGGAAGAAGCTGCCATGAAAGGAGCCAGAAGTCTCCATCATGTCCCTATCCCCAGCTTTCTACATCAGAAACTTTAGGGAACTTCCCCTTGGATGAAATCTATGATTCTTTTTCTTTTTTTAAAAAAAATCTGTTTATTTACTTTTAGTTTACAACATTTAGTTCCACAATCCCTTGAGTTCCAAATTTTCTCCCTCTCCCTCATGGCGGCATGCAGTTACATATATGATCTACAAATACCTTCACATTAAACAATAGTCAAGTTGTAAAGAAAGATGATAACCAGTAGAGTGAACAATGAGAAAGAAGGGATGAAATAAAACAAACACAAAAGAGAGAAAACAAATAATTTGCTTCGTTCTGCATCCAGACTCTGTAGTTCTTTCTTTGGATGTGAGTATCCCCTTCCATCATGAGTCTTTTGGAGTTGTATTGCTGAGAGGAGTCCAGTTTATCAAAGTTAGTCGTCACAGATACTATGTGTCTAATTGTGTACAAAGTTCTCCTGGTTCTGCTCTCCTCATTCAGCATCAATTTATATAGGTCTCTACATGTTATTATGAAGTCTGTTTGCTACTCATTTTTTTTTTTTTTTTGCTTTTTGGAGGGGGAAGGTAGGGCAATTGGAGTTAAGTGACTTGCCCAAGATCACACAGCTAGTTTTTGTGTTAAGTGTCTGAGGCCTGATTTGAACTCAGGTCCTCCTGACTCCAGGGCGGGTGCTCTATTCACTGTACCATGTAGCCATCCCTGATCTTCATTTCTTATAGCACAGTAGTATTCCATTACATTCATACACCACAACTTATTTAGCCATTCCCCAATTGATGGGCATCCCCTTGATTTCCAATTCTTTACCACCACAAAAAAAGTATAATTCTATTTCTTGGTTAAGCTGAATTACCTTGTTTCCATGGGAGAGCTCCTTCACTGTGTACTTCTGGTATTATTCTCCCATGTATACTTCCTCCCCGCCCCCATTTCTGTTTTGCTACGATTCAGACAAATATGTTTAACTAAAAAAAAGGAAAAAAAAAAAAAGAAAGTGCATGGGACTTGGAGTCAGAAGATCTGGGTTCTAATCCCATCTTTTCTACTTAATTTTTATAGAATTTTGAACTAGTCACCTCTCAGTTTCCTCATCCACAAAATGGGAATAATCATACAAATACCTCTCTTGCAGTTTTGTCATGAGGATCAAAAATAAATACATACTTTTGAAAGTCATTATTTGAGTTTTTGCATTTGTTTTCTTGATGTTGGGGTACAGTCACCCAGCTCTTTAATTTTCTTCCAAGGCAGCTTTTGAATTGACTTCATGAATTAATTGCTGTTTTGTGTATGTTTTGTCTCTTATTAGAACTATATAGGTCCATGTTGTTTCCCTTTTTAGGAAAAATGACCTTCTGGAAAGCAGGGATTGTTTTGCTTTTGTCATTGCATCTCTGGCTCCAAGTATAATGCACAGCACGTAGTAGATGCTCGCTTGATTGAATTCAGTATAGAGATGCTTTTTTGATATTGCACACAGACACATCTGCAGTCTGCTGTGAATGAACGTTTCTGCTTGGGTTCTAGCGATATTTCAGAGTCATCACTTATCTGGAGCAATCAAACAGCAGTGGTTATGCATGTTGCCTCGCTAGCATGCTGTTTCTAGTTTAACTTGGTACAATCTCAGCCAAGCAATGGAATAAGAGTAAAACAGGTGGGAAAGAGGAGTAGAGAATCTCACTCACTATACTCTACTTGGAAAGAGTCATTTGTTTGGGAAAAAAAATAGAATGAAAGGGACCAATTATTTAAAGCTATTATAGTGATGTCGTTTCTGCTCAGTCATGTTGGAATCTTCATGACTTCATGGACCATTGAGTGCCTGGCCCTTCTATCCTTCACTATCTCTTGAAGTCTGTCCAAGCTCATGTTCAATGTTTCCATGATACTATCTATCCATCTCATCCTCTCCCATCCCCTTTGGCTTATGCCTTCAGTCTTTCCTAACACCAGTTTATCTTCTAATGAATTCCATCTTCTCATTATGTGGTCAAAGTATTTCAGCTTCAGCTTCAGTATTTGACCTTCCAGTGAACAGCCTGAATTAATTTCTTTGAGTATTGACTGATTTGATCTTGCTGTCCAAGGGGCTCTCAATAGTCTTTTCCAGCACCACGATTTGAAAGCATTGACTCTATGGTGCTCAGCTTTCTTTACAGCCCAACTCTCACAGCCATACATTGCTTCTGGAAAAAGATAGTATACCAGGTGCTAACCACCTTCTGACTTGAATTTGGTATGACCCAATAGCCATCAAAGAATTATTCTGTATTGCTTAACTATATTGCCTGCTAATCTAAGTCATTCTGTGACACTAAGAGGACTATGGATTTTTTTTAGCACCTGGGGCTTGAAATGTTATATATATCAAAGGCTGCATCCCATAGAGAGGGCCACACTATGTATCACATTTTGGAAATTCAGTCATAAAAAGTAAAACTGAAATGGTTCTTTCCAGAATATGTGATCATGCATCTTTGACACAATTTTCTAGCTACATAAAAGGAAAAAAATTGATTTCCTTTACACAAAAGAGATTAATATCTTATGAGTAATAGCTAATGCTGTTAATGATTGTCAATAGCATTCTCATCTGATAATTAACTTTCAGCTCTGTCGAATTTATTGTTTTGAAATCCACTCAGGGAAAATATCTTTAAAATCTCCTTGAAACAGCAATGTTGAGATATACTGTGTGTATGGAATTGTAATAAAAATAAGCCTAAGAAATTTCTGTCAGCAAAACAATGAAAGACCTGGGAATGAATAGAAGACAAAATAAAACCCAAGCAATTGACATAATGATATTTATCAAAATGGATTTTTCCAGAACCGGGATGTTAATTATGTCTCAGAGTGGCATGGTTGGCATGGTTATTTTTCACATTTCTGGGTGTTCACTCATGTTGTTTCTCTGTCATCTTGGCCTACCTGTTGTCAAATCCTATACTTGCTTCTATCTACACACACACACACACACACACACACACACACACACACACACGTATATGTACAACCTTTATGTGCACTGACTACAGAGGCTTTCATTCTTGTTTACATAAGATTAATAAACATATTTTTCTTAATCGTAGCAATCTTACTCAACAATTGGAATCATTCTAATAACTAAATAATTAATTGGCCACTTTAAGGTTCACCAAGTGCTTACCTTATAACAGTCCTGTGTGGTTGGTTGGAGTTAGGAAGACCTGAATCTAAATCTACCTCTTACACATACTGACTGGCTTTGGCCAGGTCACCCAAGCTCTTAGTGTTCCGGGGAATTCTCCAAAATATTAACTTGCAAACATATTGCTGAACTACATGGAATGAATTTCTTCACTATGATTTCCTCAATTAAATGAAATCATAGGTCCAGCTATTTCCCCCAACCCCGAAGATATTAAAGAATAATTGAAATTTAATATTATAAATTAGCATTTCAGAGGTCATAAGCACCTTATACTTTATGTTGACAAAGTACTTCACATAATTTATCTTATTTTCGAAAAGGCTTTTCCATATTGTCCCCTGCTGGTACCTTCCTTTTAAAGATTGCTTTCCATCTATATCAGTGGTTCTCAACCTGTGGGTTATATTCAATTTGTAACAATGAAAATACATCCTGCATATCAGATATTTACATTATGATTCATAACAGTAGCAAAATTACAGTTATGAAGTAGCAATGAAAATAATTTTATGGTTGGGGGTCACCACAACATGAGGAACTGTATTAAAGGGTTGTGGCATTAGGAAGGCTGAGAACCACTGATCTATGTTGTTTCTGGGGCAGCTAGATGGTGCCATAGATAAAACATCAGGCTTGGAGTTAGGAAAACTCACCTTCCTGAGTTCAAATCTGACCTCAGACACTTACTAGCTGTGTGACAATGGCCAAGTTACTTAACCCTATTTGCCCCAGTTCCTCATCTATAAAATGAGCTGGAGAAGGAAGTGACAAACCATTCCAGTATCTTTACCAAGAAAACTCCAAATGGAATCATGAAGAGTCAAAAACAAATGAAATGACCGAATGATAAACAAAAAAAAGCAAGAATGCGGACCTGTGTGGGGCTGAGCTGAATGGGAGAAGGCAAAAGCTATATTACTTGTAGCACCTAGAACACAGACTAGCACAAAGTAGATTAATGAATGCTTGTTTGATTGAAAAGTCCAATTAAGATTTAGAAAACGGAGAGTTAAAGTAAGAATTTGTTGGTGTGTCACTAATTCTGTCCATGTTTGACCATGTAGTCATGAGTTTTCTGGCCTTCCTGGCTACTTTGGTCTCCCAAGGACAATTCTGGATCCATTACAGATGGAGGCTTCAGACATGCTGCCCTTTGGCCACATGCGGCCCACAACATTCTGCTCTAGCTAGAACCAGATTAAAATGTACTAGGGAAATATTTAACAAAATAAGTAAAAATGCAGTAAAATAAAGGTAATCTTAATATCTGGTTTTCCAAGTCAATATGTGGTCTGCAGGGATTCTTTTGTATGACTTAGTGACCCTCAAATTTCTGTTCAAATTCGATGTCCCTGATAATAGCCGCCATATGGAGGATAGGGTCAGGGTCTTCCCATGAGAAATTTTGGACTTTACAAAAACTGTGAGATTATTAAAGGAAAAAAAACAAAACACCATCTGTACAGGTCCACAGGACTAAAAAAAATAGCTTCTAATGTCACCTGTTATGGGGATCTGAAGATCTTCCCTGCCCTAGGCCCTTTGATAGGCTTAAGTGGCTCTGAGAACCTTCCCTGATCTGAAAGTATACTCTGCCCCCAATAGGCTGAATGTGGTCGCATGGTGCCTGTGGTGGGAGGCTTGTCCTTCAGGAATGTCCACACCTTATTACTTTGTGATTGGGCAGTTGGTCAAAAGGGCTGTGATGAAGTTTGGGGGTGGAGCCAAGATGGCGGCATAGCAGCAGCAACATATTGCAGCTCTCGCATAGCCACACCAAAATACTGATAAAATATGACTCTAAACTAATGCTAGAACTCCAAAACGCACACAAAGATACTTCCCACTAAAGTCAGCTCGGCTACAAGGAACTATATCAGCACTGTGAACCGAAACCAGCCTGGCCTGAAGCCCTGGCTGAGCCATGAGGGTGGCTGGATGAGAGGAGCCAAGGAGCCTCAGGTAATGGATTGGCGGCATTTGCAGCAGTGTTCAGAACTAGGTCAGTGGGACTTGCAAGGTCTTGGGAGAAAAGTGGTCCGGCCAAAATGCCTCCAGGGTGGGAAAGCGAAAGGCAGAGGTTTTGCACCCACCTCCACATTGCAGCTTCCGCGCCCTTGGCCTGCAGATTGCAGGGGGACTAAACGATCGTTCAGAGGCCAAGTGCTCTCGCATGAGTGGCCTGGATCCAGATCGCGGTCTTGGGCTTTGGTCCTGTGAGTCTTCTTTATTCAGTGAGCCGGAAGTGGGAAAGGGACCCAGCACCTTCCTGAGAGCTGCGGCAGCCGGGAGGACCCCAGAAATTTGGGACAGAGCTTTCCCTTCTGAAAGCAGAGTCCTACAGAGATTAAAAAAAAAAATCACGAGTAAGAATAAGCATAAGAAGCAGGGTAAGAACAGCAACCAAACCCTAGATTCCTTCTTTGAAGAAAAGAAGGACCAAGGCAGAGAGCTGCAGGGCAGCACAGCCAGAGCCCCCCCACCAGGGGCTTCCAATAAACATGAAGATTGCCTTAAAGCTAGAGATGAGCTGAAGAAGGATTTTGAAAACCAAATAAGTGAAGTGGAAGAAAAATTGGGAAGAGAAATAAGAATGTTGGAGGAAAATCATGAAAAGAGAGTTAGCAGTATGACTGAAGAAATCAACACCCTAAAAAATAGATTA
>CM053591.1:70357489-70393945 GCA_028646515.1 Pseudochirops corinnae
ATCTGCAAAGTTCTAAGGTCCAGAGAGGCATTTTTAAAGATACAAAGCTGTCAATCATAAGTTTATTAGGCTAATGAGGTGTACAAAGGTGGAGTTAGGGAGGGACCAGGGAGTGGTTAATATTTAAAGGGACATGCACCCTTGACATTAACTGCACATGTGTTTTACCCATACTACACTGGGACAAACAGCAGGAGGGAAGGGGCAGGGGGTGTGGTTTGAGCCCTGAAATGTCATAAGGTCGACCAACAGTCAGATTTGAGGTCAGGTCAAATGAGATGTTCCCATCTTGATTTGCAAGTGGATGGGTTTGGTTTGCTAGGACAAAAGGAGGTAGTACCTTGAATGAAGAGTTAATGGTTGGAGAGGAAATACCTCTAGGCTGGGGCAGGGAAAGACAAGTATAGCTGGGGGAAGGGGAGAAACAGTTAAGAAATGTGGCTTTTACAACTTAACACAAAACTGAATTAATAAAATCATAAAGTTACCCCCCAAAATATATTACATAAGCCATTCAGCACCTCTTCAGTTCCACATCATGACACCCCAACAGTTTTTAGGTGGGCAGATCCCCGACCTCAACAGCTTTTTGGTGTCCCTGGGTTTAAATTACAACAGGTATAAGGAGGATTCTTTGGAGAGTTGAGAGATTTGAAGTAAGGAGAACAATTGAGA
This sequence comes from Pseudochirops corinnae, assembly GCA_028646515.1. Taxonomy (NCBI): domain Eukaryota; kingdom Metazoa; phylum Chordata; class Mammalia; order Diprotodontia; family Pseudocheiridae; genus Pseudochirops; species Pseudochirops corinnae. The sequence goes on from CM053591.1 coordinate 70,358,165, forward strand.
GGCCATTCCTATAGTCTAGGAAGGAGGTAATGAGGGACTGGCCTGAATGTGTGTGAGGGGGGAGGGGAGGTTGGCTGTGTGAATTTAGACAAAGGTTATGAGAGTTACTATGGAGAAAAGAGAATACTGTGAAAGGAAGATTTATTAACTGAAAGTATGTGTGCATCATTTTACAAAATCTGAAAAGACTTCTCAATCGAATTATAAGCAAAAGATTGGTCATGCCCCAGGTGGCCTTTAAAATACAGTAGAACTGTTCCAGAGCTTGTCAGTTCAAGACAGTTTGAGGCACAGTTAAGATATTTCCAACAGGAAGTGGAGACTTACATTCTCCATGGAGTCACAAACACAGAGGAGAGTAGAATTCAAAACAGAAATAATTTCAAAGCTGACTATGGGTTCAAGAGAGAACTAGCCTTGGCAACGGAGAGATGGAGAAGGGCAGACTCAGGAAATTCATCTAGATGACCTTCCTAACAAAGATGCTGGGTTGAGAAGGGAACAGCAGGAGGACTACATGAGAAAGGAATGTGTGTACCAGAAGTATGAATGACCCTAGCCACAAGTGTTTCATAAGTGTGTGCCTCTATATCACAGATCCTAAGTCTGTGCTCACTCAGATACTTTGTGTTTTTGTGGGAGAATGTACCCCAGGTGTAGGAAGAGGGGTGTTTGAAGCTATTGTTCTAAGTAAGCTACCTTAGAAATCGCCTTTGCTTTGAATGTGTGTCTACTCATTGTCTTTTAAAGGTAAACTCAATGGTGGGGATTTGTGAGCTACTGTTTCAGGAGCTGCAGAGCCACAGAGTGTATCTTTTCATCTAAGGTCACATCCACCAAACCAAGAAACACAGACTGTGAGTGTGATTTGTTTTGTTTTGTTTTTGGTGGGCAGAGATTCCATGAAGAAGATGCTAAACAGATTGCATTACAAAAGTTTGATTGTATTCAGCTACTTGGAATTTGGAACACATTTTCTCATTAAAAAACAGTGTTTGTATATTTGGGTTATTTATATGTCAAGTTTTCATAAATACAAAACTGCCTTTTAGGATGATACTAAAAAGTATTAACATCTCTGAACAATCCATTTTCAGAAGAAGAATTTTAAGGCAGCAATGATTGTAGGAAATTGTTAAAAATCATTAATAAGAGAAAAATAAATTAAAGCAAATTTGAAGCTTCATCTCACCTTTAGCAAACTGGCAAAGATGTAAAAAAAAAAGTCAATGTTGGAGAGACTATGGAAAAATAGGCACACAAGTACACAGTTGGGAGGGTTATTAATTGGTCCTGCTGTCCCAGAAAACAATCTGGAATAATGCAAGATAAGCAACTTTATTATTTTAACCTACCACACACATACACAAAAAGATCATATAACTCAAGAAGATCAAAAGCATAAAGAAATGCCTAATGCATAGCAAAATATTCATAGCAGAACTTTGTATTGTAACAAAGAATTGGGGACATAGTGGCTGCCCTCATTTTAGGAATGTATGAACAAACTATGGGGTGTGAAAAGCAATGGAATATTACTGTGTATTAATCAATGATGAAGTCAGAGAAGGATAAGAAGATTCACAAAGAACTGACCCAGCACAAAGTAAGTGGGAAGAAGATAATGACTAGAATAATGTAAATTATAAAAGCAGTCAAAAGTAGTCAAACTCTGCTCATTGTAATAACTAAATGCGGTCCTGTATAATGAATAATAAAAGCAATCTCTAAAGCAGAAAAAGGAAGGACTTCAAGGGGAGAATATTCCATATATAATTACTGTGTTGGTTATTCTTTGCTTGACTGTTCTGTTTTTGTATATGAGGAAGTTCAATTTGTTGTAGGGATTACAGAAATGATTGTAATGTAAGAAAGACATAAAAATTATTTTTAAAAAAGTATTAGTAGCCTCAATTATTTGACTTACTATAAACTTTTTAATATTGCATCTTGACCAATGTAGAACTTGTGGGCTTTTTTCAATAGAATACTACTGAATATTTTGATAGCCTAAGCCATTGCAGCACCTTTAGAGGAAAGAAGAAGTTTCATGAATTTTTTCAAACTACCAGGGAACTAATTTTTTTTAAATCTTTAAATATGTAGTAGAGAATGGCATGGGGAAAAGCAAAAAGTTGAGTTGCCTTCTCTTCCCAGGAGAGATAATATGGATGGTATAATTCAAGCCCTATTCCTTTGAACAACTCAAGTGTAAATTTTGCTGATGAAAGGAAGTCTGGCAGAGAAAATAACTGCAGTGGCATCTTTAAATATGAAGGGCAAGGGTATCAGGGCATGTCACTTAAGCTGTTGACCTCAGTTTTTACAACTGGGAAATGGGAACAATAAATAGCACCTACCTTGCAGACTTATTGTGAGGAATCAAATGAAATAATATTTGTAAAGTGCTTAGAATAGTGCCTGGTGCATATTAAATGCTTCTTTTCTTCTTTCCAAAAGGCATTCTGGGATATCATAATAGCAACAAGTGCTAGAACAGACAATGCTCACCAAAATGACAAAAAATTAGGAGTAATTTAAACCCAATGGATTCAATTAAACAAATATCAAATAAAGCAACGAGGCAAGTCAATAAGCATTTATTAAATGCCTACTATTTACCAAGTCTTATACTAGACAGTAGAGATACAAAGACAGGCACAAACAAACAAACAGTCCCTGTTTGCAAGGAGCTAACAGTCTAGTGAGGGAGACAATATACAAATAACTAGGTACAAGTGAGATATTTACAGGACAAATTGGAGATAATAACAAAGGGAAGATACTAGCATTAAATTTTTGTTATAGGCAGTGTACTATGCTAAGATAGCAGAAGTAAAAAGATAGGACACACCCTCATCTTAAGGAACAGTCCAATAGATGGAAACACATTAACCATGATACAAAGAAATATGGGAATTTCAAAAGAAATTCCCAGAAACATTGCTACGTATGGTAAATTTCAGTAGGGCAAGTTCAATTTCACTTGGCAAGGAGCAGGCTGGATGGATCATGGAAGTTTTCCTGGAGAAAATGACACCTAAATTGGGCTCTGAAGGAAAAGAGGCATCCTAACTGATAAAAATGCAGGAAACTCATTCTAGGTAATGGGGAAGACAACACGAGTGTTGTGTTGAGTGTGAGAAAAGGGGTAAAATAAAGAAAGTCCAGAAAGGTAGATTTGGAAACTGATTATGTTGTTAGCGTCCTGGATTCAAAATGGTTTTTGGCAACTTTGTGAGAGGTGTGTGGGTTTGCCCCTTATGAGAGGCAAGTCATGGAACTGCTAAAGGTCTCCAAGGATAAGTGAGCTGTTAAATTTTTTTTTTAACATGAGAACTCACATCCTGGCCAAAAAGAGAGAGACTCTCAGCAATGTCCTAGCTGCCTTCAGGAAAGTTGCTGCCAAGTACTAAAGTGGACTCTCTTCCTCATTTACCCAATAAAGATTTGACTGGAAAAAAAAAAGACATGGTGGCAGGAGAGTAGGGGGAGAGATGTAATTAATGGAGCAAGGATCCAGATGGAATCAAGGGCAAAGCTGGAGAGATTACATTTTTCTGGAGAGAATACACTTAACATTCTTAGTAATTAGTAGATAAATCATTAACTGGCACTAAGGAAGAAGGAATTTGAGTTGGGGGTTAGAGGAGAGAATAGATTGAGAAAAGCCAATGCAGGAAGCGTAATACAGAGTTAAGAAATGATTAAAAGGATTGCCATGCAGCAATGTTACACATGAGAGATAGTTTGTATCAACTTAGAGAGGACCCAGTCAGCAAAACTTCTTAATTTACTCCAATAGCATGGAAATCAGAACCATGGAGGCTGTTGGTAGGGATTTCCCTGCGCACAACAGATTAATGGAACAAGGAAATCAAAGGATTTGAGGAATAGCAACAGGATTGAGTTCTCAAAATCAATGGGGAATATATTCTTTCTGCTTGTTAAATCAGGTTTCCATTTTAAACTTTTAAAAACTTTTGCCATGTGTAATAAATGGTGCAAGGAAAAAAGGAAAAAAAAATGTGAGAGACTTTCCTCTCCATCTAAAGAAAACTGAGAAGCACAAAGTATTCATTCTCTACAGACTGCAGGACACTGGAGGATTCTGGGAGTTTGGCTCCAAAGGGGATTTCCAGAGCTCCAACAGGCAGATTTTGCTAACTTGACAATTGTCAAACTGGAACATTTAGATAGCTGTTCCTTAATAAAATTGAAAGAAAAAAAAAGGCAGAAAGATGGAAGGAGAAAAAAGGTCCCTAACAAAGTGGCCTTTTAAATAATAAAATTTAAAGTGCCTCTGATAAAATAATCAGCTGGTCATAGATTTCGCTGAGATGATGTATTTTCTGCCCTGTTTTCAGTCTGGTATGAATCTGATTTTATGATATTTTAAATTAAAAAGGGTATTTCAAGAATAGGTTGATACAAATCAGTGCTCTACAATTAAAGCTCTTCAAAATGAACCCTGTTATTACTTTTTCTGATTCAGTATGAATTTTTTAGTCATTTTACTTTAAAGGGAAATTATTACTTTTTTTAAATTCCTCCAAAACACCTTTCATCTATGAAAGTCAATGATTTCTTTTCATTCAAAGTTTCCTAAAGACCTTTTTCTGGACTCTCCTTAGCTTCTATTGCACTCTACCTTGTATTATATTTGTGTTGATTTGGTTTGCATTGCTTCTAGTATTGTGAGTGTGTTTTGGGCAAAATGGAAATTACAATGTGAAGCCTGTAGGGATTGCATAAAACTATCTTCATTGATGGAGAGAGTGGCTTGACACTGTGCTTATGTGAGGGATGGAATTGGAGAAACATTCCTCTTTCTTTCTGCTTTGAGAGAGGACAATCATATGGTTCCAGACTCTCCTTAGAATAACTCTTGGGGGACAGAAAACACTTTGGAAAACATGTAAGGGAACCAGTGCCTCAATGTGTCTCTGATTTCCATCTGATTTTCCATTTTAGATCCCCCTGAAGACAGGGGAATTTCTCCTTGAGTGAGATCAAGGATGCTCTCTGGATTAAGTTGAGTTATTTTGCTCCCAGAGAGAGAGCTCATTCACTCTGGGCATTATCAGGTATATTCTTTATTATTACTATTATTATGTTTGAATTTATTTTAATCTAAAACAAAAAAATTAGAAAAGGAAAAAAACACTGCTATGTACACAATAGAACATGAGAAGAGTCACTATAAAGCAAAACCTTTCCATAAAGTCTATATAATACTATACATTACTTTCTTTGTTTGTTTTTTGCTTTTTTGGAGGGGGGAAGGCAGGGCAATTGGGGTTAAGTGACTTGCCCAAGGTCACACATCTAGTAAGTGTTAAGTGTCTGAGGCTAGATTTGAACTCAGGTCCTCCTGACTCCAGGGCTGGTGCTCTATTCACTGTACCACCTAGCCACCCCTACACATTATTTTCAAAGTTGTCCATGTTTTCTCTGCCTCCTTGTGTGATTTCTTTTTCCTCTGCTGTGTACTTTTTATTTATTTTCCCCCTTTCCTCCACCTACCCCCCAAGAAGGCTACAATTAAGAACAGATAGGTAAATAGATAGATACACACATATACATATATAAATACAAACACAAACCTAGCTATCCATAAACATGCACATAAAAACTCAAATGCACATATGTAAGACTGCATTATGCTAATTTCCACTTGTCTTCTGTTTCTCTGGAAATTGATAGCATCTTTCTTCATAAATCCAAGTCTTTCCGTATTTTTCTAAATCCACCAACTCATTATTTCTTGCACCACAACAATATTCCAATCCAATCACATTCTATGAGGGAGATTATCTATGAGAATTTCCCCCCTCAATTTTCTACATTCCCTCTATTCTTGGCTACATGGGTTTTATTTATACAGGAAAACTTTCATTTAAAATCATCAGAATTATCCACTTCACAATTCAACACTGCTCTCACCTTGTAATATGGTTTAAGGTCTGATATGGCTAATCCAGTTGCTTCCTATCTTTTCCCCCTGGTTTCCTTGAAGTTCCTGACCCTCTGCTCTTCAAAATGAACCCTGTTATTACTTTTTCTGATTCAGTATGAATTTTTTAGTCATTTAATTGGGATGGTATTACATAAATAGATTGGTTAGGTAAAATTGTCATTTTTTATTACATTAGCTTTACCTACCCATGCACAATAAAAAATACTTCGATTATTTAGATCTAACTTTGTATAAAAGGTGTTGTGTGTTTTTATTCATATAGTTCCTGGGTCTCTTTTGGCAGGTATATTCTTATTTTTTTAATATACTCTCTAATTCAGGAGTGAGGAACCTGTGGTTTCAAGACCACATGTGGCCTTCTAGGTCCTTGGGTGTGGCCTCTTGACTGAGTCCAAGTTTTACAGAACAAATCCTTTATTAAGAGGATTTGTTCTATGAAGTATGGATTCAGTCAAAGGGTTGCACCTGAGGACCTCGAGAGTCACTTTTGGTCTTGAGGCTGCAGGTTCCCCACCCCACTGATCTAATTCTTTTATATGATCTAAAACTATTGTTAGTATAGTTTCTCTATTTCTCTCTTTCCATTAAATCTGATTGTAGTTTCAACTTTGGCATAATCTAACGTGTATACGTTCTATTTCCATTTGCTCTCTGCTCGGATAACATGGGCTGAGTCCCTAGTTGCTATTTGTAATAGTCTTGTCTGTGACTAGCATTTGGTGGGAAGAGATCAAGCCTTCAGATAAGAGCTTGGGGTTGTCCCTTCTTCCTTAAGTGACAGAGATCAGGAAAGTGACCTGAACCCAAGAACAAAATCTTTCCCCTAGACTAGCACTATTCAGGGTAGAGATATGGGAAAATAGATATAATTCTAGTCTACTAATCACTCTCTAAGGGGATCAGAGCTGCTAGACTCATGACTTTTTTCCTGCTTCCCTTCAGTCAAGAATCAAAGTTTCTCCTTGAGACACATCCCTTGGAGAGGAGTGGACAAAATCCCCAAGATATCTATGAAAGCTTCCCTGTGAACTGCATTTGAACAAACTCAAGTGACATACACATGATCTATATAGGCAACACACATATCCTACACATAATAGGCACTTAATAAGTTTGTTTACACTAAACTGAAGCTTTGTTTGAACTATTTTACTTGGCCAAGAAAAACTGATTTCAGAGAGAGGCAGGATTTTCTTCATTAATTTAAAAATTAATTCCTAAAATAGCATCTTTCTCCTCACCTGCAAACATTTGGAGTATCCGTTAAGTTTATTATGTTATTACTCTATGGCTACAGTGAATTATAAAACATTGTTTCTGTCCTCAAGAGAATTGTATCTCTTGGGGAGATTGGAGATAAACATGAAAGGATATATAGCACAGAACTTTAATCAGTTCTCATATGCAGGTTGAAAGCTATTCTAGATCTGTCATTTGTCTTGAATGTTAGACTAAAAATAGTTTAAAAATTGTAAACTACCAATTCAAGGTTGCATTCTCCTTAGCCTGATAAATCATGTTATTGTCTTTCAAAATCCTGGTTCAAACACTGCCTGCTCTAAGTAATCTTCACTGGCTAGTACCAACACTCTGCCCATTCTCTCTCCCCTTTCTATATTTCAGGGACTGCTCTTTTTCTCTGAGTAGCCTCTTCATTATCAAATAGAATTAGTCTTGTAAACCCCAGGCATCTCTCGATTTTTTTATTATACTGTATCTTGGCATATATATGAAGATTTTTCTTTATAAAATATGAATGCATATTTTAATTATTTATTAATTATATATTTATATAATTATATAGAATTTTTTAATTATATAGAATCAAAACATATTTGGTCAATTGGGGAAATTTTTTAGCTCAATAATACATATGATGGAATGATCTTGTTTTTAGGTTCAAGTCACTTTCCTGACCTCTGTCACTTAAAGAAGAAGGGACAAGCCCAAGCTTGTATCTGAAGACTTGATCCCTTCCCACCAAAACATATTTGATTAATTGGGGAAATTTTTTAGCTTAATAATGCATATGATGGCTTGACAAACACTACAAATGCATCGAACAATTTAGTTCTAATCCCAAAAACCAAATCTATTCATGATCCAAGAAAGTCAAGCCAATAAGCTTGACCATGCTTATTACCATGTGCCTGGCATTGTGCTAAGCACTAGGTTTACAAAGAAAGCTTCCTTCCCCCTCTCAAAAAATGTCTCTACTCTCAAAGAGCTCGCAATCTAGTGGTGGAGATACCAAACAGATAACTTTGTACAAACAAGTTAACAAGATTCATTGGAGATGATTGACAAAGGAAAGAGATGTCATTTGATTATATTTCTCCAAGCCACCCTTATGAACTCTTAGGCACCTGGCCTTGTAAAAGCCTTGGGAAAAGATAAAGAGATATTTATAAGATCAGAGGACAGGAGATTTAAAGTTGGAAGGAAATGTAGAGGTCATTAGGCTAATTCCCATCATTTTTCAAGTTCTTTCAAGTTCCATTTTGCCCTCTGGTTCTAAAATATCAGGGTAGTTCTCCTTGAGAATTTCTTGAAGGATGCTTTCTAAGTTCTTTTTTTGATCATGGCTTTCAGGTAGTCCAATAATTTTTAAATGGTCTCTCCTGGATCTGTTTTCCAGGTCAGTGGGTTTTTCCAATGAGATATTTCACATTGCCTTCTATTTTTTCATTTGTCTGGATCTGTTTGATAGTATCTTGATTTCTCATAAAGTCATTTGCTTCCTTTTGCTCCACTCTAATTCTGAAGGAATTATTCTCTTCAGAAAGCTTTTGAGATTCTTTTTCCATCTGGCAAATTCAACTTTTTAAGACATTCTTCTACTCATTGGTTTTTTGGGCATCTTTTGCCATTTGAGTTAATCTATTTTTTAAAGTGTTATTTTCTTGAGTCAAGTTTTTGACTCTCTTTTCATGATTTTCTTGCATCATTCTCATTTCTCTTCCCAATTTTTCCTCCACTTGTCTAATTTGGTTTTCAAAATCCTTCTTAAGCTGCTCTATGGCTTGTAATCAGTTTACATTTTTCTTGGAAGCTTTTGGTGCAGGAGTTCTGACTGTGTTGTCTTTCTCCCATTCCATGCTTTGTTACTTTTTGTCCCCAAAAAAGGAATTTAAAGTTGGATTGATGGGCTTGCTTTGCTTCCTTTGCCTGCTCCTGTTGCCAGTCAATTGCTTGGTTTTTGGGCTCAATAGTAAAATTCTGCTTTCAGAGAGGAGAGCACTGTCCCAAATTGCTGGGGTTTTCACAGCTGCCAGAGCTATTAGGAGGCCCTGTCTCTGTAACCTCCACCAGCTTTGGCTCACTGGTCACACACCCCAGGACCACCACCCAAGACAGTGACCCTGATCCAGGCAGCTCAAGGCAACAGCACTTAGCCTCTGAATGATAGCTTGGCCCCCCTGCAATCTGCAGGCCACCAGCTCTGAAGCAGACACATGGAGGTGGCTGCAGGGCCTCCGCTTCAGCTGCTTCTAGCCGCTTCTAGTCCTAGGACAGTCAGCCAGATCCTCTTCCGGAATTTAGTTGAGTTCCACTGACCTTTCACTTAGTCCTTATTTCTTATGGCTTGACAATTCTGGAAATTGCCATAGCTGCTGCTAATCCACTCTCCTGAAGGCTCCAGCTGCGGCTCATCCTGGCCGCCCCCCCCCCCCCCCTGGGGCTAAGTCAAAGATTCAGGCCAGGCTGATTTCGACTCCCAGTGAGCTGCAACGAACCCTTCGTGCTGAGCTGCCTTCAGTGGGAGATGTGTTTTTCTGTAATTTTGTGAGTTCTGGAGCCCTAAAATTTGTTTAGAATCATATTTTATGGGTATTTGAGGTGGTTATAGGGGAGCTGCGGAGTTTTCCTGCTTCTACCTTCAATTTACTTTTTTAAAATAAATACCACAAACTCCTTCCTTCCTTACCTTCCTTATTGTTCTTCAGATTTTCCTTAGAGCTGAGCATAAGGTAAAATGTGGGTGAAGTTGCACTTCTCTCCACATCTCCCTAATCAAATCTATGATGCATTAGGTTACAGAGTGCCTTTACCTTACCTGACTCAGGAGACAAGATGATTTGAGACTATAGGATACCTGTCCCATTTCATGAAATGTCATTTCTTTAGTTTAATAATTCTGCTAAATATTCCCAGCCAAATATCTTTCCTCCATCTAGAGTACTACTCAATGAATAAGTGGAATACAATAAGGTATTAATTAAGCCCCTTGTGGTCATGCTGGATAACTCTAGGTAAGCAGCCAATATCACCTTTCCTCTCTCATTCTCCATGACTCCTCTCCACTCAAACTCTCATCAGGCGGAATCACAGGATTCCAGAATTTCAGAGCTGGAAGGGAGTTGTCATCTATTCTTTTTTAAAAATTTGTATTATTTTTAACTTGTGGAATGAAACAAGCATTTCCATAACATAGTAAAATAAAAATAAAAAAGATAATTGCACATGGAGCTGCTAATCTACTATATATAACTTGCTATTATTTTTAAAAATACAACAAAATTATCATGTAAATTTTGCATGATTCATATTCAGAAAAGGAATACACATAAGAACACACCAAATGGTCACTCAGTCATTCCATTTATTGTTTGGGATTTTTTTTGGAACTTACAAAAAGTATTAGCATTAATACTATATGCTAATATATCATAATGCTATTTTATTAGTGTATCAATGTATCAATAGTCTAACTCCAAACCTCATTGTGTCACCGAGGTGATCCTTAAGGAAAACCATCCACAGAGGATCTCAATGGCTATGTCAACAGAGGACAAGCTCTGGCAAATCCTGCCAAATCAAAGGGCTTTGAACACAGATTTGATGCTGGACTGTGTGCCCACAGTTAAAGGACCAGCCTAACTTGATGACATTGACTAAAGTCTTTTAAGCCTTTTCATCATAGCAACTGAAAAAGGCATCAACTAAAGCAATAATTATAATAGCCAGCATTGATATGGTGCTTTAAGGTTTGCAGAACACTTTACATGTCTCATCTAATCTCATAGAGTTCTGGGATAGGTGTTATTATTATGCCCATTCTTACAGAGGAGGAAATCGAGGCCCAGAGAGGCTAAGTGATTTGCCTGGGGTCACATTCTAGAAAGTTTCTGAGGCAGGATTTGAGCTCAGGTCTTCCTGACTCCTTGTCTAGTGCTCTACTCAGCTGCCTCAATCATTGTGATGTCCATAGGAGAGAGTAGCCATGCTAATGAAAGTACTGAGTATTGATAATTCTTATTGAGTATTGATAATTGAGTACTATCAGTGTCATTGGTAATATAGTACAAGTAGAACAATGAAGCCAATTTTATTTAGGAAAAAAAATGACTGTAAAATCCAAGCTTCTCCAATTTAGTTTTCTTAGTTATTTCAAATTTAGAACCAAAGAATATTGTCAATTTGAATCTACAAGAGTAACTTCATGATGTTGAAATACCTGAAAGTTTTCAGAGTTTGATAAGCCAGAGGAGATCACAGACTTCCAGTTCCCTGGCAGATGCTAACTCAGCGGAAAACATTGGTTTGGTGGCAAGGTGCCTTTTTCTTTGACCTGAATAGAGCTGGCCAACTAAGAAGTCAGAAAGGCATCCTTCCAGCCTTGTATTTATGAGCTGCATGGTTCCAGAGTTATTGCCTGAGTTTCCAGGCCTCCTTTCGGGTTCTGCCTACCCCTACACCCTGTAGCACAGGATTTGTATCAAGCAGGCCCTACCTAACAAAGCAGTCAATAGTCCCTTTTGCCACGAGTGCTACCTAGAGAATTAAATAAGGGCTTTTGGCCTAATGCCTCAGTCACAGTGGTGTTCTCTCCCTAGATGCCATTTTCCAGACTATGGCAGAGAAGCAGAGGAAGAAAAAAAATAGAAAAAGAAGAAAGAAAAGGTATATAAAGGTTCTAAAAGGGACCTTAGGGATAATCTACTTCAGATCCCTAATTTTATAGATGAAAAGGCTAGATCCTATTGAGTTATGTGACTTATCCACCATCTTTCCAGTTGTATCAGTCTATAGCCCATGACTCTTCACTCTCCCTTACACTACAGTTGCCAAGTCTTATCAGTTCTGCTTCTGTATCTTTCTTCTCCAATAACTTCTTTTTTCATGTGGTCATCTCCCTAGGTCAGATCCTCATCATCTCCTACCTAGACTATTACAATAGTCTCCTAATTGGGCTCTGTGACCCAAGTCATTCCATCCTCTACAAAACTGTCAAAATGATTTTTGATGAAGTACAGGTCTAAATATTGCCTGAGAGCACTCACACAGAGGTCAGAAGAAGTGATACAAAGACATTCTCCAGGTCTCTCTGAAGAACTGTGTTATCAATTGTGAGACATGGAAGACACAGGACCACCCAGCATGATGTGCTCACATCGAAGATAATGGTGTGTTCTATGAATCAAGCAATATCACAGTAGCAATCTGGGGGGCAGGGTTGGAGGATAGAAGGCAAAGCAATTGGAGATAAGTGCCTCTTTTAAAGTTCAAATGCTACTTCTTACATGAGACTTTTCCTGATCACCCCACTGTACCTTGCTCCCCACCCTCCCAGTGTTGTATCCCTCAAATTACTATGTATTTATTTTGAACATTCACACGTATATAATTTATGTGTATGTGTTGTCTCCTCTACACAATGTAAGTTCCACGAGGTAGGTGATGGTTTCCTTGTTGTAGTTGTATCCATCACCTAGCACAGTACTGGCACATAGAAAGAGCTTAATTGTTCTTGTTGTTGTTTGTTCTTCATTCTTGAAAAGGACCATGACATCAGGAAGGTCATGCCACAACTTGCAAATGAATTGGATTTAAGTGAGGAAGGGCTGTGCAAAGTTATCAGCCTTTCTTTCTCCTCTGGAGCCATTTGGGTCCAGTGGCCAGATATAGATCAGGATGACTGGAGATGGGCCTTAGTAAAAGCTTGTAGATTGATTATCCAAAGTCACATAGATAGTAAGTATTACAGAAGAAAAAAAAATTGTCTAACTCAGAATCTAATGTTGATTTCATTATACCATAATACTGGTAAGGACTGGCAAACCATAGTGTCAGTGGTATACATCGCAATGTAATATTAGTAATTTTTAAGTAAAAAGGAGAAGAAAGTGGGGTGAGGGTAGGACTGTGAAACCTATATATGGATCTTCAGGGGAGGAGACATGGTGGGAGAGATACGGAAATTCAAATGTCAGCATCAATGTAAGATTTTTTAAAATGTCTCTCTGGATAATTGTTAGCAAGACATAATCTTTTTGAATCTCAGTTTCCTCATCTGTAAAATAATAACAAGGATATTGTAAGAAAAGTACTTTTGAGACCACAATATGCTATAGATATAAATTAATATAAACCAAATCTGTATTTCCTGGTGCCTTGCCCATTGGACAGCTGGGTTAGCACTGAGGCAGATATAACTAGGGAGAAAATCCTTACCAAAAAAAAAAAAACAACAACCAAACAGGCACCCATGAAAGATGAAATAGAACATTCAGATTACATAAAATTAAAAAAATTTGCACAAAGCTAGTGTATCCAAGAAAGGGGAAGACAGTCAACTGGAAACATTGCAAAATTCGGAAAAATTACTAAGATGAACCCATATTGCAAAATGTTAGTGTCTAAGCACAATGGCTACATTTAATTTTCTTTCTTTCTTCCTTTCTTCTTTTCTTTCTTTCTTTGTTTGTTTCTCTTCCTTCCTCCCTTTATTTTCCTTCCTTTCTTTCTTCCTTTTTTCTTTCTTCCTTCCTTCCTTCCTTTTTCTTTCTTTCTTTCTTTCTCTCCTCCTTCCTTCCTTCCTTTCTTTCCTGCATTTAAAGCCCTTAATGGCTTGCTTTCTTCTTCCCAAAAGAAACTAATTCAATAGCAGGTATAATGTGACTTTGGCTCACAAATTTGGAAGTGTTTTTCCTTCTTACAATTATTAACTTAATATTACCTTTGCCCTTTATTGCCTTGCCTTGTGGAATACACAGATTAGGCAAAAAAAAAAAAAAATCCTCTTTTGTTCTTGCCACAGTTACTTTAACTAGCAATTGAATTGGCATATTGTTTGCTAGTTGTTTTTTTTTTAAGGACGATAAATGAGGGTCTCCTCAAAAGAATCAGCACTGGAAGGAACATTATAGATCATTCAGTTTATGGGTTCTTAACATGGAATCTGTGGGCCCAGGGAGTACATGAACTTGGAAGAGGAAAAAAAAATTACATTATTATTTTCACTAATCTTTATGAAATTTAACACTTTATTTGATTACAGATTAAAAAAAACAACAACACAGTATCCTGAGAAGGGATCTTTGTGCTTCACTAGAATTCCAAAAGGTTCTATGACACACAAAAAGGTTAAGAACCCCTGATTTAGTTAAACCCTCTCATTTTACAGTGAAGGAAATTGAGTCCCAGATAAATGAAATTATTTGGATTTGCACTCAACTCTTCTGCTTTCAGTGCAGTGTTCTTTCCATTACAGCATACTATCTTTCAAGTACTATGCCCAAAATATGACCCTAACTAGGTTTGGGCTACTACCACAAAATTTTGCAAATTCCTGTCATGCTATCAAAGGGGTTAGAATAGACAGCATTTGAGACCCCCTCCAGATTTGGGGTAATGTGATTCTTCCAGACAATTTCAAGTCCACGGCTCATTGGGGCTCTCTAACCTAGCCTAAAAGACAGTGGTCACTCCCCAATATACTACTCTCTGTGGTAGCTAAGCCCTGGTATTTGGGCAGAAAAAAACCACTTTGCATTTCCTGTGCTACCCCCACAGAGACTGGTATCTGGGAGGTTGCCAATACTTTGAATAGCAAATGACCACTAATGCTGGATCTCAACTGTGAGAAATATGAGAATCAATTTCCATTAATAAGAAGCAACAAGCCTCAGTATAATTTTAACATTAGTGTACTTTATTCACATTAGGGGTTTGCCCTTTCACTCAATGCCCCTTCTTCCCTCACTTATCAACCCACAATCCACTTTACTGAGCTTTAAGCTTTGACTGCATGTAATTAACAGTTCAGCCTTCTCTAAAACCACCCGCAGTATCAGCTCAAGCAACATTTTTGAGAGGTATTTTTGTTCTTTATACAAGCTGCCTTTTATCTGGAGCAAGTCATGTCTAGCACAGCATGGAGGAAAAAAAGTATTCCAACCTTTCAACCACACGGCAAGAAATCTGTTTCTCAATAAAATATTTCTGGAAGATAAATTCTTCCCTCCAACTTTAGGCAGCTTGATTCGTCACCCCTGTTTCTACTGCAGAAACAAAATACTTGCGAATGGAATTTAAAAAAAAATCCATTGCCTCTGATTTTCTTTGTGTCTAAGGAACACTTCTCTAGCACTGAAGTCTACTACTGAAATCCACAGAATAGAAAATGACAGAAGATGAATTGTTCAATATTTTTGAAGGCAAGGGGTCCTCTGGTTAAATAATACCATAGAATTAAGGGTTTGAGCAAAATTGATCATTTGTACAAAGCTTTTTTGCAATTTGTTTTTATGGTTCAGAATTGGTTTTTATTTGAATTCCTGATAATGGCAACAATGGAAGAGAAGCTTGCTAAAGTTGACGCTTGTAATTCATGTCATGTTTTTGTACTTCTGATTGTTATAGGCTGACAAACAAAGCCTGAATTTCTCCACATACATTAGAAGTTCAAATAGCCGAGAGATTATTTAAACATCAGTTATTAAAGCCAGGAAGAATGTGCTTTACAGAAGATCTTGGGAGGTGTTGTTGGGAGTGGGGGTGAGGAAATAAATGTCTTGTTTCCTGTAGAAATAGAATAATGTGCAGTTTGTTAATTGATTTCACCGACTGTATATTAAACAAGTGTGGCAAAATGTTGAGAATCCTGAGCCTCTTTCAAGACTACGTACTAAGCTTCCATATTTCCTTCCATTCTTCCCAATCTACCCTTCATTGCCCTTGATGTCTGATGATCAACATGGCTTTGACCATAGCATAAGTGGCAGGTTGTAGGAAAGGCAGAAATGGGGTCGACCTAACCAGTAGTTTGAATAGAAATTTAATGGGGTCCAGGTAAGGCTTCTCCCTCCCTCCCATAAACCCTGCCTTAGTGCTGATAATTTCCAACAAGAGTTATCATTGCTTTGAATTCTCCACTGAAGGCAATGGTTCATAAACAAATGATCATTTGGCATAGTCCAATACTTCAATGAATCTGTGACCTTATTGAAGTGGGTATTCCTTTCAAAGATGCCTTACCCATATCTACTCATCTTATATAACTCCATCCCATATCCCTCCCAAAAATCCAAGAGAAGGAGTCCACACAATGTGTTGGGAGTTCTCAATTTCTATGATTTTAAGCATACAAGAGGAGCATACGGATGATCTGTTGGCTACCCCTGCTATCAACACACACGCAGTCTGCTTTCTTTTTCCCTCATCTATTTCTTTGATGATAGCCTCCATTCCAATGTGGAATTTCTTCCTTGTGATATGCTTACCAACTAGGCAGTAATCATATTAAAACATTAAAAACAACTTGACTCAAAGAAATTCATTTTACTTGAGCAGAAGTCCAAGAGAATATAGAAATAGAGAGTTTGATCAGTAAGAGAAAAGTCAGCATCAGTAGGATTTGCTAAATTCCTGTTAATTGCTGCTGTGGGAAACACTGAGCAGCCTCAAAGACTAGAATGAGTCAGTAAGAAAATAAACATTTATTAAGTGCCAGCCATTGCGTTGAGTATACAAAGAAAGGTAAAAGAAAGACCTTGCTCCTACAAAGAATATAGTCTGTGCGAGTGCATTCTGAGTGCGGTTCAGAGTAAGAGATCCTAACAAAACAGAAAAGGATGCACCGAAAAGTAGAGAGAAGGATGAAGCTCAGTTTGACAGTCATTCACTCAGTCAACAAGCATTTAGTAATCATTCACTATGATGTTGTATGCTAGGTACTTTGCTAAATGCTAAGGATACAAAGAAAGGAAAAAAAATGGTCCTTGATCTCAAGAAGCATAAATTCTAATGGAGAAAACATTGTAGATAGATTGGCATATATAAGATATATGCAGCGTACATAAAGCTACTCTGATGATGGAACGCATTAGCATTTGGAGTGGGCGTGGGCGTGGGGATGGCAGCAGCTGGGAAGGTCCTCCAGCAGAAGATGGGGTTTGAGTGGATTCTTGAAAAAAGTTGGGAAACTAAGAGGCAGAAATGAGGGGGTAAAGCATTCCAGGAATAAAGTGAACAGTCCATGCAAAGGTGTGGAGATGGGATACGGAGCGTTGCGGCAGGACAGAACCCAGGTAACTCTCTATTTTATATCAGCAGTTTTGCTTGGTTTAGAGTCTCTCCAGGATAAGCCCATCACCTGAAATCTCTCATCATCATGCTGATTGACTTGGGGTTTTGATATTCAATACTTTCTGAGATACCTCACTTGTCTCTTCCCTCTGATTGGAGGGATGGAGGGCGGAGCAATAAAGTTCTCTCAAAGCCTTCTTTATAGAGGGCTCAGAACTTTTAGCTTAAAAAGACCAAAGTAGGGGCAGCTAAGTGGCACAGTGAATACAGCACTGGCCCTGTAGTCAGGAGGACCTGAGTTCAAATCCAGCCTCAGATGCTTGACATACTAGCTGTGTGACCTTGGATAAGTCACTTACCCCAATTGCCCTGCCTTCCTCCCTCCAAAAAAAAAAAGGTTAAAGTTTCCCACTGCATTGGGGCCATCTCCAGTTATCCCAATCTATATCTTGCCACTAGACCCAGGTGGCTTTGGAGGAGAAAGTGAGTCTAGTGACTTTGCACAGCCCTCCCTCACTAAATCCAATTCACTTGCATGTCATGGTATCACCTTCCTGATATCATGGTTCTCTTTGAGAACAAAGAACAAACAAATTTTAAGAACTTTCCAGGTAATACTTCATTTTCCATCAGCAACTCTGCTTGGTTTCAACTCTGTGGAACATCCCACTCTCATACCAGATACCCTGCTTTTAACTTCCTTTCATGTGTTATCTCTCCTCCCCCCTCCCCCCCCAGATTGTAAATTCCTTGAGAGCATTGATTATCTTTCTTTTTCTTATTTTGTATCTCCAGCACTTAGCACAATGTCTGGCATACAGTAGGTGCCTAATTAATGTTAATTGAATTGAATTGAACAAATCAATGTTACTTTTCCCTGGCAGTGGTAAGGAGTGGAAGTAGTGGGTGGAGGGAAAGAGTTAATAGAATCATAGAATTGTAGCTCTAGAGTTGGAAAGGACTTCAGAGACCAACTTCTCCAACTCTTTCATTTTACAGATAAAGAAACCAAGGCCTAAGGAGGTTAAAGTCATATATGTTGACTTTATGAAGCGATAGAATAAGAATTTGAACCCAGTTCCTCTGACTCCAAAGTCAGTAATTTTGTCAAAAATAATATTTTGTTTTTGGAGGGCGAAAGGTAAGGCAATTAGAGTTAAGTGACTTGCCCAAGGTCACACAGTTAGTAAATGTGTCAAGTGGCTGAGGCTGGATTTAAACTCAGGTCCTCCTGATTCCAGGGCCAGTGCTCTACTGTGCCACCATGATTTTTTAAGGTAAAGAAAAAAGAAAAGAAAAATCCAAAGCAACTCACACACATTTCAGCTTCCAAAGCTAGAGAAAAAGGAATCAAGTAGCGGCAAAATTCAGTGAAAAAAGAATGAAAACAGGGTATCAAATTCTATATCACAGAGAGAACACCATCACTGTTCCTATTCAAGGCAAGAAATCATTTGTGGGGGCGGCCAGGTGGTACAGTGAATAGAGCACCAGCCCTAGAGTCAGGAGGACCTGAGTTCAAATTCAGCCTCAGCTACTTGATACATTTACTAGCCGTGTGACTTTGGGTAAGTCACTGAACCCCAACTGCCCTCCAAAAAGCAAAAAAAAAAAAAAAAAAGAGAAAAAAGAAATCATTTGTGGAGCAAATGCGCTCTGAAGATGTTGACTGAGTAACTCCTTTTTTATTTATCTACATTATTAATGTGAAGAGAATTATCAGCCACCATTCCTCAGCTTAGACATCTTAGCATTTGCGCATATTAATACCCTATTTAAAGTTTGTTGAATTTTTTTAATGTAGCACTATGCAAGTCAAACTCCATTATGTCAGAGTCCCAATTTTTTGCTCAACCAGGATATTGGTAAGGAAACATTTTTTATTATAACTTTGCTAAGGCCCAAACTCAGGCAGCTAAGTAGTGTAGTGGATAGAATACTGGGCTTGGAATCAAGAAAACTTATCCTCATGAGTTCAAATCTGGCCTCAGATGCTTACTGGCTGTGTGACCCTGGGCAAGTCACTTAACCTTGCTTGCCTCAGTTTCCTCTTTTGTAAAATGATCAGAAGAAGGAAATGGCAAACCACTTTACTATCTTTGCCAAAAAAAAAACCCCAAATTGGCTCACAGAGAATCTGACATGACTTAAAAAAAAGAGCCAGACCAGCTATAGTTATTCAAATTCAACGAGTATACCTATATATGGTACCAAAAGGGCAACCTCATCATTAATGGATTAACTGTCTGCTATCAGAGATTTTTTTCATTTATTGGGATTTGTTGTGCCTATGTGAACAAAAATTGGCTAAGGCTGTCTTTTGCCTCAAGTGTGAGCTGTCAGTTATGGAATGAAGAAAGCTTCATTCTATAGCAATGGGGAGAGGGGGCATTGAATGAGGTTCTTTAGAGGAGAAATATTCCATGAGGATTAGAGAACAAACCTTGAAGTCAATATGACCAAGTTTCCTCAGGGATGCTAGCCACACCAATAATCTTTTCTATTATCTAAAATAATAACTTCTACCTCAAAGGGTTGTGATGAGGATCAGAAGAGATGAAATGCACCGTGCAAACCTAGAAATGGTATTTAAAATAGCTATTACCATCATAGTCATTTTAAAATGACTTTAAGGATAGACTCTCCCAGAGGATGAAGGCTTGTGTAAAGACCAAGATATGTACTAAAGAGAACTGAATCCAGAACTTCTCTTCCTGTTCAAAGTTTCTCTGGTGAAAGTTATCAGTGCTACAGAAAAATCTCTCCTGGTGTGAGGGATAATTCATAGTGAAGTTTCCTCACTCTGAAAATCAAATCTAGAATGGCTTCAGTATTCACTAGGCCTAAGTTTAGAAGTCAGCTGACCTTCCAGCAATCTGGGGCTTAGAGCAATGGAGACCTTCCCCAGTGCCACCTCAGCACAAGATATGCCAAATAAGGTTAAGACTGCTTTCATTGGACACCCACATGTTTCCAGGTCCTTTGTCTCAAAGAGAGATTCCTGAGCTTAGGTTGTGGGTCAGCCCCTCTACCAATGAGAGTGAAGGCCAGTTGGAGGGGTTGGGTTTCTACATTAAAAGATTATATAACCATGGGCTGGCTTCTACCTGTTGCTCTCTCCCTGCAGACACCATGTTGGGCGACAGGGGCAGAGTCCTTTCTCATGAGAAAGAATAAAGACCTTTTCTGACCTCAGATTCAGACTCTGAACTCTTTCATCTCACACACTGGTGATGAGTGGACATTCACAAAGAAGCTGGGGCATCCTTCTTAAAAGACACCACACAAAAGAAAGAAGCACTTTTGAGTGAGGGAAGCCAGGGAAGAGATACCACATTTCAGATATCAAAGTCCTTTTCTGAATCCATTCTGGACACCTTTTAAAACCCCTTGTAGAATCTGACAGTGGGTGGGATGACCATTGGAAATAGCAGGGGAATATAGATTGTAAGATATCAAATAAGCATGTTACAATTGAATATACTTTGAAAGCTTATAACATTATGTATTAATTATTCTCAATAGTGAGTTAAAATGATGATAAATTTTAATTTCAACAAGAGTAGAGCACATTACAATTACTAAGAAGTCACTATGACCTTTACTTCCAGGCCAATGACAGGCTCTTTGCAAGCAAGGAGATTATTATGGCAACCTCTTTAGTGTTCATTTAGACATGTTTTGGATCCCACATCCACATGTAGCTGTCATGCTGGCTGAAAGAGAAATAGCAGAGAATCCAGAAAAATTCTGTAAGCAGGATAAGCAAAAGAGGCATTCTTTCCTCCCCAGGAGACCACTGACCAGATTTCAAATGCCAATTGAATTTGAATTTTGTTGTCTCCCACTCCCCACCCAAAAAAAAAAAATTCTATTGTCCATTACTAATGAAGGTACAATGCATCCCTCTGGTGGTATGCGGATAAATATTTATCAAGTAGCTCTCTGAAAAAAAAGGTGCACCAGACACACTTTTACATTTAATCCAAATGACTGACATTCCCCCCCCCCATTCTCTTCAGTCTAGACAATCAACAAGACAATAAATCAAATCCTGGTCTTTAATTTGCTCATTTCCAAGGTGTAAATGCTTACACTGAAAATTTAACAATCTGCTCTCCCAAATTGCTCCAACACAACATTTAGTGTATCTCTCCAGAGAAAGCCAAGAATAAAAAAGTATAGAAGTCTACTTCAGGGTGGGGAAGGGAGAAGGTAATCCATTAGCCCTGGAATTTAAGGTTAAGAGTCATATCTTTTCATTGCTCCTTCTTCAAAAGGCTGGAGGAATAGAGCAATCATTTGGGACTGTGATTTAGGACTTGCATGAAAAACCTCACCAATTCTTTTGCTTTGTTTTCTAGAGGCAGCTAGGTGGAGCACTTAATTCAATGCCTCTTTGTTTGTGAATGGGCTTCCAGCAGATTGAGTCTGGCCTTTGTAAGTGAACTATTTGCTTGAAGTGTGTAACATCTCTCTGAGACTTAATTTAATGCAGCAGCAAATTCAACAAGCATCATTAACTGTTCACTGTGTACAAAGACTAAAGGAAAGGGGTTGCATGGGACTCAGAGCATTTGGTATTTTTCTTTGTTTCCCTGGTTGCCATGGCCAAAGAATTCATCACCGAGTGACCAGCCTCCTAGTGATTAGGCAGGTTCTCAGATGGCAAACTTAGCCTGCTTACAGCATTGTACACTTAATCTTGCCGTCTCTATAGTCACTGATGTGTTAGATCAAGGCTTGAAGAATAAACTACAAAAGGGAGCGTACTTGTAATTAAAACAATTATAACCCAATCTATTTAAATAAGTTATTAATGTTAAAAAATAAAAAAGAAATGATATCAGTAAAAATATAAAATTAACCAATGCATATCAGTTACTATTAGTGAGGAATCAGAAATAGACTAAAAATCATTTCAGTCAGCAAATGCTTGACTTCTTTGTTAGAGCACTGGACTTGGAATCAGGAAGGTCTGAATTCAAATTCAGCCTCAAACAGTTACTAACTATGTGATCCGACAGAAAGAAATTTTAATGTGACAGAAACTGTTAATATCAAATGTAATATGCACTGACACTCCTTAATGATCCTTTTAAGGTCAGAATTTCAATAATGTCCTTACATTCCTACTCTTAAGATAGTCTTGATTGGGTTGAGCTGAATTATATCCTAAGTCCCCCAACTCAGAGATTTTACCTAGTAAAGCAACCTAGCTTAAGCTGAATCTCAGCTTCTAATGTCCTTGCCCCATTCCATTGGGATTCACGGTGTGAAGGGCAAAACAGTCACAATGAAGTGGTTGTCCTTGCCTGGATTTCCAAGGGTCACTGGGGTCCTGTGACCAGGCCTTACTACCTCATTCTATCTCTTCTTCCTCTCCTCTTAAACATATAAGAAGCTTTTGCTTCTTGGAGTTGGGAAATTCATTGTACTCAGAATTCATGAGACATCTCCCAAGGTGGCAGGTTTGCTACTCTGTTATCTCAATTAAAGATGCATTATTCCTCAACTCATGGCTTTGATTTATTTCAGGACTTGACACATCCTAGATAAACCACTTAATCTCTCAACCTCAGTTTCCATATCTGTAAAATACTCATTTCATATTATTGGTTTGAGAACCAAATGAAATAATACATGCTTTATAAATCTTAGTAATGAATAAATGTTGCTAGTTGTTACTGTTGCTATCCCTCGTCAAATGGAGGGATACAATCATGGAGGGTAAGTTAGTTTAGAATATTAATTCATTTTTAGAATTTTATAGAGAAGGATGTATATCAGCAAGCACCCTAGCATACCCAGGATGACTTTTAGCACAGGTTCTTAGATCTGCTCTTCTAAAGGAAAGCAATTCAAAATGGGTTAACAATCTCACTTTAATCAAACATATCATTTACCTAGTTCAAGGGAAAAAGTCAACACCCTGAGCTTCAGAGAATACAAACAGAAGTTACAAGCAGACAAAGAAAGATCAGCAGACGGCTTCCAACTGTCTGACCATTACATCCACACCTATTCAGTTACCAGAGAGGGAAGCACCAACATCTGGGTTTTTCAAAGCCAGGGGGTTCCATGGCTTCCCAGAGTCTCGTCTGGCCAAATCACACAACTCTTCTCAAAGTAAGCCCCAAAGCAAAAACCCACACCAGGTTATATATAGCCTTCTCCTGGATCAGAGAATGTCACAGTCCTCTTGATCCACTGCCCAATCACAAAGTAATAAGGCATGGGCATTCCTGAAGAACCAGCCTCCTGCCACAGGTTCCATGTGACCACATTCAGCCTATTAGGGGGCAGAGTATACTTTCAAATCAGCGAAGGTTCTCAGAGTCACTTAAGCCTATCAAAGAGCCTAGGGGCAGGGAAGATCTTCAGATTCCCATAACAGGATTATAGAAGATTATGAGTAATGTAAACTCATAAATCAGAAAAAAAAAAGCAGTAGAGGATGAAACTATTTTAAAGAGAAGTTGACTAGCGACTCAACAAAACAAAGACATTTAAGGACCATGAAGCTGGCAGGAAGGTATAAAACTGCCCAAAGAGAAAAGATCAGCAAAGATTTTTATAAAAAACACTTTTTTCACCACAAAGAAGTTTGGAGCTAACACACTTGAACTCTAACATCACAGTTTCAGGTATGCTTATTAGAGGAAGTGGAAGTGGCACTAAAAAGAACAAAGACAAGGAAGGCAGCTAGATTAGACTGATTGTACAGAGAAATGTGTGCTAGATGCAATACAAGTTGTGAAGGCATTGGAATTGATAGATAAGGAAGGAGAAGAAGATAACAAATATATGGGGGGAAGGGGAAATCTCAGACCTTATTAACATAGTGAAAATGGTAACAGGAAATATCAACGACAGTTATTTTTAATGCCTACTATCCCATCTATATAAAATTTCATGAGAATAATACACACACACACACACACACACACACACACACACACTGAGGGCATCCTTGATGAGGGATTTAGTAGGCAATAGTAGTAGGCAGTCATTTGCAAGAAACACCTATTATACTAACTCTTTACCAACACACAGTTGACTGAAGACTATAGAGAATGTAAGACCCTACTGTACTTCTGGTTTGTTCTATGTTCATGAATTCTGAAATTCCTTTCTGAGATAAAAACTATTGTTATTCTACTTCTCCTACAGTCTTGCAGTGCAAATCCTGTTCTTTATCCTCACCATGACCTTCAGTCCCTCCACCCTGTCAGTTCTTTCCCAGGCCATCCCCTTTGCATTGGCTACATTCTCCTTACTTCCACATCTTGACATCTTGGTGAACCAGTTCAATTCTACCCTGCCCCCTTCTCTTGAGTCCTATCCCCCTATCCTATCAAAGATCTTGCCTTGTCAAACCCCAGCCTTGGATTCCTCCCACCATTTAATGTCTTAGTACATACTCATGTACTGCTGAACAAAAGCTGGAAAAAATTGGAAAACACTATCAGCTGGGTCCGCTACAAATTTCTGTTACACAGTCTCAATTGGGTACTCACCATGGCAAGGTAATCCTTTTACTGTGTCCTAGTTAACTCACTATCCCACTTATCACAGCAGGCTTTTCAAATTTTTTCTCTACTTTCTCAGCTGAGAACTTTACTTTATGAAGTAAACTAGTGAACTATGGTTCACTAAAAATTTTGATACTATTTACTGACAACTCCCTTTTTTTCCTTCCTCTTTATTTCACATCACTCAGATGACTTCACTACTATGTCCTCCTTCACCCACATCTTATGTGAAGAAAACCCCTCCACATGTACAAGTGATTCTATTCCATCCCTTCATCTCTAGCAGATTGCCCCTCTTATCATTCTCACTTTCTCATTTATCTTCAGTCTTTTATGACTACTTCCCTGATATCTACAGACATGCTCAAAGCTCCTTCATCCACAAAATATCCTCACTTGATCCATTCATGTTCTCTAGAAAGCATCCTATAATCTCTCTTTCCTTTTATAGTCCTTGAGAAAGCCATTTACAATCATTTAATGCCTCTACTTCCTCTTTTCTCACTCTTTTTCTGAACTCTCTGAGGCTTCCTAACACATCATTCAACTGAAACTATTCTCTTCAAAGTTACCAATGATCTTTTAATTACCAAATCTATTGGCTTTTTCTTAATTCTCTTACTTCTTGATTTCTCTGTAGCCTTTGATACTGCCAGTCATCCTCTTCTTGAAATTCTCTTCTCTTTATTTCATGATGCTGTTTTTCCTGGTTCTCTTCTATCTTACAACTCCTTCTTAGTCTTTTTTGCTGAATCTTCATCAAGATCATACTTGCTAACAGTGGGTGTCCCCACAAGGCTCTGTCCTAAGCCCTCTTCTCTGCTCCCTCTATTCTATTTCTCACGGAGACTTTATCAGCTCTCATGCATTTAATTATCATCTCTTTGCAGTTGATTCTCATACCTATCAGCTCTAGCCTCTTTCATTACTTCCAACTTCACATCTCCAATTGCCTATTGGACACCTTGAATTGGATGTATTATAGACCTCTGAAACTTATCATATCTATCCTTTCCCCAAACCCCATCCTTTTCCCAAACTTCCCTATTACTATTGAGGATATCAACATAGTCATTCAGGTTTGTTAAGACTATGATATGTAGTTAGATGGACAACCTATAGAGATCATCCATCAGTATGGATGATTAGACAGATACTACAAATGGACAAAAAGTTGGTCCTAGAATAAAACAGTAAGAGGAGTGTAAACTGGATTGCTTATGGATTCAGGAAGATAAACATCTTCCTGAAATCAAGAGACATCTTTTTAACGTCAATATTCTACTATTTTTTGTTGTTTGTTGAATTTTTGGCTGCAATACATAGAATGTCACAATCTCCAAAGAATTAAAATTGAGTATCACTAAATGGATAATGAAGAAGTATACAGTGGATATGATCAGGTTGCATCATATATCAAACAAGGAACTTTGAACAAGAGATAAGAGAAAAAGCTATCTTCACTGAAGAAATTCATGTATGATTGAAAAAGATGAGTTCCCAAAAGAGAAGGATAATCATTAGAAGGTCTATGCACTTTACTATATCATTACAACGTTAAGAAATGGTGAGGAAGTCCTAGAATGTTAGATGGATATTCTTTTTTTTTTTTTGCCCTTTTTTTAGGGCAATTGGAGTTAAGTAACTTGCTCAAGGTCACACAGCTAGTAAGTGTTAAGTGTCTGAGGTCAGATTTGAACTCAGGTCCTCCTGACTTCAGAGGTGATACTCTATTCACTGCGCCACCTGGCCACCCCTGGATGGATGTACTTTGATGAATTTGTGGGAGCTCATGGACAGAAGTCACACAGAATGAGCAAGTATAGATAAGTTGCAATCAGAATGTCCACAGATCTATTAAGTATACATGAGGTACTATGCTAGAGCAGAGATTTCTTTTTAAAAAAAAGACAGTTTCTTCCTTTAAAGAGCTTACAGTGCAGTAAGGGAATGAGACACATTCACAAATAATACATCCACACACATAAAAATGCACAGAAAATTCATCAAAGAGGTCAAAAAGAGTAGCTGAGACATTCAAGGAAGTGTGAAAGTCTATAATCACTAAGGTTTCCTTTCAAGTTTTTGAAAGGCTATCACATAGAGAAGCTATTGGACTTATTCTTTTGCCTTTATGTTTAATATCTCTAGACTTTGCCTCCGAATTTTAGCAGCCTTCTCCCTTTGTTCCTATGCCCCGCCCCTTTCTCCCTGGAACCTCCATTTGGAGGAAGGGCCCAAACCATTTTTTATTCTTAAGACATTGCCATATGGGTATCTTCCCCTCACCATCTTTTATGTCCCTCTTATGGGTTGACTTCTTATTAGAATGTAAGCTCCTTGAGGGCATGTGTTTTCTTTTTGCTTGTATTTGCTGGGGATCAGTACTTAGTACTATGACAGCCACATAGCAAACACTTCTTAATAACTGCTTGTTGACTTGACTTGAAAAACTTTCTGACAATTTAAGATATCTAAAAGTGGAACAGACTTCTTTGAGATGGGATAAGTTCCTCCTCCGTGGAGGTCTTCAGAAGCTGAAAGACCACTTGTTGTTTATGTTATAGTTGAGATTCCTTTCATGTATGGGTTAGATTCAAAGGCTGCTGAGGTGCTTTCTAATTGTCAAATTCTGTGATTCTGTGTTGCAACAGTTATGAGTCGGTGTTGTAATAATGGCAGTGCCTGTAATCTCCTATGAGGTCAGAACCACTGACCAGATCTTTCCAAGGATGCATTATTACTGCTCCCTTTATGTTAGATATGATAAAAACCAACCTTGAAAATGGAATAATTTGTCTTTCCCATTGATTAAGTGCCTTAATATTTTGTAATGTAAGAGAACATTTGAATTTAAGCAAATCTTTGTATAGTAGAGGAAACTGTGTTGGTCATTGTCACTTTCTCTGCAATTGTTTGTTTCACGAATAAAATTTTCTGTAAAAGATTAGCTAAAATGCAGAGTGACATTTGTTTCTTCACAGAGGGAGGAATTCCTTTTACCTGGGGAGATCAGGGAAAATATTATGGAGTTCATGGCATCTGATCTGGGACTTGAAAGAAGAGAAATATTTCAATAAACTGACCTGGAAGCATGGATGGAGAACTCATTACAAACACAGGGAAGAGAAGAGGGTGAGATAATGGAACAATGAATAGTCCATTTTGGCTTGAGAGTAGAAGAGTCCCATAAAATACGGCTAGAAAAATAGTTTGGAACCATTCTTTAAAACTATAAATGTCAGATTTAAGAGTGTAATTTTTTTTATAGGAAATCATGAGTCAAAAAAGATTTCTGAGCATGTCTTTTTGTGGTGGCAAAGAACTGGAAATTAAGGGGATGCCTACCAATTGGAGAATGGCTGAATAAGTTGTGGTATATGATTGTGATGGAATACTATTGTGCTATAAGCAATAATGAGCAGGATGGTTTCAGAAAAACCTGAGAAGTCTTACATGAAATGATACAAAGTGAAGTAAGCAGAACCAGGGGAACATTGTGCATAGTGACAGCATTATTGTAAGGATGATCAACTGTGAAACACTTGGCTATTCTGATCAAGACAATAATCCAAGACAATTCTGCAGGACTTAACAATGAAAAATGCTATCCACCTCCAGAGAGAGAATGTATGAACTCTGAGTACTGATTGAAACATTCTTTTAAAATGTTCTTTATTTTTCTTTTTCTGTATGTGTGTGTTTTCTTTTGTAATATAACTAATATGAAAATATATATTGCATGATTTTATATGTGTGATCAATATCATATTGCTTACCTTCTAAAGAGGTGGGGGGAGATGAAGGAGAAAGGGAGAGAATTTGGAACTAAAATTTTAAAAACTGAATATTAAAAATTTTACATGTCATTGGGAAATGTTTAATGAAATAAAGAAAAATAAATTTTTAAAAAGATTTTGGAGCATGGTGACATGGCTTTGTCATTTCCTAATTTATATAAGCTCTTGGAAAAAGAAAAATTGTGAAGCTCATGATAGAGATTAATAATTAGTAGGCTATTATAACAGAACAGGTGAGAGATAACGGGGTTCAGTTCAGTTGATGGCAGTGAACAGAGAGAATGGGATTCAGCTCCTTTATAAACTGTGTGAACTGGGACAAATCATTTAATCAGTCAGAGCCTCACTCAGTTTCTTAATTTGTAAAATGGGCATGATGCTTGCCTATTTGAAGGATCAAATGTAATCAAATATGTTCAGCTTTTGCTCATATTTTGAAAGGCATAATTCACTACAAAATATTACAACTATTCCATATGACCTCATAAAGTTTAAAAGTTAAGGAATGAATGGATAAGAGATATTTCAAAGTTAGAAACAAGGATCTGAACCTGGGTAACTGAGAGTATAGTGATGACTTCAACAGGACTTGGAAAATAAGGAGGGGCATATTTTTGAAGGAAGGTGCTCCCTTAGGAGCATGAGTTTTCTAGTGGTTTAATTAGAGATGAAGCCCTAAATCCTTTTTCAACAACATGAGAATCTTCAGGAGATTGTACTCCTTTATGTATGGGGGATAAGAATGATTCTCTTACATGCCCTTTCCTTGGTCTTTACTTTTCTATTTTATACCAATAATTTGCTATTTGTTTTGTTTTTTTTTTTTTTTCTTCCTTGACTGTTAGTAGAGTAGGTACTGTTTGGGGACTGGAGCTACATATCACCCCTACATTGATCCCAGTAATCTGCAGAAATTTCAGAGTGACTAGAATAATGAAATCATTAATAACACAAAAAGTTCCTCCAAATGTATAAATTGTGATCAGGAGAAAAGAACATTTTATGGTATAGACTCTGGAAACACTACATTTAAAAAAAATGCTCAAGAGAGCAATCACTATCACTACCTTTCATCACCTATTTCTTCATATTACCTGGCTTCAGCATGACAGGGTCTGTCCTAAACCACTTCAGTTCTCATCCTTCTCTTTTAACCTCATGTTCCTCCTGCTGGTTTTACATATTCATGCATTTTTTCAAAGGCTTCACATTCATTAGTTTTCCTCCTATGTATGTATGCAGAAGACAAGCTATTTTTAGTCCATTATCTTGGATAGTGCTTACATAGGCTGAGAATATAGCATATGAGACTTCTTGGCTGCTACATCTTGGGAATCAGAGAATTTAAGAAGGGGGAAAAAGGAATGCAAAAGTTCTCTAACCCGCCTTCTGTCAGAAATTGTTTTCTCTACAGTTCTTTGGATAAGAAAAAAAATAAAAAGAGAAGTAGATATAACCTAATAAAATAAATATTATTTTGAAAGGGTTTTATGTTGGTTTTTTTTTTTTTTACTACTCCCATACCACCACCATATTCCATCAATATTCCATACTACCACTTCCATGCTTCCTTGATTTTTTAATAGGAAACATAGCTTATCCCTAATGAATTAAATATGCCTTTTTTTACATATATAAGTTACAATGTAATGTTTCACCTATCACTTTGATAAATCTAAATCTGATTTTCGTCTCCTATTTATAGTATGCTTTTCATAGGCAAGGCATTTTCTAAACTATTAGCAGTAAAGACTTAGGAGGGGAAAAAGAATTTCCTCATAGTTTCATAATCACAAAATTGTACAAACTACATTAACTTTAATTACATTTTGTGAATTCTAAAATTCTGGAAAAAAAAAATTGTGACTTCTCCTAAAAAAATAGTTGTAATATTAGAATTTTGGTTTCAAATTGAGTCCAAATCCTATCTCAAACACTTATTATATTTGTGACGTTGGACAAATCACTTACATCTATTTGTTGAACATGATTTCCTAGGAATTTATCTAAGTCACAGAAGAGTTGAAATCTGTACACAGATGTCTTCCACCAGGTATGAGCAACTCTACTTAACATAGCCATTGCTTTGTGTTCATAATGATGGTCCCAGTCAACAAGACATGATTAAATTAGCTTTATTTTGTTCTGTTTAAGGAAGCAAGGAATAAAGCATAACCTACATAATTTAAAGAAAAATTTCCACCCTGAATTAAAAGAAAAATTGAGGGCTAGTTTAATTTGTGAGGAAAATTCGCCTATAAAGAGCATCTCATTTTCCCCAGTGATGCCAGATAAATAAGGCAATTCTGTACTTTACAATTGAGGTTCAGATTACATTTTTTTTATATAAGTTGGTTTTACTCCTTCATGACTGTCATTAAAAGTGGAAGTAGGTAACCAGGGGCAGCTTTAGAATTTCTGGTCCTGGAGAAAAGAGATTTCCCATTTCAGTGATATGCTCTGGGTGTGACCTTTCTTGAAGGCAAAGAAATGACTAGATGATTTTCTCCTCCTTCTAACTCTACTCCCTTCTAGGTCCTTGATTCTATGGCTTTCAATGAAACCAAGTATAAATGAATCAGAATCACCTCGTTTTGTTTTGCTTTTTGGATGGGGGAAGGCAGGGCAATTGGGGTTAAGTGATTTGCCCAAGGTCACACAACTAGTAAGTGTTAAGTGTCTGAGGCCATATTTGAATTCAGGTCCTCCTGACTCCAGGGCTGCAGCGCTATTCACTGTGCCACCTGGCTGCCCCCGTTTTGTTTTGTTTTTCTTCCCTTTAAATTTCCCTTTGTCTTAATGAAAAAAAGAATGAGGCACGAAGTAGATCCCAGAACCAATGTAATATATAAGCCATTTACTTTTTTTTTTCCTTTTTTCCTTTGCCTCAAACTGATAATTGTTATAGCCCTTAGCTTAGAAAGGCCAACGTTTCCCATTGCATCCTGGGCCATCTCCAGTCATCCTGATTTATATCTTTCCTTTGGACCCAGATGGCTCTGGAGGAGAAAGTGAGGCTGGTGACTTTGCACAGCCCTCTCTCACTTGAGTCAAATTCCCTTGCAAGTCATGGCATTACCTTCCTGATGTCATGGTCCTCTTTGAGAATGAAGGACAAACAACAATCCTTTCTTCACAGTCAGAAGATTCCAATCTCTAATAATGGTGCCTCTGTCAGACCACATAAATTGTGCTAAAATTCTATGATTCCATGATTTTTTTTTTCCCACTAGAAAATCAACTGAGTCCTGTTCAAGGAACAGTGATACTGGACATACAAATGCCTACCAGAAGCAGTATATGTTCACAGAGTAATTCTCCCTAAAAATCAAAGCCTTGTGCCACTATAGACAGAGCATAATTGTGGTTAGCCTTGCATAGTTTCCCAGAGCAAATACCAACATAAGTCAAACAAGCAGGGGAAAAAACAAAGTGGATTTCATTCATGTTAGTACAGTTGTGATCTCTATGGGGGAGTTTCAGCTATGTGAGCAATTAGAGGGTTTGTTCTTAATTACAGAACTGGCTTGATTTTTTTTAAAGCATCCTGATGATTTTAGCCATCTGAGGAACTCCCAGTGTGGAAACTCCCTTTACTTATGCAGGCCAGCTTTGACAGTTGTCTAGCATATGGTGAAGTTAAATGACTTGACCAGGGTCACAAGTATTGGAAGGAACACTTAACTCTAATGCCAAAGCAACAGATCAGGATTAATATCATATTTAATAAAAAAATTTTAATAAAATCTTTAATGTTGTATGATCAAAGCTTTTAGGGGCAAAAATAAATGTTTTACCTTTGATTATATAGTATTTCTGCCTTTAATTAAGTTTCAGGCACAAAAAACCAAGAAAGTTATGCATCTTGCTCTTCTGAATAAAACATTGGTAGTTCTCTCAAGATGTACTGTATGCTTGATGGCACCACTTACATTGCATTTCCAATGATAATATTCTCTTACATAAAGACATCCTTTCAAATAGAGCCAATTATGGCAGATTCTATAAAGTGCCATGTGTTCTTTACATACTAACGATGCCACAATATAAACTTTAACTGTGGAAAGTTTCTCATTTATATTTCAGCAGAGGCTTTTAATTGCTATCCTCTTACTGCATATATAAAAATGGGAAGCAAAATTGGAAGGAGGAGCAATTTCACAACACAATCATCTCTGAAAATGAAGTAGAACCTTAGTTTGCATCTTGGAGGAAGCCATTTTCCACCTTTTCTAACTCCTGAGAAATTTTGAAAAGTCAGTGAGTTCTCTGAGAGGTGGAAGAGGTTATATGCCTGCCATCAGTGTATATAGCCCCCCTTCTGCAGGTTTGAGCCCCTAGGCAATTGAAGCAAAAGCCACCTCGGCTCTTAACTGCCTGCTATTTCCATCAGAGTAACAGTAAGACGAAGGAGTCATTCCCCACCCTGCAGGATAGAGCAGACCCCAAGGTAGGTTTAAGCCATGCTGCCGGTCCCTTTGGTAAGCAAATATTTTATCACTTTACCTTGTAAAAATAATACGCTTCCTGTCTCCTTTCCAAGTGCTTGGCCAGCAGAAATGACCTTTTCTTTCACTGAACAAGTTGCTCTTTATGTGAGTACTCCTTGACTTCAGAAAAGTAGGACAAGCAATGACTAAACTGGTGGAGGAAAAGCATTTTCAACCTCTTGAGCCAGTCAGACTCCAGTGGTGAAGTCATATGAAAGGCACTCTTATCTAACTTCCTTCAGCCTTCCCAGATCCTCTGCTGGAAACTTCTCCAAAAGCAGCCTATGAACACAGAAAGGGGAGAATCAGGTTTCTACTTCTCCAGAAACAACTTCCTCGGGGATGATGATTGCAAACAGATGTCCTTGCAGCATTGTGCAAAGATGATTTAATTTTTGATGCAAATGGAATGATGAACAACAGATCAGGGGAAGGAGGTATTTTAAGTAATTTCTTGCAGGTGTCAAGAAGAAAATAAATATTCTCTGAGAGATAAATCTGACCACAGTGTTCTGATAAAGCTCATAGCAAAGGGGTTTGACTTTGATGATCAATTTGTCTACTGAATAGCTTCAGTCATTTCTTCCATCTTGGTACAGTGTGGTATGGTGTGGAGTGGTGTGGTATGATGTCATGAGTGAGTGTGAATGTGTGTGGGAGAAAGGGAAGACCACTGTATTTGGCTACTCTTTAAAAATATTACTGTGTTCTAAAAGTACTGACCTGAATTTTATCCCAGTTCTTTCACTCCTTAGCCATATGACTTTGGTTAAATCACTTAACTTATTTTGGTCTCTATTTCCTCACCTGAAAAAGAAACGATTGTATCAGATATCTCTACTGTCCCATTCTAACTCTCTGAAAGGAATAAAATTTCATTTATTTATTTTTAGTCTTCACTTCCATAAGATCTTGAGTTCCTAATTTTCTCTCCATCTCTCCCCTCCTCTCACCCCAAGACAGTGTGTAATTTGATATATTCATGTTGAATTTATTTTTACCTTAGTTAAGTTGTCAAGAAGAATTAGAATCAATGGGGAAAATCACAAGAAAAGAAGAAACAAACAACAAAGAAAAGAAAGCAAAATAATATGCTTTGATCTACATTCAGACTCCATAGTTCTTTTTCTGGATGTGGAAAGCATTTTCATCATGAGTCTTTTGGAGTTGTCTTATATCCTTGCATTGATAAGAAGAGATAAGTCTATCAGAGTAAGTCATCCCACAGGCTGTAACTGTGTACAATGTTCTCCTGGTTCTGCTCACTTCACTCAGCATCAGTTCATATAAGCTTTTCCAGGTTTTTCTGAAGTCCACCTGTTCATCATTTCTTACAGCACAATAGTATTCCATTACATTCATATATCACAACTTGAATTTCCAATTCTTTGCCACCACAAAAAGAGCTGCTATAAATATCTTTGTCCGTGTGGGTTCTTTTGTATGTTCTCTTTGGGATACAGAACTAGATGTGGTGTTGCTGGGTCAAAGGGTACACACATTTTTATAACTCTTTAAGCATAGTTCCAAATTACTCCCCAAATTGGCTGGACCAGTTCACAATTCCACCAATAATGCATTAGTGTTCTAATTTTCCCACATCTCCAACATTTATCATTTTCCTGTTTTGTCATGTTAGCCAATCTGATAGGTGTGATGTGGTTTCTAAGAGGTGTTTTGATTTGCATTTCTCTAATCAATAGTGATTTAGAGCATTTTTTCATATGATTAAAGATAGCTTTAATTTCTTCATCTGAAAATTGTTTGTTCATATCCTTTGACCATTTATCAATTGGGGAATGACATGTATTCTTATAAATCTGACTCAGTTCTCTATAAATTTTAGAAAGGAGGCCTTTATCAGAGACATTGATTATAAAAATTCTTTTCCAATTTTCTGCTTCCCTACTAATCTTGGTTGTATTGGCTTTGTTTGTACAAAAAAATTTCAATTTAATGTAATCAAAATTATCCATTTTTCACTGCATAATGTTTTTTAGCTCTTGTTTGTTCACAGATTTTTCCATTCTCCATAAATCTGACAGGCAAAATATCTCTTGCTCTCCCAGTCTGCTTATAGTGTCAGCCTTTATATCTAAATCATATGCCCATTTTGACTTTATTTTTGGGTACAGTATAAGATGGTGGTCTATGCCTAATTTCAGCCATTCTATTTTCCAGTTTTCCCAGCAATTTTTGTCAAATACTGAGTTCTTATCCCAGAAGCTTTAGTCTTTGGGTTTATCAAACAGCAGATTACTATAGCCATTAACTACTATATTTTGTGTACCTAACCTATTCTACTGATCCACCACTTTATTTCTTCACTAGTATCAAGTAGTTTTTATGATTGCTACTTTATACTACAATTTAAGATCTGGTGTGACTTGGCCTCCTTCCCTTGCATTTCTTTTCATTAATTCCCTTGATTTTCTGGATCTTTTGTTCTTCCAGATGAATTTTAAAATTATTAATAATAGAATAATTCCAAGCCTTCCCTGTCCCACACAATGATAATCCTCCACAGATGCATTTATCAGTGGGAAAAGATTTGTGCCATATTTTTTAAATTAATTAATTATGTTTTAGTTTCCAATATTCATTTCTTTTTTTAAATTTAATTTAAATTTTATTATAGTTTGCATTATTCATTTCCACAAGATTTC
>CM053591.1:70394445-70410732 GCA_028646515.1 Pseudochirops corinnae
AGACGCTGGAAGCCGTCTGCTGATCTGTTTTTCTGTTTGTTTGTAACTTCTGTTTGTATTCTCTGAAGTTCAGGGTGCCGACTTTTCCCCCTGAACTAGGTAAATGATATGTTTGATTAAAGTAAGATTGTTAACCCATTTTGAGTTGCTTTCCTTTAGAAAAGCAGATCTAAGAACCTGTGCTAGTAGCCGCCCTGGGTATGCTAGGGTGCTTCCTGTTACAATTAGAGAAGCAAGACCTAAAATGGACGCAAAAGACTTGAGTTTGCTAAATTCAAGAATACAATCTATTAAACAAAGAACTCTGGTGATTAATTTTAAGAATCTTTGAAAGAAAATTGGTGTAAAATTACTTTAGATCAGCTTCTGATGCCAAATGCCATAAGATATTTAGTATAAATATATATTTTCTAAAGCACATCATTAAGAAATTAGAATAGAATGGAAGGTCATACATTTCCCTATTATGGATATGGGAGGAAATTTATAATTAGACATAGGATAGAAGTAATCATAAAAAACAAAATATACAATCTCAGTTATATAAAATTGAAAAGTTTTTGCATTAATCAAATCTGATGTCCAAAAACTATAGGAAATATATAATTGGTAGAAAAGATTAGGAACCATTCCTCAATAGGTAAGTGGTCAAAAAGCATGAACCAGGTTAGATAGGTAGTAGTAGTAAAGCCAAGATTCAAAACCACAGGATGGATGTGGTAAACTGTTATTTAATTAATAGCACCAAGTTCTGTCTTGGCCTTGAGTTCTGGACTTCTGCCACTCTGGAGTCTCCTAAAAATTGTTACTCAGTCTAATCCTTATTCTTGTTTGCTTATTCTCAAATACTGACTGGATCAAAATCCCTAAACTTCCACTTCTGCTGACCCTCCAACTCTTTGGTTTTCACCACAGTCTAATATTTTGCTCAATATTATACTCAGCTTTATTCCTGGAGCTAATGCTCTTTTTGTTTTCAAAAAAGAAAGGGGGCAAAAACAATCTCTAAATAATAGACCAATGAATTCCTTTCATTCTTGGTAAAATTTTAAAATATATTAGTAAAAGGAAGGCATATAAACATGTAGAAAAGGAAGTAGTGATCATAAAGAGCTAGTGTAGCTTCATCAAGGACTGGTCATTTCTTGAACAAGATCATTTCCCTTTTTGATAGGGTTATTACATAGATAAACCAAGGGAAATACTGTACACATACTTGAAATAGATTTTAGCAGAGATTTTGAAGATGACTGACATGCTCTTCTTGTGAAAAAGATAGATAGATATGAACTAGATGATAATACAATTAGGTGAATTTGGAGCTGCTTGAATGGTGAGGCATTAAAAGTGTCATTGAATAATGTTTTGACATCAATTTAGAAAGTTGTTTCTAGTAGAGTTTGCAAGAGATTTATATTTAACCCTCTGCTCTTTAATGTTTTTATCACTGACTTGGTGTGCTTATTAAAATTGTATATAACACAACGCTAAGTAAAATAGCTTGCCTTTTATGTGACAGTTGGGATGCTTCATTATTGATATGGATATAATAAGATAAAAATTAATAGAGATAAAAATATAGAGTCATATACTTGGATCTTTCAATATCAGATTTGCCATTTCCCAACTAATAAATCATCAAAGGATATTAATGGGCAGTTCTCAAGGGAAACAGTTCAAGCTCTCATTAACCATTTGGGGGGGACCTGGGCAAGTCACTTAACTTAGTTTCCTTTTCTGTAAAATGAGCTGGAGAAGGGCAGTGAGTTGGCACAGTGAATAGAGTATCAGCCCTGAAGTCAGGGCGACCTGAGTTCAAATCCAGCCTCAAGACACTCAACACAAAAAACTAGCTGTGTCACTTTGGACAAGTCACTTAACCCCAACTGCCCTACCTTCCCCTCCAAAAAAAGCAAATCAGACAAACAAACAAAATGAGCTGGAGAAGGCAATGGCAAACCAATTCAGTTTCTTTGGCAAGCAAATTTCAAATGGGGTCATAACATTGGACAAGACTGAAAGAGGACAGCAGCATTTGAATAAAGCTTTAAAAAATGGATAGGGATTTAACAGATGAAAGAGGGAGAGAGGTTATTCCAGGTACAAGGAACAGTTTGGAAAAAGCATTGATATGGGAAAGTACAGTGTGCGTTTGATGGATAGAGTGGTAATTGAGTTTGACCAGAGAACAAGGTATTTGCCTGGAAGTAGTATGTGATAAGACTGGAAAAATAGCTTCTCAAATGACCAGAATTCAATTAACTGAAACTTTTCTTCTTCCTACGTTCCTTCCAAATCCTACATCCTAATTCTACTTCTAAGAATAGCCAATTACAGCCAATACCTTTTCAAAAATCCTTCTAGATGAGGGGTTCTTAACCCAGGGCCCATGAACTTAAAAAAAAAAAACCAACTTCATAATTCTATTTCAATACATTAAGCTCTTATATAGCAATTCAAAGCTTGCAAAGCACTCTACAAATATTATCCCATTTAATCTTCTCAATAACCCTAGGAGGGAGGTACTATTATTATTATATATGGGGAAATTAAGGCCTAGAGGGGTTAAGTGATTTCCCAGGGTGATACAGCCAGTAAGTGTCTAAGGCCAGGTGTATATCTAGGTCTTTTTTATTCCAGGCCAGCACTCTATCCCTTGAGCCATCCTTTGTAATGCTATGTATTTTATGAATTTCAAAATATTATTTGTCAATGGAATCCATAGACTTCACCAGAGTGCCAAAAAGGTCTAACACACACACACACACACACACACACACACACACACACACACAAGAAGTCTTGTTCTAGAGTATAACCAAGGAAGGGTCACTTTACTCACAGGTAAAGTGTAAGAGACATGACATATTTTTAAAAGTATTTTTTCCCAATTACATGTAAAGACAATTTTTAATATTCATGTTTTATAAAATTTTGCATTCCAAATTTTCTCCCTCCCCCTCCCTATGATGGTATTCAACTTGATATAGGGTATATATGTGCAATCATGTAAAACCTATTTCCATATTAGTCATGTAAATGAAACAGTTTGCAAAAAAAATTGCAAAAGGAAAAAAATCATGAAAAAAATAAAGTGAAAATAGTATGCTTTGATCTGCATTCAGACTCTATCACTTCTTTCTTTGGATGTGGATAGCATTTTCCATGATGAATCTTTTGGAATTGTCTTGGATCATCATATTGTTGAGAGGATCTAAGTCAATCATAGTTGATCATCATACAATGTTGCTGCTACTGTGTACAATGTTCCCCTGGCTCTGCTCCCTTCACTTTGCATCAGTTCATGTAAGTCTTTCCAGGTTTTTCTGAAATCTGTCTACTCATCATTACTTATACCACCATAGTATTCCAGTATGTTCATATACCACAATATGTTCAGCCCTAAGCCACCTCAAAAAGATTTGCTAGAAATATCTTTGTATTTAAACATCCTTTTCTCTTTTTCATGATCTCTTTGGGATATAGACCTAGTAGTGGTATTGCTGGATCAAAGGGTATGCACAGTTTGACTACCCTTTAGGCATAATTCCAAATTGCTCTCCAGAATGGTTGGGTAAGTTCAGAATTCTACCAAAAGTGCATTAGTGTCCTAATTTTCCCATATCTTCTCCAACATTTATAATTTTCCTGTATGTTGCGTTAGCCAATGTAATAGGTGTGATGTGGTACCTCAGAGTTGTTTTAATTTGCATTTCTTTAATTAATTATGGTTTAGAGCATTTTTTAATATGACTATAGTTAGCTTTGATTTTGCTATCTGAAAACTGCCTATTCCTTTCCTTTGACCAATTATCAATTGGGGAATGGCTTGCATTCTTATAAATTTGACTCAGTTCTCTATACATTTGAGAAATAAGAACTTTATCAGAGACAAACTGTAAAGATTGTTTCCCATCTTTCTTCTTTCCTTCTAATCTTGGTTGCATTAGTTTTGTTTATGCAAAACCTTTTTAATTTAATGTAATCAAAATTATCCATTTTACATCTTGGAATGCTCTCTGTCTCTGTTTGGTCATAAAGTCTTCCCTTATCTATAGATTTGACAGGTTTAAAGTATTCTTTGCTCTCCTAATTTGCTTATGGTATTACCCTTTATGTCAAAAACATGTACCTATTTTGACCATACCTTGGTATACAGTGTAAAATGTTGATCTATACCTAATTCCTGCCATACCATTTCCCAGTTTTCCCAACAGTTTTTTATCAAATAGCGAATTCTTATTCCAGAATTTGGGGTCTTTGGGTTTATCAAACACTAGATTACTATGGTCATTTAATTTAATGAACTTGATGAGTACCAGGAAGGCCTGCCATTCGTTCTTGATTTTCATAGTGAAAGATTCATTCATTTAATTTGTCTTCCCCCTCCCCCCCAGGTAAAAATTAAAATGGCTCTAGAGGAGTTATTCAGTATGATTTAATTTGCAGTTCTTTTCTAGAGTCTAGAAGAGAACAGGTTTTATTTAACAAGGGTGAGACAGGAGATACGGGACATAATATGGTCCTGGCCTTGGTAAGATGCCATAGAAGGGTCAAGGAGACAGGGAGAAGGAATATAGAGGATGGGATAGGGAGATCTGAGCAGCCTCAGGGCCCTGAGGGCCTGAGGGCAGATGGGACAAAGGGGAAGAAACAACTGAAAGACATGTTGTCAGAGGAGGAAAAACAAACAGCCCTCATTGCCTGTACTCAATGAGCCTTGTTCCTGCTTGTGGTTGGTACACATTCAATCCTACGTCCACAGCCAGAACACCCTATCCCTAGAGTCTTCCAGTTAATTGAGGTTTGTTTTGCTGTCCCATGTTTGCCAAAGCTCAGTACAACATAATATTTATCCTCTGGTGTTCTTGGTAGCAAGCCCACGGCATCTGGTCAGAAAGATATTTTTTCCAGAGACTTTGCAGATAATTGTGTGCTTCATTGGCCTGTGGAGAAATAGCATGTGAATAGTTGGGGTGTTTCCCATCAGCTGTAAAGGCTCACACAGGCCTCAGCAGTATTTCATCAGCTTGAAAAAAAGAATAGGAATGTGCTTCAGAATTAATGGAGAAATATGGTCAGCTAGCAATCTGCAGAGCACATAAAGTTACTCCAGGAGAACAAGACAGTAAAATGTGCTCTCCAGGTGTAGAAGCCACCACTGACCTTGAAAAGGTCAAAGAAGACCCTCATAGGAAAGGCCTCACCCAGGAAAAGAATATCCCTGAGAAAGGAATAAACATGCCTTTCCCAAGTTCTTTGATGAGCATCTCTGACAGTCATCTTAAATCAATGACAGCAACTACTTTGTCTACAGAGAAAGGTGCGGTGGAGTAATAATGAGTCGAGGAATAAATAAGGTTTTAGTATTCTTCTGCAAAAAGAGCACAAGCAATAGTAGGACTAAAGTAGACATTGGGACAGGATGAAGACAGAAATAATGACCCAGGCTTTTTTTTCTTCTGAAGACATGTTTGCCAATACTCTTAAAGATATTTGTGCTTTTGGCAATTATTTTATTTTCTTTTTTTGCAATCCTTTATTTTAAATTAATATGAGAAAAATATAGGGATATTTTTATGGCTCATAATGGTTTAGTGGGTAAAAGCATAGCATATCATAATGGTCACTGAACTAAACCTAATTTGTGATTTATACCTATATGCTCCCCCCAGGTGAGGAGGGTGAAGCAGAAATTCAAGTGGAATGTGAGTAGGAGACCAGAGAAATTTCATATTAAGGTCGAGAAAAGTCCAAATTTTCTGAGACTTGCATGCATTCCCTTTTATTTCATATTCACTGTCAGTCTCAAGATCAAAATATACAACATGTGCAGATTTGTGACTTTTGACAAGTTTTCTTGTCTTCCTCAGTCCTATGTCTATTCTATATCAGCCTTTCAGCTGATAAAAACAAAAAACAAATTAAAAAAAAAAACAGGGACAGCTAGGTGGTGCAATGAATAGAGCACCAACACTGGAGTCAGGAGGACCTGAGTTCAAATTCAGCCTCAGATACTGAACACTGACTAGCCATGTGACCTTGGGCAAGTTGCTTAACCCCAATTGCTCTGCCTTCCCCCCTCCAAAAAGTGGGAAAAAAAACCCCAAAACAACACCGTGATATTGTAGCTTCCTTTGAGGTAATTTAGTTCAATCCCTTCATTTGACCATTGAGAAGACTGAAGCCAGGGGAGGTTAAAGGACTTTCCTAAAGTCACATGGGTAGTAAGTGGCAGGGCCAGGATTTCAACCTGGTCCTTCAACTTCAAGCCTAGCAGTCTTTCTACCACAGTTCAGAGAAACTACTTAACAAAAGGACCAGACTAACAATAACTGGTCTTATCAAGCATTTCATACATATTCTTTCATTTGATCCCACAACCACACTGTAGAAAATTTAAAAAAAAATTTTTTTTAATTTATAGATTAGGAAACTGAGTTTAAGAGGTTAATTAACTTGCTGATAATTAATGCAGCTGAAACTAGAAGCCAAGTTTCTGAATTCCAAATCCAAGGTTCTTTCAAAATCACCTAAGTGTAAAAACCCAGTTCTGTCTACTTTCTATACTAAAGTACCGCCAGAATTCTAAGAGTAAAGAATTTATAATCAGAATACCAAATCCCAACTTTACCTGTGTTACACTGGGGCAAATTACTTCAGCTCTTCATGTATAAAATGAGAGACTAAATTCTCCCTAAGGGTTTTCCTGCTCTGAATCCCATAATTATTTCTATAAATATGCTCTCTTCTGAGGGGTTGGAGGCAAGTTATATAAAAACCTCCCTTGGCCTCAGTTTCCTCATCTGTAAAGTGAATAAGTTGAACAAAATGGTCTAGTCCTGACTTGAAGTCCTGTCCAACTATAAATCTCTGACCTTGTTACTCTAAAGCCTTTTACATATTAGATACACAGGGCTGAGTGAGGTAAAATATCTACGTCCCATGTGTAACTTCACTAACAAATTCATTCATAGGGCTGAAAAACTCTGTAGTTTTTCCTTTTAGAGGTGATGCTTTTATTTCCAACATAGGTGACTAAGAAATCAAACCTAATCCAAATAAGAGAAATAACCAAACATGTACTGTTTGGGTCACCAAGGAGTTGGCGTTTTCCATAAACAACTATTTTAAAA
Organism: Pseudochirops corinnae; assembly: GCA_028646515.1. Classification (NCBI taxonomy): domain Eukaryota; kingdom Metazoa; phylum Chordata; class Mammalia; order Diprotodontia; family Pseudocheiridae; genus Pseudochirops; species Pseudochirops corinnae. Next base: position 70,401,582 of record CM053591.1, read on the forward strand.
AAGGGCAAATGGGTGAAGTCAACTTATTTTCTATGTTTTTGTGCAGCAGGTGTGGATGAATTATGGGGTTGTTCGATTCCATTTGGCAAGAGCCTATATTACAAAGGGCCAAAGGCTAAGAGGTTGAATTCCTTCTACATCAAGTCTATTGATGTGGTTCCTCTGGAGACACTGACTGTGAGCCTTGAGGGGACAGGGTCACTGCCATTGTCTGGCCCAGGTTCCTTCCTTGAGTAAATAAAGCAAGGACTTGGCTTTATCTTACAGAGGAATGACTTAACATTTGAAGAAAAATGTTAAAAAAAAAAAAAAAAGAAGAAAAAAGAAAGAAAAGAAGAAAGAAAGGAAGGAAGAAAGAAATGAATGAATGAGTTAAAGAGAGAAGGAAGGAAGGAGGAAAGGAGAGAGAAAGGGAAAGAAGGAAATACAGAAGGAGGGAATGAAGGATATAAGGAACGAGGAAGGGAAGAAAGGAGGGAAGTGGGAAAGAGGAAGGAAGAAAAGAAGAAAGGCAAGGAGGGAAGAAGGAAGGAAGGAGATGAAGACAGGAAGGAAGAAAACTAGTTCCAGTTAAAGTAGTAGAAGGCCTAGAGAGGATGTGGTGGTCCTAAGTCCTTCTAGGTGCTGCATATCAGTGATTCTTCAATATATTTTATGGTTATGTGCTCTTAATGTCACCATATGTGTGTATCCATCTGTCTTAGAGGTTCATAAAACCATAATCTAGAAGTAAAAAGCAGCTCCAAGGTCAATTAGTCCAAGTCCCCTCATTTTACAGGTAAGGAGTAGGAGATGCAGACATTACTCATCCAAGGGACAGCTAGGTGGTATAGTGGAGCACCAGCCCCAGAGTCAGGAAGACCTGAGTTCAACTCTGGCCTTAGACACTTATTAGCTATGTGACCCTGGGCAAGCCTCTTCACCCCAATTGCCTCAAAAAAAAGTACTGGTCCAAGGTTTTACAGATAATAAGTAGCAGTGCTGGGATTCAAAATTAGGTCCTATGATTCCAAGTTCAGATTTCTTTTCCACTGTACCACGCTGACTTCCTTTGTACCTACAATAGCACCACTCTGATTGAATGGATTTCTGTAGAACCGCATATCTGCAATTCCATAATTGCTTATCTGCAAAGTCCTTAATTTGTTGGGTAAACTAACTTCTGGCAGCATCTTTATTCCAAATGTCTCAGTTTACTCTTGGAAGTATTATACCTGGATGTTGTCAGAATTCAAGGAACAACAGACCCATTGTAGAGGTAACACTACTCTAACAGTCAAAAGATTGGCACTCTCTCCCTATTCTACAACTCATTCATTGTTTGACCTATAGCTAGCAACTTATTTTCTCTGGGTTTTAGGGACCTTATTTGCAAAATGAGACTAATAATAGGTCTCTTCTATCTCTAAATCTATGATCTGAGTTTGATGAAGACTGGCCAATGATAGACCAGTACTCAGGGGCACAGACAGTGCGGTCTGGTTGATACAGCTCCCGCTACACGGTGGCCAGTGTACCTGCTTATGAGTATGTATGTTGGAGGACTCCGCTCTCCATTTCAGAGGATGCATAGGTATTCTACGACTATTTCCTGTCTACCTATTATATGGCCTTTTTTTTTTGGCTGGTGAGACAGAGCTGGATTTGACTACAAAAGTGTCCGATGGCTCAGTCTTACTCTTACTTTGGTAGCAGCCCTGACAATAACCGATTTAAACCTCTGGGGAGGAGAAAGTTTATTCCAGTGACCTACCCTCCCCATCCGGGGCTGTACACGGTCACGAATTCATTGTTTCTGTTCTTTGCCTCCGTATTTACCCTTTTCGGATCTCAGGCTAGGGAATATTAAAAACTATGACCTTGTGAACTTCAAAATGCCAGAAGAATGAACTTCCAGGAAACAAAATTTACAACAACCAAGCATAGATGAGGCACCAACGCAACCCTGAGGAGAAACCAGAAGAACCTAGCCCAGCAGTGCAACAATCTGGAAGCCCTAAGCAAAGGAGCAGATTCGTCTAACCTTTGGAAGGGAACTTGTGGTCAAATGCTTACATTTGAGCACACTTTCTTTCTTTTTTTGGTCTTTTTTGAAGGGCAGAAGGCAGGGCAATTGGGGTTAAGTGACTTACCCAAGGTCACACAGCTAGTAAGTGTTAAGTGTCTGAGGCTGGATTTGAACTCAGGTTTTCCTGATTCCAGGGCCTTTTCAGAACTCTATTCACTGCTCTACCTAGCTGCCCCGCCCTTGAGCCCACTTTCTTCAGGGACTGAGGTATTAAAAGGAAAATGTATGCCCCTGACATTGGGAGAGATGCTTTGTAGCTTCCACTCTTGTTACATCTTCTTAATAAATAATTCTTTATAAAAGCTAGTTGGTATTAACTGCTTAAATTGGTGGTGGGACACCAATCACTAGGTCGTTCACTGAAATAGAGGAGGTAGTAACTAGTGACTGATATTAAGGAGAATGCACTAGAATAGCTTGACCCAATAGTAAGATTCCTCCAACTCCCCAAGGGAATGTCCTGAGGGTAAGATGTACCTGCCTTTTGCAGAGACAATTTGCCAGGGCAATGAGAACTGGGATAAAGGTCCCAGATATCATATGGGCTACACTATGGTCCCACCCTGCATGAATAAAGATAGAGCTGAATCAGATATCTCATTACATTCTCTTCCAGTGCTAAGGAACTGTTTTTCTATAAACACCTAATTAAATAGGAAAGGAATGAATCCTAAACAATTCTTTTAGAGATTGTGATGTTTGCAGTTGCTCAGGAGGTTTGGATTCGTAAAGCCTTATAGAAATTGCTTATTTCCTTTGAGAAACTATTCAAGCAATTCCTGTTGCTATCATCAAGTAAATAGTGCTGGCTGTGAATGAACACAGAAGCTGGGATTAACATCTGACTATTCGCAAGCATGAACAGCAACACAATTATTGCTTCAATGCTCGGATATTTTTTTCCAGGGGAAAATATGCTTTTTATTACAATATCAGTAAAAGACAGGGATAACCTCTGAAAGATACACTAGGAATAAGAAGAGGGGATAAAGGGTGTGCCAAGGAAGGACCTGATAAGGTCCTTCAGAATACTACTTGTGTCTCCTTTCCAAAGATATTAGATTCTCTTTACAAGCTTAGCTCTGAGATGTGCACCATCTGGCAATGATTATTCTCTTTACCCCTTAAACACTACATTATAGATGACTGATTGATTCACAACCAGTTCTAGCACCTGGGATAAACTCATGGATTTTTTTTTTTTTTTTGGTATTTTTTTTCCTAATTGAGAGGAGAGACATAAGGATAGGAAATGGAGAGAACGAGATCTGAGAAAGAAGCAGAAGGATGACCTGTACAGAGAGATGTTGACTCAGTTACCTGGAAGAAAGATTTAGAGCTGGAAGGGGCCTTAGAGGTCATTGAATCCAACTACTTATTTTTTTTTTGGAGGGGGGAAGGCAAGGCACTTGGGGTTCAGTGACTTGCCCAAGGTCACACAGCAAGTAAGTGTGTCAAGTGTCTGAGGCTGAATTTGAACCCAGGTCCTCCTGACTCCAGAATTGGTGCTCCATTCACTGCATCACCTAGCTGCCCCCCAGCTACTTAAGTTTACAAATGAGGAAACTGAAGCTCAGGAAGGTTAAGTAATTTTTCCAAGGTCGCACAGCTGGTAAATAGGTACATAGCAAAACCCCCAGGTCTTTCTTATTACAGCCCAGTGGTATTATACCATGATGACTCACTGTGAGGCCCCTCCAGTGAACCATGTGCTCTCAGAGGTGGCAGTGGGTATACCAGTAACAAATGAGAAAGAAACCTTTGGGTCAAGCTGGGAACAAGAAGAATGCAAGTCAGCAGCAGGGATTAGCAGACAAGAACAAGAGGAGTTCCTGGACCCTAGGGAATGCCAGGTTCCCAAACCAAGCAGGCAAATTCCTGGACCAAGGGAGAGCTGGAGCAGACAAGCAGCCAGGGACAGAACTGTGACACAGGGAAGCTATTCCTAGGACATAGGACATAGTTATATGATTTTTACAGACCCAAGGAAAAAAGTTGGTTCAAACCCAAATACTTTTCCCTTTCTGAGAGATCTCAACTCCAGGGTAAAGACAGAAGTCTAGAGGCCTATGGCAGTCCCTAGGGAAGGTCAAGATCATTCATTAAAGGAAGAAGGAGGGTTGTTTTGGTTGTTTATAGGCTTGAGTGTGGGTCTCATGTTATTTTTTTTCTTGGCTAAATAAAGCCAGTCCTATACTCAATAGTGTTGATAGCCTGGGAACCGACGGACCTTTTCTCTTTCTTGTAGAGACCTACATACGAGCCAAGTTCTGATGTTCCCAGGAGAAGCTCTGGGTGGGGCTTAAGGCATTAAAAAAAATAATAACCCTCCAAGATTTCACGTAAACCCAGAACTTGGTTATACAGTTTGAAGAACTACAAGTCAAAGAACAATGTAAGTACCTTCCTTTCTAAAATAAACTGTTTCTAACTCCTGCTTAGTTCAATTTTGTCTTTATTTCTAAAGCCTAAGTGTGATATATCCCAATTCCTTTTTCTCAGCTCAGAATTTCTCCCAGGTTTAAGGCCTTCAGTAGCTTTCCCACTCAGCTAAGCAAAGGAGCCTGTGGGGGCACTCAAATCTGGAGTCACCCCCATCAAAATGAGTCTGCATTACAGGAGAACTTTATTAATATCAAATAGCTGCCAATCCCCAAGTGTTTACTCCAATATGAATCAGCACCAGTCTCCAACATTTCATCTGCTCCTTCATGGAAGCCAGGGTCCCCATTCCCTTCTCCTGCAATGCTTGGCCCACATAAGAACATGATAAAAACCTACCAGCTTAATCAATTTGGGTGCCATCCCACTCACTCCATTCCAGCGGGACCTGACTCTTGTTCACACTTCCTGATTGCCCTTTATTATTATGTTCCCCTGAAATAAAGCTAACTAGCTTTACTTTCTCTGTGCTTACTCTTAAGTCTTTCAATATTTCATCTTTCCTTGTATTGTCCTTTTGAATATCAAACTTCATTAAGTCATCAGGGTATTCTAGCTCCAGACCTCTAGCTTCAGGATTTGGTGGGGCTCTCCAATAAGGGACAATAAATGCATCTCTCTCTCTCTCTCAATATATATATACACACACATACATATATACAATATATATATACACACACATACATCTATACACACATACATATATACACACACACATATATTTCTTTCTTTCTGCAAAACATTTTCATATTAGCCATGTCACAAAAAAACATGAAAAATGAAGAAAGTAAAAAAAAATTATATGTCAATTTGCACTGAGTTCCTAAGTTCTCTTTCTAGAAGGAAACGGCATTTTTCTATATCATGAGTCTCAAATCATTATCTTGATTGAAGTAGTTAAGTCCTTCACAGTTGATAATTATTACAATATTGATATTACTGTGTACAAAGATCTCCTGCTCCCTTCACCCTGCATCAAATCACATAGGTCTTCCCAGGTTTTTTATGAAATTAGTCCCCTCATCATTTCTTCAGGCACAACAGTATTCCATCACAATCATATGGCACTTCTTGTTCACCATCACCCAATTGATGAGCATTTTCTTAATTTCCAATTCTTCGCCACCACAAAAATAGCTGCTAGAAATGTTTTTGTACATATACATTCTTTTCCTTTTTCTTTGAACTCTTTGGGATACAGACTTGGTAAGGGTATTACTAGTTCAAAGCATTTGTACAATTTTATAGCCCTTTCAGCATAGTTTCAAGTTGTTCTCCAGAATGTTTTGATCAGTTCACAATTCTGCCAACAGTGTATTAGTGATCTTACTTTTCCACATTCCCTCTAGCTTTTTTCCTTTTCTGTCATGTTAGACAATTTGCAGGTGTGAGGTGGTATTTCAGAGTTGTTTTAATTTGCATTTTTCTAATCAATAATGATTTAGATTTTTTTTTTCCATATGACTATAGGTAGCTTTGATTTCGTCTTTTAAAAACTGATTGTGGATGGTGTTTGTACTTTCTGCTATCCCTTAAGGATGACTGGAAGCCAGCCTGGAGTCAAGATGAAAGACTTGCCTTGGGTACTCTGTATTGATTGAGGAGATTGTGACTCACTGAATGATATGTTTTGTTTAAGAATATGTGGCCCCCTTAGTAATAAGTTCTTATGTGATAGTGTTGTGAATGTTGTGCTTTAGTTTCTTGAAAGTTTTGCTTTAGTTTACTGCTGAATGAATAGAGAGTTCACTATACTATTCAGTTAGATACCTAAAGTTATTCACAGCAGCAGTCCTCAGAAGAGCTGCTCATGATTGGTTTTACACCTTCTTGTTCTCTTACCCCTTTTCCCACCTACTTCCCTCTTGGGTAAAACAGATTTCTACACCCAATTGAGTGTGTACATATATTCTTCACTCTTTGAACCAATTCCAATGATTGTGGGGTTCAAGTATACCTGCCACTCCTTTTTCCCTTCCATTGTAAAAACTTTTCTTTACATGTCTCTTTTATGTGAGGTAATTTTCTCTATTTTTCCTCTCCCTTCCCCCCTCTCCCAGTGCATCCCTCTTTCTCAGCCCTTCATTCTTTTTTGATCATTCCAACATAGTCATCTCACACCTGTGCCTTCTATCCATATAGACTCCTTTTAACTGCCCTACTAATAATAAAGTTCTTAGGAGTTACATGTATCATCTTTCCATATAGGAATGCAAATAGTTTAACCTTATTAAGTCTCTTATGATTTCTTTTTCATGTTATCTATTTATGATTTTTTTTTTGAGTTGTGTTAGAATGTCAGATTTTCTACTCAGCTCTGGTCTTTTCATCAGGAATATTTGAAAACATTCGTGTGGGCTTCTTTTTTCACTAAAGAAATCATTATCTTGTCGGAATGAGTCAGAGCAATAGAATATAGACTGGTCCTAATAAGTTATTCCCTGCCTGTGTTAGCCGATGGGCTGCCTGCTATGTTCAGTGAGGAAAGAAATGATTCTTGGGATCTACAGAGAAACTTTCCTGAGCTGTGAGAGATCTGGGGATTGATGACAGCATCTCATTGATTTTCTCCACACAGTTCCTATGAAATCATGCACAACAGCAGGCTGTTCATTTGTAACTATGTCCTGCATATCAAGATAATAAAGGGCCAGGGATCCTCCTGAGATGGGGCAGGGTGAGAACAGCAGACTCTTTATTTCAACACATTCTTCAAAACAAACAGATTTTAGGACCTCAGAGTAACTGCTTGGACTTCTTTTACTCTTGGTGACTATTAAAGATAAAAGCAAAAGACAAAAATAGTATGACACTGAGGATACCCTTTAATATGTATTGAGTGAACAGGGAACTTTTTTTTTAAATTTTCTAAAACCCCAACAAAACCATCACAGTATATGTAACTGATTTTTTTTTTTCCCTTGATAAGCCATAACATCTGTATTCTTCGTGCTAGCTGACACAGGGCTAAATCCAAACTGCAACCACTCTATTTATCTCTGTGGGGTGTTTCTAAGCTATATACTTCCTGTTTCAGGTAGCTTTAACGAAAAGAGGTTTTCTGATTATAGCCAGCTGAGCAATGTGAACTTTTATAGAAAAACTTGGAGATGTTTCAGAGTTAATATTATAACACTACATCACCTTTCACTGAGGTGCTAACATATTTCTGTAGACTCTCTCATTCATCTTATCTCCCTGAGAAAGATCTCAGGAGAAAGTATTTTTATCTGTATCCAAATCTTGAATATCAAACATCTACATAACACACATAAATCAACAATGTGGTTATTATGTGATATCCCATATTTATATAGAACTCTAGGACTTACAAACTGCATTCCCTATAATAATCCTTTGAGGTAGGTGGTAAAAAAGTGTTATTCCCATTTTATAGAGAAACTAAGATTCAGGGAAATTAACTGATTCGCCAACAGTCACACAGATAATGTATCTAAAGTGAGATTTGAAAACAAGTTTCTTGATTATAAGAATAGCCTTGTTCCTGCTATATCACATTGCTTATATCCATTTAGATATGTATATAATATATATGTGTATATGTATATATGTATACAATATGTATATTAGCATATATATAATATGTGACTGTATATGTACACATATACCTAATATATATAAATATGCATGTCTATATGTATCTATTACATGGGTATACATATCCAAAAATAAATGTATGTGTGTTTGCATATGTAGTGTCAAACTAGAAGACACAGTGGAGAAAATGCAGGACCTGGAGTCAGGAAGATGAGTCTTCCAGAGTTCAAATCTGGCCCCAGACACTTATTAGCTATGTGACACTGGACAAGTCACTTGACCTTGTTTCTCTCAGTTCCTGATTTGTAAAATGAGCTGGATGAGTGAGAGAAGTGAAAACTTCCCAGACTATACTCTGAAATCTAGTAAGGTTTTCATGGGAAACAGGCCCAAGTTCCCCTTCCCTGGAAATCACATGATTTACAAGGACTCAGAACTCAGAGTGGTGGGGAGTCACCCTCTCCTCAGTGACACCTCAGCATAAGATATACCAAATAAAGACAGAAGTGCTTTCTCAAATGTACATTGGATGGTCTACTGTTTCCTTGTTTCAGTACTTGAGGCAGATTGCCCCGCTTAGATTGTGCACCTGATTTCCAACCAATAGAAGAAAAGGGTCAGAAGCGGGGTGGGGGAGAATTCCGTGTTAGGGCTTTATAACTTCTCCATTTCCTTTTGTCAATTGCTTCTCCTCCCTCACCATTTGTCAGGAGGGTGGCCCTTTCTCGAGATCATAATAAATCCCTCTTTTCTGCTTCCTACCTTGAGAAACCTCTGAGTATTATTTGGGTAAGGATTTCTGTTGCACACTGTTTTTGGGGTGTACACATAGACAAGGAAATGGCAAACCACTCCATTTGGAATTTGTTTTGTGATATCATATGTTAACCTATTTTTCATCTGAAAACTATCTAATTTTCATAGAAATTCTTGATGAATAAAGAGCTCTTTCTAATCAGTTCAAATTTCATTTTTTTAAATTTTATTTTAGTTTGCATCATTCATTTCCACGATATTTTGAGTTACATATTTTCTCCCCATCTTTCCCCTACCCACCGCCCCAAAACAGCCATCCCAGTGTAT
>CM053591.1:70411232-70427342 GCA_028646515.1 Pseudochirops corinnae
ATTTGGCTTAGGGAAGGAATGACATAAACTCTAAACTGGGCATCTTGCCACATAGAAGGGTAGGGGGAAGGGGGATGAGAGGTGGGGTGATGGAGGGGAGGGCAGAGTGAGGGGGAGGGCTGATGAATGTTCACATTTCTGTAGAGGGATAGGGACAGGGTGGACAATAGATGGGGGGGGCAGGATAGGAAGAAGGGACATTTAATCAGACTCTCACAGTGTGCTCACTATGGAGAGGTTCTGCGTAATTTCACATGTTCAGCCTGTATTTGATTGCTTGTCCTTCCAGTGGGGATGGGTGGTGAGGGAGGAGGAGAAAGAATCTGGAATCTCGAGTTTCATAATCAAATGCTATGAATGTGTATATATATATATATATATATATGCAATTATTATTTTTATAATTATTGACTACATCCAACTGGAACTTGAGGTACACAGGCACTGCGGTTGGGAGATTCATCCTGCCCTACCGAAAAGTGACATAGGAGAGAACAGACTGGGGGAGGGGGTACACACTGGGATGGCTGTTTTGGGGCGGTGGGTGGGGGAAAGAGGGGGAGAAAATATGTAACTCAAAATCTTGTGGAAAGGAATGATGCAAACTATAATAAAATTTAAAAAAAAATAAAAAAAAATAAAAACATTCAGTATTCCAAAAAAAAAAAAACCAAAAAAACATATGCTATGAACTGCATTTAGACTCTGAAGTTCTTTCTCTAAAAGTAGATACTATTTTTCATCTTAAGCCCTTCTGAATTGTCTTTGATCATTGTATTGTGAGAATAGCTAAGTCATTCACAGTTGTTCATCATACAATACTGCTATCACTGTATACGATGTTTTCCTAGTTCTGCTCACTGCATTTTGCATCAGCTCATGTAAATCTTTCCAGGTTTTTTGAAAGTATCCTGCTCATCTTTTCTTATATCACAATAGTATTCCATCACAATTATATATCACAATTTGTTCAGCCAGTCCCCGATATTTTCTTTTAGATCAAACACCAGATCTCAAATACAGAGAAAAGAAAAAGAAACATATCATAAACTTAAATATTGAAGGTTAAATATAAAGAAAAGGAATAAAAGCATGTCATGTGCAGAGCAGAACATGAGAGGATTCAAAATATATAGCATTAAATTTTCATTTCAATAAAGCCTGCATGATAAATACTACTCATTGTGTTGAGAATTGTCCATCTTTTCTTTGCTTCCTTGTAAGTTTCTTTTGTTCTCTGCTATGCACTTTTTACTTTGTTCTTTTTTCCTCTCCTCCCTCCCCTGCCCCCTAAGGCTACAATTAGGTGTGGGCATATTTATATAGAGATATATACATTGTCATTGTGTTTGTCCTTCGTTTTTGAAGAGGAGGGTGGCATCAGGGAAATGATGACATGACTTGCAGTTGACTTTGATTGAGTGATGGAGGGCTTTGCAAGGTCACCAATCTCACTTTCTCCTCCAGAACCATTTGGGTCCAGTGACCAGATAATCTTCAGAACAACTGGAAATGACTCAGGATGCAATTGGAGACCCAGGCCGTTTTAGGCTAAGGTCTTTCCAGGTTCTCACTTAGAGTGAGGTAAGACCCATTCAGTGAATAGACCTCTTTAAGAAGTGAGTCTAGTGATGGCCCCTTTAAATAGAAAAAAGAAAAAAAAATCAAGCTGGGAGGGGAAGACCCTCAGGGTTGCTGTTCTAAAGAGACATTCACTCTAAGCCTGAAGGGCTCTTGGGTAAAGACTTATTGTGGTCTAATCTATGTACATACACACACACACACACACATATATATACACACATATATACATACATAAATACACACACACATATACACAAACATACATACACATATATAGACATATACTTTCCCTAACAAATTCCACCTCGGATGTTTGTTTTTATGTTTGTGTGTATCTCTTATTTCCTATACCTCCTAACTCCTCTGTTTTACTTCTGGCCACTACCTTGCCTTCCTATTACTTTGCCTACACCACCTCCCCCCCCCAATCCCTCCCCTATCCTCCCATTCCCATAAATCTATATTCTTTCTATACCCCCCTTTAACCTATTCCCTCACCCTCCCTCTAGATATCTCTTTCTTATCCTCTCTTCCCTCCCTGTCCCCTTACTGTTTTAATTATTCTGAATTTAGAAGACTTTTACACTCCTCTAAATATATTTGTACTATTCCCTCTTGAAACCATTCCCAGTAAAAGTAGGTTATCAGAACTACCAGCCCTCCTTCCCCATCTAATTCCTTTGTATAGGTTCTTCCTCTCACACCTCATTTGTTTAAGACAATTACTCTTTTTAACTGTTCCTAAATGGTTTTACTTTTTAAAGTCATATCATATTCAGGTTTTACCCAATCTTTCTTACAAACTACCCAATTATTATTGACAATCTTAGACATATGTTTTACATTTTACATACATAACAGGTAAATGGTCTGTCCTTATTTAATCTCTTGTAATCAGTCTTTGGTATGTGCCTTATATTTCTCTTGGCTCTTGTCTGTTAAATCTATTAAGTTGAGGTTTTTCTTTTTTAACAAAGTCCTGGAAGTCTGACACATAATCTGATGTCCATTTTTTTTTCCAAGATTATGCTTAATTTTGTTGGGTATAATATTTTTGGCTGGATCCTCAGTTCTTTTGCTCTTTGATATGTAGTGTTCTAAGATCTGCCGTCCTTTAGTGTCTCTGCTGCTAAGTCTTGTGTGATTATAATTGTGGCACTATCATATTTAAATTGCTTTTTTTCCTTGCTATCTTTGCTATTTTCTCCTTGAGTTGGTGGTTTTGGAATTTGACCATAATAATTGTATGAGTTTTTTTCATAAGATCTCTTTCAAGTGGTGATCAATTGATTTTTTCTATTTCTACCTTCCCCCCTTGTTCTAATGTTTCAGGACAATTTTTCTTCAATTATTTCTTGTATTATTGTATCAAGATTATTTTTTTTATCATAGCTTTCAGGTAATCTGATCATTCCTATGTTTTTTTTCTTGATCTGTTCTCCATATCAATTGATTTTCTTATAAGATGTTTTACTTTCCCTTCTATTTTTTCATTCTTTATATCTTGTTTTATTGTTTCTTGATCTGTTATAACTTTGCTGGCTTCTCCTTGCCCCATTCTAATTTTTAAGGTGTCATTTTTTTCTTTAAGATTCTAGATCTCCTTTTCTAATGGTTGACTTCCTTTTCATAGTGTTCTTTTTTTTCTTGGATTATTTTGTTTTTTGTTTTTTCAGTTTTCCTCCAATTTCTCTCATTTGATTTTTAAAGTCTTTTAAAAGTTTCTCTATAAATTCTTTTGGGGTAGGTGACTATTTGACATTATTCTTTGGGGTAGAAGAGATTCAATATCCTCCTCTGAAGATGAACTCTGGTCTTCTTTATTCCCATAATAACTTTCTGTGGTTGAATTCTTTCTCTTTTGCCTGTGCATTTTTTTTTTGTAGTAATAGCTTAATTTTTGTAATCACCTCTAGTCCTGGGAAATGGGGAGTGATAGCTCTTGCCTCAGACCTTCCATTCTCCCCTCTAGTCTGGAGCCAAAGTCAAACTTCCAGTCTCCTATAAGTGCCCACATCCAGGGGCATCCTGTCCCACTGCTTCTATATTCACCAGGCTGTGCTCATTCCTTCTTGCTCCCACAGCTCTTCACAGCACAGCTGTGTCTGGTGTTCTTGTCAGCATAGGTTCCCTTGATCTTCCCCAGCTCAGATGCCCAACTCCCCTCATTGTCCCAGGAGTAAATGTTCCTGTGACTGGGGCTGAGGCAGCTTCCCAATCCAACTAACCCCAGGGCTTGCCTCTTATTTAATTGACTGTTAGCCTGGAGGTGTTTACTATTCACTGGGACCAAACTGTGTCCTGGGATTTTCCTTCAGAGCTTCTCAAATTGTCCCCAGAGGACACCTGTTGTGCCATTATTCTTATTTATTTTTACTGCATTTTGTTCACCCTGAGGGACTACTTTATCTCTTTTGTAGGGGGAAATCTTGGGAGCTTAGAATTTTCTGATCTGCTCCATCAGCTTCTCAGAATCCTCTGCAGTCATTCCCCAACTGATGGACATCTTCTCAATTTCCAATTCTTTGCCACCACAAAAAGAGCTCCTATAAATATTTTTTTGTACATTTAGACTTTTTCCTTAAAAAAAAAACAAACCAACAACTTCATGATACAGACTGAGTACTGCTATTGCTAAGTCAAAGGGTATGTATACCTTTGTAGCCATTTGGGGCATAGTTCCAAATTGCTCTCCAGAATAGTTGGATCAGTTCACAACTTCACCAACTATGCATTAGTGCCCCAGTTTTCCCACATCTCCTCCAACATTAGTTGTTTTCCTTTTCTGTCATATCAGCCAATGTGATCGATGTTGAGGTAGTACTTTAGAATTGTTTTATTTGCATTTCTCTAATCAATAGTGTTTTGGAGCATTTTTCTTATGACTATAGATAACTTTGATTTCTTTGTCTGAAAACTGTCTGTTCATATCTTTTGACCATTTATCAACTGAGGAATGATTTATACGCTTATAAATTTGAGTCAGTTCTCTATATATTTGAGAAATAAGCCCTTCATCAGAGAAATTTGCTATAAAAATTTCCCCAAGTTTTCTTCTTTCCTTCTAATTATGGCTGCATTGGTTTTGTTTGTGCAAAACCTTTTTAATTTAATGTAATAAAAATTATCCATTTTACATCTTATAGTACTTTCAGTCATAAAATCTTCTCTTATCCATAGACCTGACAGGTAAACTATTCCATGCTCCCCTAATTTGCCTATGGTATTACTATTTATGTCTAAATCACATTACTTCTAATTTTTTACATGGTATCTTCACCTACATGTCCTCTAAGCACCTCTAAGTCAATATATCCCAAACTGAAATTATTACCCCTTCTCCAATAAACTCACTCTTGCTTCAGACTTCTATATTTCTTTTTGTGACAACACTATTCAATTTATGCTCAGTCTTTGAATCTTGGGAATTTTTTTTTCTCTTCCCATCTTTTTCATTTCTCATATCCTATCAGTTATGAAGCCATGCCAATTCAATCTCTGCAACACCTTTTCCTTCCATTCTCTCCTCTGTATTCTTACTGCCACCATACATTACAGCCTCATTACCACCCACTTGTATTATGGCAATAGCCACCTCATATATTTTATCATTTTCCCCCTATTCTTCTTCTAATTTTCCATACTGATACCAGAAAAAATGTTTTATACAAAGATTTAGGCATATCACTTCTCTGGTTAAAAAAAAAATCAAATGACTTCCTATTGTTTTCCAAGTAAAGTGTTTGAGGCATTCCAAATTCTGTCACTAATGTATCATTATAAAGCTATTCCTTATTAGTTCCCTAAATATACTTTCTGTTCTGGCCAAATTGGACTTCTCTTTCTTTTGTGAATATGCCATGTAGTCGTCTATTCTTTAATATTGTTAATACTATTTCCTATATCTTGAGGCCCTCCCTAACTTTTTCTTCTGTTTTACTTAGCATGTAATATTACCTGTTTTAGTTAGCTATTGTTTCTTCTGCTAGTAGAATAAGAAGCTCTGTGAAGAGATGGATCATATCTAATTTAAAATTTATATTAACCCAAGTCCCATACAATATATTCTATGTACAGTATATGCCTAATAAATGTCTGTTAACTGTTAGGATGATTGATTCAAAGCACCTGATTTTAAAAATAATTTTTGTACTGATCTTTCAACCAATCAATCAACATTTATTAAGGATATATTCTGGGTCAGTATTCTATGTCAGACTGTCTAACCTTATGAGGAACATATAGTGTCTAGTTCTTCATGATTCCACTAGCGTTGAGTTTTGTTATTCTGTTTATTTTGCCAGTTTGGTGGGTGCAAAGTGATGTGTCAAAATTTTCTTAAATTTGTATTTCCATATTAGGAATCTTGCCATTTTTTAAAAGTAGTTATTTATACCTTATGTTTAGACCTTTGTAAAACATCCATTGATACACCTTGACTATGCTTCGAGTAATGAATTTTCCCCTTGAATATTTATATCAGTTCTTTTTGTGCAATATTTTCCTCAAATTACTAGTTTTTAAATTTTAGTTATTTTTTATTGTACAGAATTATTTTTATGTAATGGAAAGCAACTATCTTGTTGTCTATTGTTTATTTTATTTGTTCAAGAAATTTAAAAGTCTATCTCTTCTCCATTGTTGAGATAAATATATTCTTCCCTTTTCTTATAACATTTTTATGACTTGTTTTAATATTTAAGTGTATGATACATCTGGAATTTATTATGGAATGCAGTGTGAACTGAGAATTAAAATTTCTTGTTTTGTCATATCATTATCCAGGTTTTTCAACAATATTAATGGAATAATTCATATTACTCCTAGGTTTTATTTTCCAGTGGATTATATAAACTATTCTTTTGTATATATTTGAGTCTGACATTTTTGTTCTGTTTCATTACACATTTTTTTCTTCTTTCTTTGGGGAACAAGTTATAAGAATGTTTTGCTACTAACTACTTCTTTTAAAATGTATTAGAGACTGAGAATAAAAGTCTACCTTCATCAAATTTTCCATACCTCAAAGTTTATGTTGATACATTTGCTTTTTTTCTCCATTAAAACATCTTTATAATTTTAGCTAGCTCTATAAAAAAAGGGGAGAAATGGTATTTTTGATGAATATTGTATCAAATAAATGCATCAGATCTTCTAGTAAAATCTTACTCTATTGCCTGATTGTGGTATGGAGGATACCTTAGATAATAGAATGCTTCACCAAAGGTGTGTGTTATATATGTGGAAAATATATACACCATGTATATTATATATGGTATATTATACCTCTAGTATTGTGTGTGTATGTGTGTGTGTGTGTGTGTGTGTGTGTGTGTGTGTGTGTGTGTGTGTGTGTATGTTTAGTTCTAGGAGAAGTTCTTACAATCTGGAAACTTTCCATGTGCAGTCCCAGAGAAGGATGGAACATCTGTTGTTTAAGGACCACCCTAAGTAATTTCAAAGAAATTCTGATCAGGTTGACCACAAGGTAATAGGGTTTTTATTTTTTTGGGAGGGTTGGGCAGGGGGCTGTCTACAACAGCTGAGGAAGGGTATCCTAAGTAATGGAGGGTTTGCTATCCGGGTTGTTGTAGAAATTACTCACAGTGATGAAACTGTAGAAATTTAAAGTTTTATGTCTCTAACTTCAGAAAGGTTATCATTTTATTATGTTGTCGTGACCTACCCATGCACATTGAATATTCTTCAAAGTACCTAGAGGATAGGTAATTTAATATCTAGCTAATAAGTTGCATACATGAACATAAGATTTAAAACTACAAAAGACCACTCCAATATCTTTGCCAAGAAAATCCCAAA
This sequence comes from Pseudochirops corinnae, assembly GCA_028646515.1. Taxonomy (NCBI): domain Eukaryota; kingdom Metazoa; phylum Chordata; class Mammalia; order Diprotodontia; family Pseudocheiridae; genus Pseudochirops; species Pseudochirops corinnae. The sequence continues at coordinate 70,418,637 of CM053591.1, forward strand.
TAAGATCACAAAGAGTCAGATACAACTGAAACAACTGAACAAAAACAACAAAAATGCAGATGTAAGAGGTAATTACGTATACACAATTTTATATGTTGTACCCCTTTTGGAGGTAACCCTGAAAATAACATTTGCAGGTTGGGTCTTCAAGGGGACCACTGTCAAGATATTCTGTGGTTCTATATTCCTAAAACTATTACTCACAAGCCCCTGCTTGTACTTTTAAAGATTCTAGGTGGTTTGTTCAAGGCAAGGAAAAAAAAAACTATGCAAGTGAAATTACAAAATTGTTTCTACCTTTGACCAGAAATCCCTCTTATGGTTTCATACCTTTGTAGCAACTCTATTTGTAATCGTAAGAAAGAAAAAAAAGAAAAGGAACAAACAAGCTTTAAGTCCTACAACTGGGGAATGGCCAAACAAATGGTAGTACTTGAACATAAATGAAACTTTCTGTACCATAAGGAATGAAGAATATGGAAAATTCCAAAAAAATATGAGCCTTGTATGAAGTGAACAAAGCAGAACCAAGAGAACAATAAATATAATAACCACCACTATGTAAATGAAAACAGCTGTAAAAGGCAACACTCAGATCAAAATTTCTGGGTGACATTACTATTAACTTATAAAGCATACACCCATCTTTCTTTTTAATAAGTAGAGAAATTGATTAGGAGTGTATGGGATACAGAGATCCCTAAAACAATTACTCGGACACATCTCAAGGTGAAAGTAGCTAAAGGTTTCTTTATTAGAATCTTGCAAGAAGCGGGCAGTCCATCCACTGAAAAATATCCAGGGAAGGAGGGCCGTCTGACAAGAGCAGAAGGGCTAATTTATGCTAGCCAAGTGAGTGGGGGTAGAGTTTGGGAGGGGTTTCAAGGTGAGTCTTACACAAAGCAAAGAGGTTAATAGCCAAACCTCACAAACTAATGAATCTGCTATTTTTGAGGAGTTTATTACTGATATTCATAGTTTAAGGCTGGCCACTAAAACAAAGGAAGTAAATATTTCTCTAACTAATGAATGTTTTTAAAAGGATTAACTATAGAGTCAATGGTTTCAGGGAAAATACTTTTAGGCTGGGGGCAGGGGAGAGACAGAGTTAATACTTTATGGCTGAAGAGAAATGTAGCTTTTACAACTTATTTGCACAGCACAAACTGATATTACATACATAGGCACCCGAAAACAAGTGAGATTTTACAGACAAAGTCACCCCAAAAATATTACAAAGGCTCCTCAGCACTGCCCTTAACAGATAAGACACAAGTTCTTCTGGGGATCAGGGACGATGGTCTTGGCTTCTCAGGTTGCTTCATGCTGAGAATGGATGTAGAGCTGTCCCTATTTCAAATCAGTCAAGGGCGGGGGGGAGGCTGCGGCCATTGTCTGGAACTTGGCAGATGCCAGATCCAAAGGTGTGTTGGGTGGTAACTTTGGGCAGTGGCTGGTAATTGCCCTGAGCCATCATGAAATGCACTCAGCCTAGAAGATACAAATCTAGCAGAGAAATTAAACAAACAAGAGCCAAAAGCAAGTAGGAGAAAAATGACCAGAAGTAGAGTGAGCATAGGCTAGTATAATCCATTACTCAGACTATTTAACTGTCCCTCATAAGATATTCTTCACTACCATAACTGTAGACCTTAAACAAAAGAGGTTTCTGACTTAAACCTCACAACTGAATAGCAGACATATATCCTTGTTTCACAAAGCTTGTCTATCTTCCAACTGGAAGAAAGAGATACTTCAGAAATTGAATCTTTTATATATACACTCAGTTACAGATGTTAACTCTTGCTTAGTTCATGGAATAAATACAAAGTCAGATTGGAACAGCAAGAACTGTTCTGCTTACACAACTTTTTACATCAATTTAGCAATACTCAATTGAAAACTTTGTAAATCTTCAGAAATTGTCACATAAGAGCTTTCAAACATCTTTTCTAACAGTAAGGGAGAATATCAAAGGCTCATAGAAGTGGTTCCGTTGTCTAGCCATGCAAGGCTAGGCTTACATTACAATAAAGTTTCACAAACAGTTGCATCAAAAATCCAAAATTTTGATCTTATTACTAGACATACTCAAGTTTTGAGTTTCCATGATAAAGAAATCTTTAAAAGCCAATCTTATACCTATATAGTTTTAGAAGAATCCATCTGATCCTGTTGCTTTCCTCAAAATTTTAGAATCAAGTTACAAATCTTTCTTGCTTTCGAAAAATACTTCCTCAGACACTCTCAACATACTTAAACCTTTTTAAAACTAATGTCAACTAGCTAGAGACAAGAGGGGCTTGGATAAATCTTCATTTGTCTCTAAACCCTGTTATCTGTCTTTCCAAATCCCTCAAACAAACCATTATTTACCCTCCAAAATCTCTCAAACCCATTATTCAGTTGATTCAGCATTCCTTTACATTTATTAACCACAAAACAAGATAGCTCATATCTTTTACTGATGACTTGCTTTGATCATTGAAACTTGCTATAGAAGGGATAAGTAGGGACATATGACATTCCAAATATGAAAGGATAAAATATCCTTGGCTCTGTTTAAATTCAGGTAAAGCCACAAATTTCCATCCATGCAGTATTGGTGCCACCTCACAGCTAGACTCAAGAATAGGTGGGAAAACATTCCTTTTCAAAGGAATTTCATGGGTAATTTGGCCAGAAGAAGGGGTTCCATCCTAGAACACACTAAGATTGCCCCTTCGGCCTTTACCAGATGTAGACTTCCACCAGTATTTAACCTTGTGGCATTTAATGCAGGCACTGATTTATGCAGACAACTATACCCAAATTCAAACTCCAAACAAAATTTAATTATAGTCCCAAATGCCTTTTACCTCAAACAGCAAGTTTCACTAATCACAGCTTAGAGCCAGTTCTTCTTATTTGTTTATTTTCCCTATTTGATTCCTTACAGCACCGAGGCCCAAGGCTTTATATACTTTAGCAAATAAAAGAGAGACCACACTTTGTCCTACACAGGAGTATCCTGGGGGATTTGTATGGTGTGTTGAAATAAAATTTATCGATGAAATTTTAATATCTATATTAAGGTATTATGAGCATAGTCTTAAATTCACAGAAATGTTTATGTGTATACATACATCAAATTAGATAAAATGCGTGAAATGTTTTGACAAGCATAACCACATAGGCCCTGACTTACAAAATTGTGATTTAGAAATAGCATGCACATACAGGCATCCTCCCCCTCCTCCTTTCCCATACACTTTACCCTACCTTCTCTGCTATCAGAGATCCCAATATCACTCCCATGAGAATTGTTTTTAAAAAGTGCTTCGAATTTTTAGAGAACCTGTGAGTTCAGAGGTGAAGGAGAGAAAGAAGGTAATATAAAACAGGGGTGTTAAAATGGAGCTCACATAAAGGAAAGGGGAGGAGACATCTAAGCAGAGTTCTCCCTGCCTTGAAATATCCTTCCCCCTCCTGTATAAATATACACTGCTTGAATTATTTAAACTGATAGTTAAAATGCCTGGAATTGCAAGAGGTAGAGATTCATCTGGGTTAAAATGCTTCCTCTCTTTTGAAAATGTAGATATTGCTGGAAGGATTAGTGGATCTTGAGGCAGTTACAGTTTAGTGTATAAATTTAGCCAGAATGATTCCTTTCTAACATCTAGGTGAGGCTGGATTCTTTAAGAGAAAGGGTATTTGGGGCAGCTAGGTGGCACAGTGAACAGAGCACTGACCTTGGAGTCAGGAGGACCTGAGTTCAAATCTGGCCTCAGACACTTAACACTTACTAGCTGTGTGACTTTGGGCAAGTCACTTAACCCCAAATTCCCTACCTTACTCCTCCTCCAAAAATTAAAAAAAAAGAGACAGAGCGAGAGAAAGGGCATTTTTATTTGGAGACAGGGAAGTTATTTTGGAGCATGCAATAATTTATAGATTAAAGGAAAGTCCAGTTTTTCCCCAAATCCAAAGTAGGAATGCTCCAGTGGGGGTATTTTGGGCAACAAGAAAACAATGGGCTCCCTGAAGAGGTGATAAAAGGTTAGAGAGGGGTATAAAGGAGAGGACAGGAAGTGATACAGGAAGATGTAAGAGGAAGACCTAATTCATTTTCAAATATTTTCTATACTAGGTAAGAAGGGATTATCATCCTCTTTTGCCTTTTTCTGTTCTGCAGACCCAGAACTAGTACTGGAGGTAAGGTAGTTCATTTACATGATGGATTAAGTAGATTTGTGTGGACTAGGTAGAAATCTGACCATTATTTGTAATATCATTTCAGTGAGAGAACCAATTTATAAATGAACTTTTTGAAACTTTTAATAATTATCTGCAGCACAGTTCAATTCAATTATTGTGCTTGCTTTATCTAAGGCATTCTGGGGATACAATGACAAAAATCAAGCAGTTCTTGCCCTTGATGAGCTTACATTCTGTTGGGCCAGGGGTGCAATATATACACACAAAAATAAGTACAAAACATATTTGAGGAAGAAGAAAGCATTCACTTCTTTTTGTAAGCTGGAGAAATCAGGAAAAAATTTCACTTAGGTAATGGCTTGAGCTGCTCCTTGGAGAAAGCTAGGGATTCTAAGAGGTTGTAGAATGGTGTATTGTTATTCATCCTCAACCAAAGCCATCACCAAGGGATGTATTGATCTGTGCATGAATTGGATTTAAGTGAGGTAAAACTGCACAAAATCCTCAGCCTCTTTCTCTCACATTCTGAGTCATCAAAGTCCAGTGGCAAATATTTACCAGCTGTGTGACCCTGGGCAAGTCACTTAACTTTGTTTGCCTTAGTTTTCTCATCTGCAAAATGAGCTGGAGAAGGAAATGGCAAACCACTCCAGTATCTTTGCCAAGAAAACCCCAGATAGGGTCATAGAGAGTTAGAAATGACTGAAAAAAAAAATCACTGAACAATAAAATGGGAGTACAGGTGAGGGTGGGGGAGTGGAGAGCTTCCTTATTGTCAGTCACGACACTCGTTACAGAGATCATAGCATCAAGCTTACTCATCTGGGGGAGGGGATTTTAAGAAGTAAACTTGTGAAAAGTTGTATTGTTGTTCATCTTTTTCCAACCAAGGACATCCGTTGTGATGCCTTGACTTGCCTCATGAACTGGATTTAGGTGTGGCAGAGCTGCACAAAGTCATCAGCGTCATTCTCTCTTCCTGGGTCATCAAAGTCCAGTGGAAGAACAAAAGTCAAGATGACTGGTGATGGCTCAGCGTACAGTGGATGAATTTGAAGCACACCTTAGGGAGACAACACAGAGCTACAGGGACACTGATGTCTTCTGGTGATATATCATCAAGCTATTCATATCATTATTATATCATGATTCTCAACCAATCTGATCCCTGCTATTCTAGCATGGGGGAGTTTACCAGGCTACTATAGTCTCTGTGAGGCATTTCTTCTGTCCAGTCTCTCATGTGGTCACTGTTTTATGTTGCTTTGCTGGTGAGAGCCAGGCAAAGCTCTGCTAGATACAAAGTTGTGGAACTTCTCTCTGTTTTCAGCTTCTGGCTGTAGCAGGAGTAGTCAGCTGCAGTGCTACCTCTTCCGTGGGGGGAATATGTAGTCTCCATAATCACTCTTTCAGCGTAAAGCACAGAGGCTTTTTAAAAAAAATATGGTTCCTTTAGAAAGAAGCCCCAACATATTCTAACACCATTGAACTAGAGAGATGAAAGATTCTTTGGTGACTTTTTTTCTCATAGTGAGAGATCTGTGTATCTCAGCTAGCCTGAGGCTAGAACGGACTTACCTACCTAGAAAGATTTCTCTCCCCAGTTGCTGTGCTCTTTGGGGAAAAAAAAGCAGTTATCCCTGGCTAACTCATGCCTTTAAACTTAAGTCTATTTTTTTTTTCATTTGTATTTTCTGGTCACTAAGGGTCTTTTTCAAGCAATTTTCTCAGACTTTGGGTCAGAAAGTCCATGTAACTTCCTACTTGTTGTAGAGACTTCCTACCAACAGAATGTCAAAGGAAAGGAATTCTCAATTTTTCAACCTCAGATCTTATTTCTTCTCCCATTTTAATGACTGGAAGAGGAAAAAGCATGGGAAAAAATTAAGCCCACAGAGCAAGGTCACTGTTTTCCTCCTGCCTAAATGTATTCCTGGTATTTCATATGTCAAACGTGTCTAGCAAAAAAGCATACCTTATATATGAGTATGTAGCCATCAATAAGCCTGACCTGCAATGTGTAAAGAAAAAACATATGAAATTAATTATTAATTTAGCAACTATGTAGATGATGAATTTGAGAGAAGAAAGTCTGTAAATGGGAATTGCTTATTAGGGAACAATTGCAACAGTCTAGGCAAAAAGTGATAAAGTTCTGAACAAAGATAGAGGACAGGAAGAGACAGAACCAAGAGGTGTAGAGATTAGAATTGGTAAGACTTGCCAACTGATTGCATATAAGGTTGCTGTTGTGTTTGTCCTTCATTCTTGAAGAGGACCGTGGCATCAGGGAAATGATGACATGACTTGCAGTTGACTTTGATTTGAGTGAGGGAGGGCTGTGCAAGGTCACCAGCCTCACTTTCTCCTCCAGAGCCTTCTGGATCCAGTGATTAGATATTCATCAAGATGACTAAAGATGACTCAGGATGCAATGGGAAACCCCAGCCCTTTTAGGTTAAGGCCTTTTCAGGTACTCACTTAGAGTGAGGTAAGGCCCATTCAGTGAATAGGCCTCTTTAAGAAGTGAGTACAGGAATGGCCACTTTAATTAGAAAAAAAGAAAAAAAATCAAGCCAGGAAGGGAAGATGCTCAGGGTTGCTGTTCCAAAGAGAAACAGTTACCATCTATGTTCGCTCTAAGCCAGGAGGGTCCCAAAAACAGCCATTAAGTGGAACTTGGGCAGAGACCTATTGTGGTCCTATTATTGAACTTCAGAGTAAACTGTGTTTAAGATTTTGTGACAGAAAGAAAACAAAGAAAGAAAGAAAGAAAGAAAGAAAGAAAGAGAAAGAAAGAAAGAAAGAAAGAAAGAGAGAGAAAGAAAGAAAGAAAGAAAGAAAGAAAGAAAGAAAGAAAGAAAGAAAGAAAGAAAGAAAGAAAGGAAGGAAGGAAGGAGGGAGGGAAGGAAGGAAGGAAGAAAGGAAGGAAGGAAGAAATCTAGCCAGTAAATTCCAAGTTAAGTGGGCAGCTTCTGACCATCAAAATTTACATTCTTTTGAAGAGGAGAAGGAGAGGGAGAGGATGAGGACAAGCTGAGTTACCCAACTAGCTGGGTCCCCATTTAGTCAGCTCAGTCTACTCACAGGTTGTGTTTGTCCTTCATTTTTGAAGAGGACCATGGCATCAGGGAAATGATGCCATGACTTACAGCTGACTTTGATTTGAGGGAGAGAGGATTGCATATAAAGGATGTGGAAGAAGACAGAAGGGTCAAAGATGACTCCAAAATGGCACAACTTAGAAAGATGAAGTATTCCTCAATAGAAATAGGAAAATTTGAAGGGATTATTGGTTTGGAGACGAGGTAATGAGTTCTGTTTTGGGCTTACTGAATCTGAGATGCTTATGCAACAAACATTTGTAGTGTCAGGGAAGCCAAGAAATAGTAAATAGGAAGGAGAAAGGACTTCAGGGAGATCGAATAGAATCAGGTCTGAGGAAAAGTCATTGGATGTAGCCAATAGGAGATGTTGATTACCTTGGAAAGAATAGCTTCTCTCTGTGATGAGGTCAGAAGCCAAATTATAAGGGGTTAGGGAATGAGAAGTGAGGAATCAGGCAAATAATAAAGAAAACTTTTTTTTAGGAGTTTGGCTAATGAGAAGAATTATAGGAAGATATTTTGAAGGGATCAATTGAAGGAGTATAGCCACATGTCTATAGTATTAGTTTAGATTTCTCAGGAGTCTGGATTTTAAGAAAACAAAGGGTAGGACCATAGGTTTCTATTTCAGAAGGGCTTTGGAAATCAATTGGTTGAATCTGCTCATTTTACAAATGAGTGAAAAGGGTCCAGAGAGGTTAAATGATCTGACTAAGGCAAGTGACAGAATCAGGACTTGAACCCAAGTATTCTGATGGTTCTTTGCAGATAGAGTATCTTTTCTTAGACCATATGTTTTGATTTTAGGTTCAAATAATACGGTTATCAAAAATTTGCACCCACCTCCTAGGGAGGAATTGAGAAAGGTGGAGACAAACATAAAATCGAAAAGAGAGACATAATGATCCTCTTCCTTTCAAGGGACAACATAAGACCAGAAGGTAATAATTGGTTCAGTTCTATAAATAGGTCAAAACTAGTATATACTAGAAATACGTTGAGTTGAAATCTGTTTAAAATGAGAAGACAGAACTGGAGACAAGAAATAGATAACTCTCTTGTGGGACTTTGGGTTCCAGAGAGAGGATTAGGGACATTCTTTGGGTCAGTTTTTCTTTCTGAGATGCCTAATTTTCTGGAGATTTTCATTGGGTTTGGGGACTTTAGGTCACTGGAACCTTTGCGGTCTTTTTTTTTTTCTTTAACTTTTATTAATTTTAGTTTACATCATCCATTTCCACGAGATTTTGAGTTACAAATTTTCTCCCCATCTTTCTGCAACCCACCACCCCAAAACAGCCATCCCATTGTATAACCCCTCCCCCAATCTATTCTCAACTGTGTCCTCCCCTATCACCCCTCTGACTTTCTGGTAGGGCAGAATGGATCTGCCTGTTTA
>CM053591.1:70427842-70444249 GCA_028646515.1 Pseudochirops corinnae
GAGAGAATAGACTGGGGGAGGGGGGACACACTGGGATGACTGTTTTGGGGTGGTGGGTGCGGGAAAGAGGGGGAGAAAATATGTAACTCAAAATCTTGTGGAAATGAATGGTGCAAACTAAAATAAAATTAAAAAAAAAAAAAGAATCCCTGGACTTGATGAGGTCCCTTTTAGCTCCAGATTTATGATCGTATGACCTCTAAGGTCCCTTTTGCTCTACAACTATGATCCTACATAAACAAAAACAACTCCAAAAAGTAACTGAATTCGTATTAAATACAATAACCAGTCTTGGTTCTGGAGAACAGAAAATACACATTCCTCTCCTTTCAATAGAAAGGTAGGGGACTATGGGGGCAGAATGTGGATAAGCTGTTAGATGTAGTAATTTTGTTGGTTGGTTTTGCTTAACTGTTTCTCTATGTCATGTAGAGGATGGAGACTTTGGACTCTCCTGCGTCCTCATTCAGACTAGTGGATCATCTGACAATTATCTCCCCTTATGGCTCAAGGGCTAACTGATAGTCTGGGGTGGAGGGAGGTTGTGGGGGAGGGGGTCACTAGCACCATTACTCATAGCTATACTCCATCACTCACACACCCCAAAGTACTTGGATGAGAAATAATAAATTTTAAGAAGAAAACCAATTTTTATGATTTCTAATTCCTAGTATAATAATTTCCCATTAAAGTCCTTCTCTGATGCCTCAGTGTGGTATGGAGGTGACTCTGTTCTCAAAATCTAGGCCAAGGGTGGGGAACTTGCAGCCTCAAGGTCACATGTGGCCCTCTAAGTCCTCATGTGCCACCGTTTTACTGAATAAGGGTTGCACTTGAAGACCTAGAGGGCCACATGTGGCCTTGAGGCCACAGGTTCCCCACCCCTGGCTAGGCCAGCAGAGTATAAGCTGTGTGAGGGCTCACTAATTGGGAAAAACTTTGAGTGCCGTCTCATGAAGGACTGGATATATGTTGTCTGAGGACCAACCTAAGTTCAGTGAAGTATCACCAGGTTAGCTGCAGGGTAAGGAATTTTTCAGTTACACACTAGGAAGTGCTTTATGTACATGAGCTATTACTTCAACGCCTCAAGAATCTGTCATTTCCCCAGTGTTAGGATCATTCCTTCACTATAAACGGTAGCCCCTCTATACCTTAGTAGCCCTTCTTCAGATTGTGATGGCATGGTGGAAAAAGCCCTGATGGTGATGAAATAATAGATTCCTGAAGTGCTACAGTCAAGTAAGTAGAACAGCAGTAACTCATGCTTATATATAGGGTGTCCAAGAAGTCTTAGTATAATTTTAGACTTTAATAGCTTAAAGTGATTTTAGCAGCTTAAAACTGTATTAAGACTTATGGTACACCCTGCATAGTGATTTATGGTGACACATTGAATCCTTATGAGAACCCTGTGATAGGAGGAGGTTTTATTTTGTTTTGTTTTGGTCTAGACTTGTGATTCCATTTGGTATGGGGAACTCTTAGCATAGAAATGCTTCTTGAAGGAAGGTATAATTTTTTATCTTTGCATCTCCAGTGTCTAGCACAGTATTTAGGGACAGGGAGGGGGGGAACTGAAAGAGACAGAGACAGAGACAGAGAGAAGGGGGGGGAGAGGGAAGAAGAGAGAGATAGAGAGAGACACAGAGAGAGACAGAGAGACAGAGAGGGAGGGAAAGACAGAGAGAGAGAGAAGAGAGAGAGAAAGAAGAGAGAGAGAGAGAAGGAGAGGGAGAGAGAAGGAGAAAGAGAAGGGGAGAGACAGAGAGAGACAGAGAGAGAGGAGAGAGAGAGATGAAGATGAATAGATAAATAGATGATAGATGGATAAATAGATACAAAGAATATTAAGTGTTGACTAAGTGATACTTTACTAAATACCAGGGAAAAGCAAGAAAAGTATTGAGATAAAAAAATACAAATGCAAGTAAAACATTCCCTACCCTCAAAGACTTTACATTCTAATGGGGGAAGAAAACATAATGAAGAATTAAAGAACAGGATGGGGAGAGAGGAGGATTTGACTGAACAAGGTCAAGGTGGCTGGTGAGTATGAGAAGTCCCAAGAGTTGAATTGCAGGTGAAGTGGAAGATGGCCAAGGGCCTTCTTGAAATAATAGCCTGGGTAGGCAGTTGTCTATGAAGACAGTAGGGGCCTCGGGGTAGAAATTTCCTCAAAATGGCAAGGTGGTTCATGAGGAAGAGGATATGTATGGAGAATCTGGTCATTTATGAAAGTTTATTCACTGATTTATTATGATATAATCTTAGAGAGTTGTTGGAGGGACTGAGAGATTAAGTGACTTGCCCATCATTATGATCACAGTGTGTGTCAGAGGTGGGAAATAAATCTTTTCTCCTCTTGGACCTATTCCTGGTTTCTGAACTTCAAAACAGTGCCACTGTGTGTGGTTCCTTCATTCTTCCCCCCTTTAAGTTGCCTTTTGTGTGTTGCCTTCCTTCATTACAATGTAAGCTCCTTGAGGGCAGGAACTATCTTTCTTTTTGCTTATGTTTATTGTATTCCCAGTACTTAGCACGATAACTGGTACATAACATTCTTGATTCCAAGTTCAGTCCTCTATCTGTCATACCATACAGTCTCTGTAGATAGCAAAGGCATCTGTAGTTGGTAAAAGTTATTGTTTTTATTATTAACTGTATTTGTCATGTTTTGAAAAAACATATAGACCCAAAGGGAGGAAAAACACAGAAAAAATAGAGAAAATGAAAAATATAAAATATAAAAATATAAAATATAAAAAAAATCTCCAGTCAGAGTCCATCAGTTCTTTCTCTGGAGGTGGATGGCATTTTTCATCATGAGTCCTTTGGAATTGTCTCGGATCATTGTATTGCTGAGAATAGCTTAGTCATTCATAGTTGATCATCACACAATGTTGCTGTTACTGTGTACAATGTTCTCTTGGTTCTGCTCACTTCACTTTGCACCAGTTCATATAAGTCTTCCCAGAATTTTCTGAAATCTTCCAGCTCATCATTTCTTACAGGACAACTTGTTCAGCCATCCCCCAAGTGATGGGCATCCTTTCAATTTCCAAATCTTTGCCACTATGAAAAGAGCTGCTATAAATATTTTTGTACAAATAGACCCTTTTCCTCCCCCTGCCCTCACCTTTTTTGATCTTTTTGGGATACAGACCTAGATACTAGTTATTTTTTAGATTAGTCCTATTAGACCACACAACAAAGAGTGGTGGGACTAGGATTTAAACCCATGTTTTCTGCCCCCAAGATTTTCTGACTTTTCCAATATATTATTTCAATATATATAACTCCTCTTTTTTACTATAACCTCTCTACTAGAAAATGTGGGGCACCTCTAGACTCTGGTAATTGGAAGAAATCAGGAATCAAAACAAGCATGACTTTTTGTATTGTATAACCAAATGTAATTTATCTTTTAATAAAAATCTGGTTCACTCATAAGTGGCCTAAAATATATGTGGCACCAAGTGATCCTATCTAACCAGACACAATATTGTTATTAAAAATAAAATTACATTGTAATATAATCTCACATGAGTCCAAGTTTTTTCTCTCACCATGTAATTTCCCTCTTATTTTATTAAAAATCAAAATTTTCTAGCACTTTTCATATAGTAGACATATTAAATAGCTGGCCGCAATATTTGTTCTCTGTCTCTCGTGTGGATGACTGTATTCATAAGACAGCTGAAAAGAACAATATCCCCAAATACTTGTCTCAACATAAACAGCAAAGTCAACAATAATGGAAACAAATAAGGAAAACTTACAAAATGATCATGGCAAAAAATAATGGGCCAATTTTCATCTTTTCTAGGAGCCGAGAATATCCAAGTTGAAATCTGCAAATATTCTGAATTCAGGTAGAATTTCCTGGCATAGTTATTCATAAATAACTATTTCTGGCAGAGACATCCAAGTTTTTTCAAAAGTGGGTCACTTTTGCTCCTTGATCAGAAATCTGTTTGTATGAGCAACTTGAATTTAATTATCTAATCAAATAAATTCAACTTCAATTACAATTACTAATTGATCCTGGCAGCACAGTGGTAGCAGCAGGCAGGTGGCTAAGGTTCCCCCTTGGGCATGCCAGGACTAGCTCATGTGTTCTAGCTAATTAGGTAAATATTTCTCCCCTCCTTCCCTCATCTCTCTACCTCTGTATATTTATCTCTTTCTCCTACTTGAAAATCTCAGGTGAATCACACACTGGGGTCAGGTGTGTGGATTTAACCCATGAGTAGAATGTTGTATTGGATACAAAGGATTTATAGTGTTATACTTATTAATCACATACTCTGTGGAGAGTGAGAATGACACAGATGAGGATTTAGGAAAGGATACTAAGATGGTCAACTGTCTAATGCTGAAGGAAGGACAAGAAGGATTGAGAAAAGGTCCTGAGATTTGGCAAATAAGAGATTGTTGATAGCTTTGGAGAGAACGGTTTCAGTTTAGAAGACAGGAGTGCAGTAGGAGCATCTAGTAAGTACAGTTATTTTAAGGACTTTAGAAAGGGAAAAGACAAGGCAGTCCTAGGGTTGGTAGGCTGCCATTTTACCTGTATAATCTTGGTCATATATCTATTCTCTGTGAATCAGTCTCTTCATCTCTAAAATGAAGGAGAGGAGAGAATATGACCTCTCATGGCTCCTTCCAACTCTATGTCTTATTATTAATGATCTAACAAACTCTTTTAAGTCCATTGGCAATGATTCTGCATGCCAAGGGCCAGGAATAACATTCACACCATTGTTGGTATGAGGTAATATTTCCCCAAGTATATATGGGAGATGGTGGAGATTGTAACCCCCTAATTATAGTCATCTCCTATGAAGATGAGGAAAAAGTGTCCCACCCAGGTGGGGGAGGAGTGGTATACTATGAGATTGCCAAGGTGAGGTGAAATGTATTGTTTGTATAATTAATCTGTTCTGGATGCAGGGCGTTGTTGTCAAGAGCATAGGAGAAGAGAGATTCTAGTCTTCTGGCTTCCAGCTTCTAGAGAGAAGTCACATTATTCCATATTCCCTTCAAGGAGAGGTCCCTGAAGGAATAGGAAGACTGGGAAGAAGCCAACAGCTTGATCATGTCCCTATCCTCAGTTTATATCAGAGAATTCCCCCTTGGGTGAGATCTGAGAGAACTCTTGGTAAAGCTGAAATATGTAACTCCCAGAGGGTGAGCTTATTTGCTCTGTATATTGTATTGGTATGTTCTCATCTGCACAACCTTCTTGATTTCTGTTTGCTATCATCTTAGCTAAATGGGTTAATTTGCTATTTGCTATTCACCAAGTATGGTCTTTATATAATTGGCATTTGGTGGAAAGGGAGTCAAGCCTTGAATAGCTCATGGCATTTGGATATATAGCTTAAGGGATAATGATCAGGAATGCAACTTGAACCTTAAATTATTTCCCCAAGGTAAACAATATAACAGGGTTGATAGATAAAATTCTAGCCCAATACCCTGCCTGTGAGGAAAGCAGAGAAATTAGCCCCATTTTACCATTCTCCTCCTCCCCACCCCTCTCCACCCTTCTCCTAGGAAGCAAAGTGTCCCTTGGAGAAGCATGAGCAGAGGAGACTCTGGAGACATTGGTTCACATCTTGCTCGAGTCACATCTGGATCTAGATATACCCCTATGGACATAGTATCCACATGGGAACATACACACCCCTCCTGCATTGTCAACTGTGCTTCCATCCTGGTAGTGGTAGCTGGAGGATTTAAGAAGAAAAGATAGTTTGAGCAAAGACAAGCTGGTTTGAATGGTTCGAAGTGAGGAGAAAACTCAGAACCAGGTAAACCTTTGACATTTGGAAAGAAGTTTGAGTTGTCCTGGAAAATTCCTTGATATGAATATATGTCTCTTCCTTGCTTTTCTAATTGGTAGGTAGGTAGCTGGGAAAGCAGTATAGTATCTACTTAGTACCTTCCCTGTGGAGGAGATCTATTTTCTGAGAATGCCCTCCACCCAAAGGGCATATTGAGAGCCTCACACATAGCACACCAGAATAATAATTCAAGAAATACTTTGATAAACTTTTATTAGTTAACTAGTATGTTCAAGCTGGACAACCACTTGTCGAGTGTGTTATAGCAAAGATTCTTTCGTGTACTGATTGGACTGGTCCAACTGGGAGTGTGCTGGGAGCAAACTGAACTAGTCTTTGAAAACTGATTGTTAAATTTTCAGGGTGAGCACTTCCATCTTGTAAATTGGCAAATGTTACAAATCGGGGCTTCATTCATTGTTCTGTTGATTTTCTAGACTTAAAAAAGTGATGAAGAAAATGTTAGCAATGCAGATAAAACTTAAAAGTGTGTGTCGTTGTCGTGTATATGTATACTTTTTCGGGGGGGGGGGGAAGTTGGTTGTTAAATATTTACCAGAGTACCCTTGCTTCTCACTATCAAGTTTTGTGACTCCAGGTGTTTCTGTCATTCAGAGCACTGCTCTAGGCATTGTTAGGCATGAAGAAGATCCAAAGAAAAATAAATTGCTCATTCTGTTCCTAAAAAGCTTACAATCTGGGAAGAAGAATAGGTAAAATTATACCCTGGCTAAAATGTGGCTTGTGTAGCTATAAGATGACTCTGAGCCCCCTTTCTCTATATGGGAAATGTTGAGGCTGTGAGAGAACTGGAGAGACATTGGGCCCTTTTAAGAGTATCCTCCCAAGTGAGTCTCTGTCTTTTCTGAGTTTTACTCTAAGAATTTCCAGCAAGGTTGGAGCTGGAACAGGAGAATGCTGATGTAGTTAGCCAGGAGAAGACATTGCTCATTTCCCTCTGACCAGTTGTTCCTTCTAAGTTCCTTCTAAGAAACTCCTGGAATGATGTCAATACTAGGAGTTCACCTACATGAATTCATGCCACTACTCATCTGGGAAGGTGAGTTATTTAATTCTGCTGAGTAGGGTCAAATAGTGATTATTATTTCAGTGGAAACCAAGACAAAGTCCCTGTGTTTACCCTAGCTTTTCATATAAAGCCTTTCACAGATTGCTGTCTTCTACAGCTCATTCCCCTAACAAAGGACTCTGATAGGTTTTCAGTTCCCCAGCATCCAGCTGCAGGCTAGACAGTTATTAATGCAGACTTTTTGACAAGTTGAAGAGTTTTTCTACGTGTGGTCTGTGGCACAGCTAGTGATTTTGTGGGATGGCTTTCAATCTTTGGTTCACCAGGTAACAAGTATTTATGTCAACAACCACAGTTCTGCAGGGTGTTGCTTCACGTCTGACATCATCCTACTCTAAAGTTAAAACCTTTCGTAGAGTGGATCCACAGACCCTAATTGATGTATTTTGTAAAACCCGATATTCACATACAGGGCTTGTTAAAATTGAGGCATTTTTGTATTGTACTGTCCCTTGCTCCTTGCTGGTGTCCCTGTTGTCTCTTCATCTTTCTTAAGTCAGTTAAAGTAATTTCTTCTGAAATTGTCTCCAGGATCAAAATGTCTTAGGTTTTTCAACTGCTTCCTCAATTTCAGTCAGCTTCTGGCTTCATATAAACTTCCTTTCCTTAGTAAATCTCTCAATTTAAATACCCTTGGCAATCTTTGCCAAATTATGCTGATTATATTGTGATTATCAGTTATACTGATTATATCTTTCTTTAGAATCATAGAGCTGCAAAAACTTGGAGTTGTAAGCAGTCTTAAGGGTCTTCTAATTGAACTTCCCATCCAATGTGAGAATCCATTTATTTACTAACCTTTTCCATAATATGCACAGATATAAGACAGTATCTTTCAGCCTCCTTGTTATATGCAAGTGAAGTAAGAAACATCATTGATGACTGGAAAAGAAGATAGATTGGTTGGGGAGCTAGAATGAGTGACAATATATGAACAGCCAGACCACTAGATTGGTATCCTTGGGATATAAAAATAAGAAATGCCCATCCTTCTGCCCCACCCCCAGCATAGCTTTGTGCTTTGTGGAATAATTATGGTAGAAGATGGATAAGATTTGTACAGGGAAAAAAAAGTATGGAGGGGCTTGGATATTCATCAATGAAGAAACCCAAATTCGTGAAATCCCAGGGAAATCAATCAACAAACACCTATTAAGTGCCTTCTGTGTACTAGGAGCTCTGCTAAGTTCTAGCACAAGATGCACAAATGCAAAAACCAGAGTCTCTGCCCTCAAGATGTTGGGGACTGCATACTACGCCCACAAATAAATAACTACGAGACATACAGAGTAAGTGCAAAGTGATTTGGGAAGGGAAATTAAAAACCAAAGGAACTGGGATCAAAGTATAAACAACTTCCCGTCTAAGAAATCTTCCTCCAGTTCACAAAAAGGGCTCATGAGGAGTTCACTTCACACCGCAGTATAGGGAGCATGGTCTGAAAAGGAGCAGTTGGCCACATGCATAACCATGCATCTTAATGAGACATATAGGGACATATCCATCACTAGTCCGAAATGCTTCCAAATATTTCCATATCTAAGTTATGCTAAACAAAAAGACAAGGGAGCGCTTAGAAATAAGTAATGATTAAGAGCTATTCTGCTCTTGTTACCATACCCCCTCCCATCACCAGAGGACCCCACAGGAACTTCATAGCAATGGAGAATCTCTGCTCAGTTCTATTGGAAAAAAACCTTGGTTTTGAAGCCCGAGTTCCAGTAATATCCCCCCCGTTATATCACTTCATTTCCCTGACCCTCAGTTCCTTCATTGGTAAAACAAGGTTTTACATGTACTATGTACTTCACAGGGCTGCTGTGAATAAATTATCAACCTTAAAGCACTGTAGCAAGGCAAGATATTAATAAGTAGAACATGATAAGGCCAGATAAAATCCATAATTATTAGTTTTATACTGATGCACAGATTACTAGAAAAGCATTTTACCAGCTTCCTCTTAGAAATAAATCCAACCCTGTCTTTAGCAGGAGCCATCACGTCTATTACCAAAAAAAGAGAATACTGAGATGCTTCCAAATATAGGCCTATTGTGGGATTATATACTTTATACGAAGCAGTCAAAACTGGAATCAGAAAAAATGTGATAACAATATACAAGAAGAAAACAGTACATTGACTGAACAGCAAAAACAGGCTGTGCTGTTGATCTTAGGATGTGCAGGAGTGTAGAAAATGACTTATTGGTTTGGTGACCGAACAAGCCTACCGAAAGCGTGGTGACATTTTTACTACCCTTACTGGTTATTATGAAACCTTGTACTCGGTTCTGCACTCATGGCTTCTACAAATATACAAAATAGAGCTGACCACACTGGGGAAAAAAATCTCTTTTAAAAATATCACCAAAACAATGCCAAGAACAATTGGCATATTTGTGGAGTTTTTCAGAGGAAAAAATTTAAAGCTATTATCATTCTACCTAGTCTTAAATCCTCTAACATCTTGCTTAAGTAGAACTAAACATGGCTTCCAAATTAAAAAGAGAGTTGAACAAAAACATATATCTCATTAATAATTTGCTGTACATCAGTGACAGCAAGTTAAATGGCTTCATTAAGAACATCAAACAGCTTTTCCATCTAATGGAATCTTTTTTTTCAATGATATAAAAATGCAATTTTGACTACATAAGTCTGAGATTCTTATCCTACACCAAGAAAAGACAGAGACTGAAAGCTTTAGTTTGAATCAGTCAGTTAAAATTGAATCAATGGAAGAAAACAATTCTTAGAAATACCTTGGTCTTCGCCTGGCAAGATTCTTTGAGCATAACATTATCAAGGAGAAAGTTGGAGCTAATTATATTCAGAAACATACTGGTATTTTGAGATCAAAGCATAATGCAAAGAAACTCTTTAGCAATTTATACCTATTTAATACCAGTTTCAATGTATATTTTCATATCGAAAAGTGGACCATGGCTGGTTTGGAAAGTATTCTAACAAAAATCCTTAAAATAGTAATGAAATATAGAATTCATAACCCTAAGGCAGGTATAGAAAGATTAACACTTCTTCAACCAAAAAGGAGGGAAGAAGGTTGACAGACATTCTTAGAGGATATGAGAAACAGTGTAAAAACTTGCATAAATAGTTCTGGAACAACTAGACTATTTCACTGAACAGTAGTAAAGTCTGTCAACAGGTACATACCACTGAATTTATCAAATGTATATGAAAGTAGTTTACCTCCAGTTGGAATCCATGAGATGGCTACTAAGTTCTAAGAGTGAAATCAAAAGGCCCTCCAGAGATCACATTCACATGAATTTCACCAACCACTTGTTACAAAGAGGCATGCTGTGAAAAGAATGACTGTCAGTTGGATTTTTTTTTGTGTAAATAGAGGTATCTGTGATGTCATTTCAGGACCAGATTATCACTACCAGGAATTTCTGATGGATTATCATAAAGGAGTCCACACTTAGTGACAAATGTGGATTGTGAAAAAAATCAATAGAAACTGTGCATTACCATCACCAAAAGATGCAAAAATTTAGTGTCTACCCAATACCTAGTAAGAGATGAGTGATAGATAGAATTATTCTATGTATACAAGCTTTTTATCATGAACTGGTAGGTAACAAATTCTCTGCTTTAAATGCAGATTTCAAAATATCCTTGAGAACTAAACCAATAAATTATTCTGGAACCAGAGGATTGTTACAGAACAAACTATTGCCTATAATAGCCCAGATTTAACAGAGATCCTCAAAAATTTTAAAACAATGTTTTTAATAGAGGTCACTATATCAAATTATCATAATCACTAAGCTACAAGTCCTGAAAACCTTCAAAATTCAGAGACTTAGCAGAGGAAATAACAATCATATGGAAACAGGATAACGTAGCTCTTATCACCTTTGTCCTGAATACTACTGGAGCTGTTAACTGAGGATACTTACAGTGAACTTATAAAGAAACACTTACCTCCTAATACTTTTGTTCAACTGAAGAAAGCAGTTGTCCTACCCCACCCAAGTAATACTGTGCAGAATATAAAATATTAAGGAATAATAAATAATAAACAGCCTAAAGACTGATTCTATCTGAACTCCATGAAAAAGATAAGAACTTTCAGGTAATAATAATGGTAGAAAAAATAATATGATGATTATACGGACTAGTATTTTGGTAATCCAGCAAGACTCCTCAAGAGCAGCTATTTGGTTGGGTTTTCTTAATCTTAGGATTTAATTAACTTTATTTCGAAGAGTGGTTATTCAGCACCTGTTATGCATATAAGAAAAATCTTTGGGCTAATCTGCCACTTTCCCCCTTTATACACCTTTCCCAAAAGGTCTTTTCATATCATTTCATTCCCAACTTGAGCCCTGAGTAGAATCTCCAAGAGTAGGAACAAAACCTAAGAATGGTTAGTAAACTTCAAAATAGTTTTCTTATAATTACTCTTTCTCTTCTGGGGAATAGCCTCTGATTGAGAACAGGTGAAGATTGGTGCTTTGGGATACGAATAAAACTTGAAAGCAAATGCCACAGATTTCCCTTTAATGTAGAGTGACCTCAATCAAAGACCCAAACTCCTTTAATATTAACCAGATGTAGGAAAGTAGTCTCCTAGGGATTCAGTTCTCTCTACTCTGCAGTCTGCTCTGCTCTGCTCTGCTCTGCCCTGCCCTGCCCAACCCTGCCCCACTAGGCTTTCATGTTTGAGGCCCTAAAGAGAAAAGCAGAGGGAGACTGAACCTCTTCTCAACAAACCTTAACTGAGCAAACTCATTGCCAGGTTCTGTTTCCTGAGACAAGGGGAGACCTGAAAAAGAAACCAAAAATCCCATGCTAAATGATGGGGAGCATGGCCCTCCAGCAAAGTTACTGCTGAAATGTTTCTCTTTGTAGTTGAAGGAAGGAGGGGAATGAGGAAAGAACTCACAATGACAAATAGCTCTTAAGTTTCTAATGCAAGAAAACTATCAGCTTTGGGGGCAGATGAAACAGCTGAGATATCACCCTAGAGACTGATGGGTTTATTTTTGAACAATACTTCCCTATTGTACCCCCAATAAGTCACTTGTTTGGCTGAATCAATGGGATTTACTCATTAGGGGGTGAGAGGTGCCTAAGGGATGTACTGCTATTATTTATGAGCTATTGAGAGGACTAGCCAAAAACCCTTTTTTGAAACTAGTTTATATTTGGAAATATTTGAATTCATTTCTGACCAGTAATGAGTTTTCCTAAGGGTCGAAGTGGCTTTTTGCAAGTTATGGGCGTTTAAAGGCCAGACTTTGCAAAGGCAAAAACCTTCCCTTTTGTAAAAGTAAAATTCAAAATTCTTCCTCCCAAATAAGGCAGATTGGAGACTGCAGTGGTTCCCATATTTATATTCTAGGGGTCATTCAGAAACACATCTGGGCTGTGCAATTATAAGCTCATAGAAGAGATTTTCTTCTCTTAAAAAAAAGGCTTGATCTGGTTGAACTGGGTTAGAATTTACTTAACAAAGGAAATACATAACACTATAGAATTAAACCTTCTAAAAGTTTAAAGTTCCTTACTTTTTTTTTGCTTGAACCAAGTTAATTTAAAAAATACTTATAACTTAGGTAATGTATTTCTGAGAATGCACCTTAGAAGGATGGGTTTTTTCCTTTTTGGCTCTGATCACCAAAGTATAATTGACACTAGACAGAAAGATGTAAAAATGGTCTCCAAAGGAAAAAAAAAATTATAAATAGGGTGCTTGTATAGCTAACAGGGAAAGGGAAATACATTCTTACTCTGGCTCTATTTCTACAGTATCATTCTAGCCAAATTCAACTCTTTGGCTTCAGTCTTTTCCCACTCTAATTGATCCTGCATTTTATCATCACATCACAATCAGTTCAACTTAATTCAGTCCGCCCAGTGCAATTTGATTCCTTCCAACTAACATTATTGAATGCCTGTTATATGTAAGGCACAACTTTGACCATATCACTTCCTAGATTAAAAGTTTTCAATGGATCCCCTTTTTCCTTCCAGATAAAATCTAAAATCTGTAACCTGGCATTCAAGGCATTCTGTGTTGTAGTTCTACCCTAACATTCTAATCTCCTTCTACATTCTAGCCCCATTGGAACTGCTTGTCATTACCCAAATATACCCTGTTCATGTTGTCCCTCTCATTTGGAATGTTCTTCTTTGTCTTTTGCTGTTGTTGTTGTTCTGTTGCGTCTGACCACTTTGGGGATTTTCTTGGCAAAGATACTGGAATGATTTGCCATTTCCTTCTCTACCTCAGTTTACAGATAAGGAAACTGAGGCAAAACAGGGTTAAGTAACTTGCTCAGGGTCACACAGCTAGTCAGTGTGTGAAACTAGATTTGAATTCAGAAAGATGAGTTTTCCTGACTCTAGGTCTGGTACTCTATCCACTGAGCCACCTAACTGCCTCTGTCTTTGCCTATTGATATTGTGCCCATTACTTAAGACCCAGAATATGTGTTACCTCCCCTTGTGTGCAGCCCAGAACCACAATTACTACAACTAGAAGTGACCTTTCCTTCTTCTGTTCTCTCTGAGCACTAATCACATTCTAGTTCTTAGTGTGTGTATATACACACCTTTTCTTCCCTATTAGACTGTAAGCTTCTCAAAGGCAGAAACCCTGTCCTTGTTATTTTTGTGTCTTCTTTAACACCGAGCTGAGTGCCTCGGTAAATGTTTGTTTAAATATTAAACAATAAATAATAAATTAATATTAAATAAGTGGGACAAGAAGTAGAATCATGCTTTGTTGTTGTTCACTTGTCCAATCATGTCTGTCTGTGTTTTCTTGGCACAGACACTGGAGAGGTTTGCAATCTCCTTCTCCAGTAGAATCATGCCACTTTCCAGTATAAGCCATCAGAGCTACAGTCTCTGTAGTATGTCTGTATTCTTTCCAAGGTTGCAGATTGAAGCCCATCTATACAATTTGTAATATAGATTTATTCTGTTTGTCCCAACCTGAGTAGAATTCATAGAAGGAATACTTTGGATTAGACATTTTCACATTTTTGTTTTGTTTTGTTTTTTGTAACTGAATAAAAACAAAGTGGAGCTTATCATTTGGGGAATGTGATAAATGTGTCATGGAATATTATTGTACCCTGAGGTGACATACATGACAGATTCAGAGAAACATGAGAAGACATGCAAAGTGAGGCTGAGTAAAATTAACAGAATTTTGCAAGATAATGATAATAATATAAAGGAAAACCACCTTGAAAGACTGCAAATTCTTATCAAAGCATTGAACTTCCAAAGGTTGATGATGACACATATCTTCCACCTGTTGCCAGAGAGATAATAGATGAGAAGTGAAGAATGAAATGTACATTTTCAGACATGGTCAATATGTTGGTTTATTTTCCCAAATTATACATATTTTTACAAGGGACAGCTTCTATTCTGATGAGATTTGAGGTTGTGATAGATAAGTGAAAAAGAACACAAATAAAATTTTATTGTATAGGAAAAAAACAAAAAGTACAATAAAGGATACAAATAGAGTAATTTTGTCATCATTTTGTTAAAGGTAAATATACATACAGTCTTAAAAACAAACTCTGTATAACAGTAGTTCACAATTTCTTTTACAATCCTCTTGTTCTTTTTTATATATTTAAGTGTTTGTGTTTGTTGATGTTTGCTAAGTTCACAAATAACATTTTTCTAAAAATTATGTAAGGTACAACTGGCATTATAAATAATCAGGGAATCATTGATGGAACCATTTTTGTAACAGGACCAAGTACCCTAAATAGGGTAGGGGAAAAGTCATAGGGAATATTACTCGTGAATTTTCAACTTCTTTTTAACTCAGGTCCTTTGTGGAGGAGAGGAGAGTCCTGCTGTATGGTGTCAGGAGGGTGCTCTTTTCAATCACTGCATTCATTACTTTGGCCCAGTGAGAAAAGTACTAAATTTGAAATCAAAGGACTTTCCTTCAAATCTCAGCTCTGCCACTTACTGCTGATGTGACCTATGGCCAGTCATTTAACCTCTTGGAGTTTAAGTCTGCTTATCTGTAAAAATAAGAAGGTTGGATCAGAAGACTTCTGTGGTCCCTTCTGGCTCTAGGTGGATCTCTGATCCTATGAACTCTCTTGAGCTTTACTATTCTTTTTCTCAGGTGATATTTCCAACTCTCTTCTTCCTCTATTAATGTGCATCCACCATGTCCCTGTTAATAGATAGTTAGATACATATCTAGATAGACAGACAGACAGACAAATAGAAAGATAGATAGATATAGATAGATAGACAGATAATACAGAGATAGAGACCTCTATGAGCATTGGTTACTATAGAGAACAAATTAATAAATCCAGCTTTATGGGACAAGAATATTTCTCAGAGTTGCTCATTTGATTTCAGTTAAGTCTCAACAAAATGTGAGGGAAACTCCACCAGTCTCTAGCTCTGGCCCTCAGCAGGTTCTCCTTTCTTTAGGTGTGATAAAAGTTTCCAAATAAATGACTGAAACTATAGCAAGTTAATTATCATTCTGATTAGTAATGTGAAGCAATTACATCAATAATGCTGGAGGACACTTGAACAGACCTCTCCATTTCCTTTCAATTTCACGATCCTGTACACTCTCGCCTGTCTCCATGGAGACCAAAGCAAAGTGTCTGAGAATATCAAGGAGCCCTGACCTCTAATGGTCAGGATCCACTGACTTCTGACATAGATATACCCCAGGGAAAAGAGGGTATATTAGAAAGAGCTGTAAAGAATGTAGATTTTGCTGACCTCACAACACAGATTCAATTTAGACATAGGGGGTGTTCTTCAGTCAATAATATGCCTATTTTATCCTCATGAAAGATATGTGGAAACTGGTTCTCAAACAGAGTTATTGGACATTCTGTGATTATGGGAACTACTATAGGATTCCAGACCCTTGAACTGGTTAGCTTAGAGTCTGTCAGAGATATTCTAAGATAGTGGTTCTCAACCTGTGGGTCGCGATCCCTTTGGGAGTCCAACAACCCTTTCACAGGATTCACAGGGGTCACCTAAGACCATGGGAAAACACATATTTTCTTTTTATTTATTTATTTATTTATTTTTTAATTTTATTAAGTTTGCATCATTCATTTCTATAAGAATTTGATTTACATATTTTCTCCCCCTCTTTCCCCCCCCACAACCCCAAAACAGTCATCCCAGTGTGTCCTCCCTCCCCCAATCTATTCTCTCCTACGTCACTTTTTGGTAGGGCAAGATGGATCTCCCAACCACAGTGCCTGTGTATCTCAAGTTCCAGTTGGATGTAGTCAATAATAATAATAACAATAATTGCATATATATATACGTAGATACATATTCATAACATTTGATTATGGAACTCCAGATTCCAGATTCTTTCTCTTCTTCCCTCACTTCCCATCCCCACTGGAAGGACAAGCAATCAAATACAGGCTGAACATGTGAAATTACGCAGAACCTC
>CM053591.1:70453468-70493905 GCA_028646515.1 Pseudochirops corinnae
AGAAATGAGAATGATGCATGAAATAATGAAAAGAGAGTCAACAACCAGACTGAAGAAAATAACACCTTAAAAACCAAACTAACTCAAATGGCAAAAGAGGCCCAAAAAGCCAATGAGCAGAAGAATGCCTTAAAAAGCTGAATTTGCCAGATGGAAAAGAAATTTCAAAAGCTCACTGAAGATAATAATTCCTTCAGAATAGTTTGGAGCAAATGAAAGCTAATGACTTTGTGAGAAATCAAGATACTATAAAACAGATCCAAACAAATGAAAAAAATTGAAGGCAATGTGAAATATCTCACTGGAAAAACCACTGACCTGGAAAATAGATCCAGGAGAGATAATTTAAAAATTATTGGACTACCTGAAAGTGACAGGTCAAGGAGAAAATATTACAAGCAGCCAAGAAGAAACAATTTGAATATTGTGGTAACATAATCAGGATAACCCAGGATCTAGCAACTTCTACATTAAGGGATCCAAGAGCTTGGAATATGATATTCTGAAGATCAAAGGAGCTAGGATTAAAACCAAGAATCACCTACTCAGCAAAACTGAGTATAATGTTTTAGGGAAAAATATGGTCATTCAATGAAATAGAGGACTTTCAAGCATTCTTGATGAAAAAACCAGAGCTGAATAGAAAATTTGATGTTCAAATACAAGAAGCAAGAGAAGCATGAGAAGGTAAACAGAGAAAAGAAATCATAAGGAACTTTTTAAATTGAACTATTTACATGCCTACATGGAAAAACTAAAATTGTAACTTATGAAACTTTTCTCAGTATGAGGATAGTTGAAGGGAATATAAGTGTGTGTGTGTGTGTGTATATAAATATACATACATACATACATACATATGCACATACACATATATGTTTATATAAGAGGGTATACATATATATACCCTCTTATAAATACACGTGTGTATGTGTGTATATATGTGAACATGTATACATAGACGGAGGGCACAGGGTCAGTTGAATAGGAAGGGATGACATCTAAAAAATAAAATTAAGAAGTGAGAGAGGAATTTAATGAGAAGAGATAGGGAGAGACAAAATAGGGTAAATCATCTCATATAAAAGAGTTAAGAGAAAACTGTTACAACGGAGGGGAAGAACAGGAAGGCAAAAGGGAATGAGTCAACCTTACTCTCATTGAATTTGGCTTAAGGAGGGAACAACATACACACTAAATTGCATATCTTACCCTATAGAAAAGTATGGGGGAAGGGGATAGGAGGTAGAATGATAGATGGGAGGGCAGATGGGGGTGGGGGGACAGTGGTTAGAAGCACACATTTTGGAAAAGGAACAGGGTCAAAGTAGAAAATAGAACAAGTGGGGGGCAGGATAGGATGAAGGGAAATATAATCAGTCTTTTGCAATATATTCACTATGGAAATATTTTGTGTAACTACACATATACAGCCTATATTGAATTGCTTATCTTCCCAGTAGGGGTGGGTGATGAGGGAAGAAGGGAAAGAATCTGGAAATAAAAGTTTTAAAATCAAATGTTAAAAGATTATTATTATTATTATTATTTTACATGCAACTGGGAAACAAGATATACAGTCACTGGGGTATGGAGATTCATCCTGCCCCACTGGAAAGTTGGAGGGGGATGGAGGAGGATATAGGAGAGAGCAGATTGGGGGAGAGGGTATTCAGGGGGATTGCTGTTTTGGGGTGGTGGGTAGTGGAAAGATGGGGAGAAAATTTGTAATTCAAAATCTTGTGGAAATGAATGTTGTAAACAAAAAATAAACAAAAAAAAACCCCACACTTGTGTATGGCTCTTGGACTCTGTGATTTTAAATAGCTTAAGGGGCACTCTTGAAAATCCACAAGGAAAAAAAAAAATCTCTTTTTTATTACTTTCATAACTCCATAGCATCTTTTTGCCCCTGTGTTGTTAGACCAGTGCTACTGAAAAAAAGTGAAACTGAACCCTTAAATACAAGCTATTCTTTATGTTAGCTATTCTCTTTATAGAACCTTTCAAAAGACTGTCAAACAAGTTTCCTGGCATGGTAAAAATTGTTAGTTAAGGATGGCTCTCCCTGTCCAGAAGGAGGTCAATCATTGCCCTACCAATCACTGCTTCAACCCACTGTGTGATTGTGCTGACCTCTGGGCCAAGCTACCAAAGGGCAATTATTATCAGCAAAGAGAGTAGAAAAAGAAAGCTGGATTTAAAACAAGAAGACTCTTTCTCCTGTGTGATTCTGGGTGTGTCATTTAGGATAATAGAATCAGATATTTAGAAATAGAAGGGGTATATAATCCAACCCCTGTCATTTCATATATGAGGAAACTGAAGTTGTAAAGGAGTAGGTGACCTATCTAAGGTTACACAGGTAATAAGTGGCAGTACATTTGCACTTAGAGTTCTCCAACTCCAAATTATATTTTTATTATTGTTCAATTGTTTCAGTTGTGTCTGATTCTTCATGACTCCATTTGGGGTTTTATTGGTAAAGATACTGGAGTGATTTGCAATTTTCTTCTCCAGCTCATTTTACAGAAGAGGAAACTGAGGCAAACAGGGTTAAGTGACTTGCCCAAGGTCACACAACTAGTAAGTATCTGAGGCCAAATTTGAACTCATGAAGATGAGACTACCAGGTCTAAGCCCAGCGCTCTACTCACTGCATCACTTAGCTGCCCCAAATGATCTACTCTTAAAGAAAAATGAATGTTGTTTCTAGTGAAAATGAGGAAATTATTACAAGTGAGAAAGCCTCTGTTTCCTCATCTGTAAAATGAAAGGACTGAACTTATGACTTTTAAGGTTGTTTCTAGGTCTAGAGCTATGATTCTACCCCAATCCTAACTTATATTCTTTTTTCGTTGTTGTCTTTTTGGGTCAGGAAGACAGGGCAGTTGAGGTTAAGTGACTTGCCCAAGGTCACATGGCTAGTAAGGGGTAAGTGTCTGAGGCCACATTTGAACTCAGGTCCTCCTGACTCCAGGGCTGGTGCTCTATTCACTGCACCACCTAGCTGCCCCCGCTAACTTATATTCTAAGATCATAGTTTGAGTCTCAGTTCCACCACTAGTATGAGGTAGCTAAGTGGTATAGTGGATAGAGTACTGGGTCTAGAGTCTGGGAGACCTGAGTTCAAATCTTGCTTCAGACACTTACCTAGCTGTGTGATTTTGGGCAAGTCACTTAACCTCTATCTGGCTCAGTTTCCTCAACTGTAAAAGGAAGATAATACTAGTATTTACTTCTTGGGGTAGTTGTGAGGATCAAATGAAACAATATTGATGAATGCTGGGTGTGCACCTGGCCTGTTTTAGGTACTACATAGTGCTAGTCATCATTATCATCATTATTTTACCTTTGGATGATCTTGGAAAATTTATTTGAGCTCCAGAATAAAGATATCACCACACATCAGAGCCAGCTTGGTAGCTAAATGGTAGATAAAGAGTTGGCCTTGGAGCTTCCAAGACCTAGATTTAAGTATTGCTTCTGACATATATTGTCTACCTGTCACTGGACAAGTCACTTAACCTCTCGGTGCTTCCCAGCACTTCTCTAATACTATAATCAGTATAGTGTCACTGACCTGCATTAGTAGGGGAGATTATTTTACCAGGAGGTGTCTATGACAATGAAAACACAGGTCTACTCCCTCAGGGAAAAACATACACGCACACATAAGAATTACTTACTTTTCAAAATCATTGGAAAAAAAGTGTATGTAGCAGCCATGATTGTGACCCTCATACGTATATGTATATGTATATATGTATACATACATCTCTATGTATATCTGTATCTATATGTATGCCTATATCTATGTATACCTATATATATACACATATACACATACACACACACACATATATATATATATATATATACATCACACAAACGCCTCGTATATTTGTGCAGCACTTTAGAATTTGCAATAAGCATGTGGGTAAATGTTTAACAAACAGCTCTCCAAGGGGGAAAATGTGCCTATGATGCACTTGTAAGTTTAATTTGCATCATTAACACTTTCTCTGTCACTTTCTTAAGCCTAAACAACCAACAAAACAATAAATCAAGCCCTTAGGTGTGAATACTTGCCAAGAAAATTCAACAGCGAGCCATTTCCAGTCCTACTGATCTATATCTTATGTTGGCAACTCAGATGGCTCCAGAGGAGAAACTGAGGCTGGTGACCTTGTACGGCCCTCCCTCGCTTAAATCCAATTCACTTGCAAGTCATGGCATCACCTTCCTGATGTCATGGTCCTCTTCAAGAATATAGGACAAACAATAACAAAAAATTTAACAATCAACTCAGTTTGAGTTGCTCCCAGCAGACAGATCTGGTAGTACAATCATTATTACACTCGTTTTGCAGCTAAGCCAACAGAGGTGTCAAAAATTTGATCAAAATCAAGCAACTGTTAAATTTAGGAGACAAAATTCAAAGTTAGGTCTTCTGATTCTAAATCCTTTCTCCTATAACCCGCACAAAAGCTTGAGGTCTTTGCCACTGTGGTTTCTAAACAAGACAGCAGATTTACTGCATAAAAAGACCTTAGGGTTTATCTGGTCCAGAGGAGTCAAATATGCAGCCTGCAATACTCCGGAGTGCATCCCAAACCAGATTAAAGTGTTATTGGCGAAGACTTAACAAAATAAATAAAGACTACAACAGAAGACAGATAACATTACACTTCAAAGCTAAGTCAATAGTAGCCCACTCTGATCTTTAGGAAAGGATTAGTGGTCCCCCTTTCTATTCGAGTTTGAGACCATGGCCAACTTGTCCTTTTACAGATGCAGAACTTAAGACCCATGGGGAGGAAGTGATTTTCCCACGGTCACACACTTATACAGAGCAGAGCAGAAATTCAAACTTAATTCCTCTGACTCCAGAGCCTGTGTTCTCGCTCCTATACCATTAGACCTCAGAATCATCTACACAGGAAAGACTCACAGTGTTGCTGGAAAAATGCCCTTACTATTCCTTTGAGAACGTTTAAACAAATAAAAACCTTCAAGCCTATGACATCCTGATACCTTCTGTACATTGGTAATTACTGTCAGGCGCTATTTGGATTTTACTGCTCTCCAGAAACTAGAGTTGAGCTCACATGATTAGCCCAAAAGCAAACAGCAAAGTCTCCTATTCCTTGGCACTAGGAACCAGGTACGGTGCCAGGTAATTTGAATTATGTTCCTTTATGCCCATCGAACCATAGCATAATGGGTTTTGTTGAGGATTTCCACAATGGACCCAAAAATCTTGGTGTATTATTGAGCAACCTTCATCCTCCTGGTTTGATCAGTTCTCTCAGGATCTTGTGAATATCTTCAATCTCTACTCTTGGCCTGGGATACACTGGACATAAAGGGGAAGACTGTGCCCCAAGGTTGAGTCTCCCAGGCCCTAAATGTTGACCAGGGTTGCAATTAATGGGCCATGAAACTAGCCCAGTAGAAGGCAGAGAAGAGAGAGAAGTAAGGCACCATGATAAACCCTGACACTAACTGGCCTATGAACAAATAAAACTAAGTTATAATTCCCTTCAAGTTCATTCCAAAGACCTCCTTCTTTACAAATATCTATGGTCCAGCCAATTGTGGAAATTTGCTTGCCAATACAATGATCTCTTCTATACTGCAGAGGTGAGGGGTGTAATGCTCCCCTTTCCCTTCAATAATCTGGAAAATCCATGTAAAATATTTTGGCACTCCCTTTATATCAGGGAGGAAGTCTGAATTATTATGGTATTAAAAGATGAAGTATGGGTGAGAGCGCCATGGAATGACCTAGCGTGGACTGGCTCCTTGGGAGTCTGCCTCATATCGCGAACTATTGGTGAACTTTGCTTTTCTTTGGCTGAGAGGACTTGAGTGGGGTTCTATCAGCAGGACCTGGCATGTTGGTGTTTTGGGGTTTCCAGAGCAACCCTAACCCGCTTTATGGGTGACCTCTTCATTTTTATGGTTCCCTGATACCGGAAACACTGCTAATCTCAAGCTCTTCTCCAGCTGGGACTGGAAGGTCCTGTTAGGTCAGACAGCTAGGTCTCAGGCTCTCAGTCCTGTTTGGTTATTTTTTGGAGAACATGGATATGTGCGCAGCTTCTGAAGAATGGAGGACAAGGACAGATGCCCCATCTGGAAGTGTAAGCCAACTTCTTTCAGTTCTCTCAGTGCTAAGGAACTGGGAAAACTCAAGGCATTTTTTTTGTAGGTTTTTTGCCCTATTTTTGTTTTGTTTGTTTTTAGAGGCTTACTCTCAAACCTTCCTTTACAGAGGAAGGGACTTCCAGGCCCTATGCCTGTAGCTCCCAAAAGTTCGCCTTTGGGTTGTCTTTTGCAACATTGGGAAACATTTAGTTTCTCTGGAGGCCTTAAAAAGGAAAAGCTAGTTGTTTTTTGCAACACTGTTTGGCCTCGAAAACCACGAATCATGGCCTGTTTTGGGGACTTTAAAAGATAATACTCTCTTGCAGTTAGAATTATACTGTCGCAGAGAAGAAAAATGGATCGAAGTTTCCTACTTAATGGCCTTAGTTGAACTTTCTGGGAACACAGTTCTCGGGAAAGATTGTGAGATGCTTGAAGCTAGAGCCTCTCCACAAAGGGGCAACAGAAACCAATTAAATGACCCTCTTCCTATGGCTTCCGCCCCAGCCCCTCCCCTCTTAGGGACTCCTACTCAGGTCCAGGTCATTGGTCTTGCTGAGGTGCTTCCCTCTGAGGCCCCTCCCCACTCAGGGACTCCTGCACAGGTGCCAGTCACAGGTCCCACTGAGGAAGTTCCCTCAGCCCCTTCTGCTGCACCCCAACCCTTTTCCCCCTGGTTTCTCTTCCCTTTTCCTCTAGCCCAATACCCCTCATTTCCTGCCCCCTACACCATCCATATCTACTACCCTGCATCTCCCAGCATGGCCCCTCCTCCCTCTGGAGACCCCAGGGTGCCAACACCCTGGGTCCTACCGAAGAGTCCAACTTGGGTCTTCTCAGCCAAAGAAAGGTAAAGTTTGTTGATGATTCGCCATATGGGGTGGACTCTTGAGCTGGTCTATGCTGGGTCGTTCTATGGCGCTCTCACACCACATGGAGGGAAGATGGGGTCTTATATACAGAGGAATCTAGGGGTGGTCTAGAGGAGGAGCTTCAGGAAGAGTCAATGAGGTCAGACTCCAGTAATGAGTTTGGGGAGGGACTTCAGGAGGAGTTAATGAGGTCAGTGCAAGGGTGGATCAATATTTTGATAGGCTCAAGGGTGGGAAGTAGATGAACAATGGAGGGCTAGGCTAGTAACAGAGGTTTGGGCCCAGCCACAAAAACTTATGGCCTCTGCAAATGCCTCATCAAATGGGAAGATTTAATCAGACTTCAAGGGGTTTCCTAGAGCCTGTACCTCAAAGATTCAAGGAGAGCTCAAGGGGGTCCCAGAGCCTGCACCTCATCACCACAGAATGGACATCCCAGAAGAGTTTTTATTATGACAGAGTCCTTTAAAAATTTCAATGCCTAAGGTGCCACAACACCAGGTGGGCCTGAGTTATACCACACTGTCCCTGACCTGTGTAGAACAAAGATATAGCTCCAGTGTATCTTGCTAAACTAGTCCCTGTGAAAGAGCAAGTACCTTACCCTGCTTCTCTTCAGATCTAAAAGGATGGGGATGGGCCAGATAAAATGTCACTTTTTTAGATAATCTTGGTTAGTTTCACTGGACCATCTTCCCCACTCTCTGGGAGGTGAAAGAGGAGAATATGTTGGGAAATGTGGGTGATATAAAAACAAAATGTATCCATTAAATACTAATGTTCCAGATTCCTTTTTTTTCCTAAGTAAAGATGGATGGCTTATTCTCTATATCTTTCCAATTTTATTTCAATAAATACTAAATAATTTTTAAAAATCAAAACAGATAAAGCATGTTGATATTACACAATATTTTACATATATTTTGTGCATTTCTGAGTTTCTAAATTTTTTTGTGTGTCATTTTTTGTTCTTTGCTAGTCATAGGCTGGTTCCACAAAATTCTCAAAAATATGCCATTTAATTTCTTATGCCAGCTCACAATATATCAAAACCATAATAGGAAAGTCATGATGTGGAGGGAATAACTGTACTTATTTATTACAAGGGAGGGATTTTATTTGGGGAGAGTGAAGCAAAACAGAGGGTGTAATGGTAATGGGAATTTGAAGATCTTCCCAGACCCTTAATAGATCAAATGGAGCCTGTTGTGAGAGGAGTTTGCTGCACAGGTGGAGCAGCAAGAAGTGGAACAGAAAATGAGTCAGAGCAGTTCGAATGGAGGGAGGAGAGACAAGCAAACAGCTAGGATTGTGAGTGTTTGTTTGTTGGAAGGCCCAAGCAGGGGAAAGGCTTTGGGATGGTGTTGCTTCCTGCAGTGATAAGGTATATAAACTTATTTATTGCTAGGATGGATTTGGTTTTCTGGTGTTGGGATTTGGCTTTCTGATGTTGGAATTCAACTTTCTGGTGTCTGGATAAATGTTTTGCTTTGGTCTTCTATATGGAGAGTCTGTTATATTTTGGGATTCAGAACTATGTCAGCATATTCATAGTCACCATGGGTGCTGTGAATATTGACTTGGCAATACAAAGGGCTATATGATAACCCCCACCCAAAAAAAAAAAAAGAAAGAAAAGAATATCAATGCAGCTTTTATTTTTAATCAACAGAACAGGAGATAATTCAGAAGAAGATGCATTTTAACAAAGTAGTGTTGAAACCTCTATGTAAAATTTAATAGGGATTTCACTAGTGTAAGGAATTCCCAGATGTGTGTAATAGTAATCAGTTTAGCAAGATACTTAGCACTTAGTACCTTGGGGCTAAGTGTGGAAGGTGCAAACTCTGTCCCCCTGTTGAGAAGGCATGAACTCCCCTGTTGATGTGGAAGAAGGAGATTGGCTGAGATGTGTATATAAGCAAGAATTCCAGAGACAGAGAGATAGAATTGGAACGCTGCTCCTGCTGAAGGAAGAATTGTGGAGACTGAAGCCAGGAGAGAGGGAGAGGGAAGAGGGGAGAGGGGAGAGGGGAGAGGGCAGCATCTCTAAAATGTACAAGCTTAAAGAGATTACCTAGAGAACAGAGAAGTGGTTTACCCAAAGGTCTTAAAGATAATATACATCAGAAGTAGCATTTGAACTCAGGTCTTCCTGGTTCCAAGGCCAGCTACCTCTAATTAAAAAGAATGATAAGCTATACCTAATAGAGATGCACAGTTTCATTTTTAATTTTTTTTCTGGTCCCTTTTTTTTGACACAAGGAAATATTCATGTTTGTTGACATTTATCAAGTTCATAATAATATAATGAAATAAAAATAATAAAATTAAAAAATTTATAATTCCTGAGAACTCTTAAGCTGACCCAAAACTACCTATGGGCAAATATTTCTTACTTTATTATTATTTTTTGGTGGGTGGAAGCAAGAATTAAGTGAAGGAGAAAGGGAATCTGTTTTCTGTGTATATTGATATGCCTATGAATATCTTTTAAAAATATTTTTATTTAAATAGTATTTTATTTTCTTCCCCAATTACATGTTCAGAAAAATTTTTACATTCATTTTTACAAGATTTTGAGTTCCAAATTTTTCTCCTTCACTCCCTTTCCCTCTTCTGAAAATGGTAGGCAATGTGACATAATTTATACATGTGCTATCACGTAAAACACATTTCCATATTCATCACAGTTGTAGAAAAAGAAGCAGATCAAAAGGAAATAAAGCCATGAGAAAGAATAAAGAAATAAAAATATGCTTTGATCTGCATTGTCTATGAGTATCTTGATACACTGATACCTACAAGTGAGTATGATAACGTACCACAGACTGTGACATGGCATCTGGACCAGCAGCTGCTAAAGTCAGCACGTCCTTAGATATGTCTTAGATATATGTGACAGATGGACAGTGAGAGTCAATTCAATTATATTAAATGCTTACAATGAAGTGAGAGAGGGCACTGTGCTGGGTATTGATTATACAAATTAAGTTAAATTTTTAAAATTAAATTAAATTTTTAAAAAAATGATTTCTGACTTCAAGGAACTTACATTCCACTAGGGAAAGACAAGGCATACACAAATACATAATATCATATCACATAATGCATATTAAATAAGTGGCATAATAAAAACAAAATCTAAAAGTGAGAACAGCTAGTAATAATATTAAGCATCATAAAATAGAGGGGGAAGGGAAAGGAACATTATTAAGTATCTACCATGTGTCAGGCATCGCGCAATTTATAGATATTATCTCATTTGATCCTCACAATAACCCTAGCAGGTAGGCACTGCTATGATCTACTTTTTACAGTTGAAGAAACTGAGTCAGATGGAAGCTAAGCAACTTCTCTTAGGGCCATACAGCTAGTCCAAATTTGAAATCAGGTCTTTTTGGTTCCAGGCCCAGTGCCCAATGCACTGTGCCACCTTGTTTACTAAGATGCTCAGGTAGAGTTGAAAGAATATCCTCTTTCTCTTCTTTCTCTCCTCTTCCTCATCATCAATGAGATATTAAAAATGAGCAATCAATATTTGAACCAGACAAAAATAGAATTATATATAAATATACATGTATATTAAGACGGAAAAGTTCTCAGAATTACATAAAATCAGTTTAAAATTCAGGTACAAAGACTATTAGTTGGAACATATTTTAAATAAAATGATCACATGCATTTTTTTTTACAGAACTGGATTAAAATTTTTTATATGGCAAAATTGTAGGGTAAAAGATCTTCACCAGGTGCAAAGAATAAGGCAGAGAATTTCACATCATACTAGGAAAGATGTCTTATGGAGAACAAGGAGCAGCTAGGTGGCACAGTGGATAGTGCCAGACCTGGAGTCAGGAAGACCTGAGTTCAAATTCAACCTCAGACACTTACTAGCTACATGACCACGGGCAAGTCACTTAATCCTGTTTGTCTCAATGTCCTCATCTATAAAATGAGCTGGAGAAGGAAATCGCAAACCTCTCCAGTATTTTTGCCAAAAGATCTACAAAATGGGGTCACAAAGAGTCAGACACAACTGACAACAACAAAAACAACATAGAGGAAACAGGGTCCCATTAAAGGTTTTTGAACCTAGAATTAAGATGATTGAATTACCACCATAGTGCTATAGAAAGAGAATTAAAGTGGGATTCACCATACCTGGATTTTTCCTTGTATTTTTATTCCTAGCACCTAGAACAGTGCCTGGCACATAATAAGTACTTAATAAATGAGCTGACTTGAGGTCAT
This sequence comes from Pseudochirops corinnae, assembly GCA_028646515.1. Lineage (NCBI taxonomy): Eukaryota > Metazoa > Chordata > Mammalia > Diprotodontia > Pseudocheiridae > Pseudochirops > Pseudochirops corinnae. Next base: position 70,464,748 of record CM053591.1, read on the forward strand.
GAAGAGTCAGGCACAACGAAATGATTGGACAGTACCAATACCAACAGAAAAGAAAACCGTAGGAGGTAGCGAATCACTATCCCAGGATGGTGACCACAGGTACAGGACATTAACAAGAAGTCAGAGGCACACTGATAGGACTGTGAAAGAAATACAAAATGAATAAGGATAAAATACAGTGAGTTCTCTAGTAAAAATACCTAGCAGGATTTAACAGCAATTGTGAAGGTGGAGATGAAGGCAGAGTAGATTCCGGGTATAGGATAATGGCCTGTGTGAAGACACATAGGTAGGAGATAGCACGTCCAGTTTAGGGAGCACCTGGTTAGTTTGACTGGGACGCAGTATCCATGGAAGAGCACAATGTGGAGCCAGATTGCACAAGTCCTTAAAAGTTAGGCTTAAGTATTTGTTAGTTTAGAGTCAATAAATCACCATGAAAAGTTCTGAGCAGAGTAGTGATGCTGTTAAATCTGTGCTTTAGGAAAAATATTTTTAGTTAATCATATGAGCTCAACTCCAGTTTGTGGAGAACAGTAAATCCAAATAGCATCTGACAGTAATTATCAATGTACAGAAGGTGTTAGTATTTCAAAGTTTGAAAATTTTTTTTTTTCCATCATCCTCAGAGGGAAAGTTGGGTATTGTGCCAGAATAGTCTTTCCTATGTTGTAAATGGTTCTAATCTAAGGTTTAGCAGTATAGGAGCAAGAATAGTGGCTCTGGAGTCAGAGGAATTGAATTTGAACCCCTGTTCTGCTAATTATAAGTGTATGACCTTGGGAAAGTAATTTCTTCCCTCTCGACATTTATTTCTGCACATGTAAAATGAAGGGTTGGTCTGGATGAACACTAATATCCTTTTCAGCAATAAATCCTCTGACTTGTTTAGACAGCACAGTGGCAAGAGTTCATTTTTGAACTGATTATGGTAGAGAGAGAGATTTGAAATCAAAATGCATGGCTCTGAATTCTGCCTCCTAAACTTAGTAGTTGTGTGATTTTGGCCAAATGATTTGATATCTCCGTTTGCTTGCTTGCAAAATGAATATCCTAATGCCTTGTAAAGGATAGATTTAAATTAGAAAAAATCAAGGTGTAAAGACAAGTCAAGTGGTTGTTTCAGGTAAGAAGGCTTCGACTGGAGTGGCAAGTGAAAGGAGAGAAGGAAATGGGTACAAGAAATATAACAGAAGTAGAATTGGCAGGAATTGGGGATTGATTGGATATGGGGGTGGCAATGGAAAGAGAAGAAAAAATATGACTCAGGTTATCAACTGGGGTGACTGGAAAGATGGTAACAGCCTCAACAGAAATAGGAAGTTTAAAGTACCGAGACATTTCATCAGAAAGAGGATAACTTCAGGCTTGTGTATGTTGGGATTTGAAGTGTCAATAGGACAACCAAATAAAATGTCACCTAGGGAGCTGAAGATGCAGATCTCGAGTTCACAAAATGGATCAGCAAAGTAGAGGTGCGTAAAAGTTCCTTCTGTCCTCTGTGAACTATCGGCCCTGCACAACTGATATCCCTAAGCACAATTCTGGCCATGTCACTCCCCACCAAAAGAAGCTTTGGTGATTCTTTATTTCCTCTACAATAAAATACAAACTCCTTTGTCTTTTCAGACATTGTTGGCGGTACTTAACTTTGAACACAATCAAATAGTTCTGCTTCCATCTACTATCTACACACCATTGAATAAATTCTCTATATTTTAAAAACTCTCTCTCCTTACCTCTGTGTCTTGGAATTCCTACTCCCTTTAATAGTCAATAAACATTCATTAAGTGCCTCCTATGCTCCAGGTACTGTGCTAAAAAAAAATGAGAACAATCTCTGCTCTTAAGAAACTTACATACTAATGGGGAAAGACAATATGTCAAAGGAAACTGAAAAATATGTGTGTGCATGGGTTGGGGGGTGTGCAAGAAAGGCAGGATGTCTGCACAGTCCTAACCAAGCAGAGCGGCTAATGGAAAGTGAAGAATTTAGCTGGGAAGTTCTGAATCCTCTATAAAGTAAAGCTTTTGGGGGAATTTATTGTTCTGCCCTCCAGCCAGCACTCCAATCACAGGGAAAAGGCAGCTAAAAGTGCCTGATGGTATTGAATATCAAAACTGGATCAGTCTCCATGATGGTATGATTTCAGGTGATGAGTTTATCCTAAGGGTGGCATGACACTGTGGAGTGGAAACCAGTCAGCAGCTGATGGAAGATGAAGAACCTTCAAGGCTTATGTCAGATGTTAACTCCTAAATGAGAGGTCTTCTTTGACCCTTCACCAAGTCAGTGTTCTCGTCAACTGGTAAAATTATTCTGTATATACTTTACATTTACTTATCAGCTTGCATGCCGTATCTCCCTCAAAAGAACATAAACTCTTTGAGAGAAGAAATTGTTTTGTTTTTTCTTTGTATCCTCAGTACCTAGCACATAGCAGGCAATTAAATACTTATTGAATGGAACTGAAACCCTGAGAACAGCTAAGACTGCTATAGAGAGAGAAGAGAGGCCTTGGGGCGTACCTGTGCTTAGGAGGTGGGAAATGGATGATGATCAGGAAAGGAGAAAGGAGAAAGGAAAGCCACTCACGTAAGAGGAGAACCTAGAGAGAGAAGTGTTGTCTTTGCCAGGGGAGAAGAGGAATCCAAGAGGAGTGGTCTACAGTGATAAAAGCTGGAGAGGTCAAGAACAGTGGGGACTGAGAACGTACAAGGAAATAAAGAGTTTTAAGATTATTGATAATCGCTGAGTGAACAATTTCAATATAGCATTTCGTTCATATGCCAGACTGCAAGGAATCAAGATAGAGACTGTGAGTCAAGGTGTGGCAGTGAAAGAGAGAAGAGATATAAGACCATAGCTTGAGGGGATTTCAGGGAACGGGTTTTGTTGTTGTTTTATTTTGTTTTGTTTCATTTGGTTTTTAGACAATGGGATAGACCTGAGCATATTTGTAGGCATTAAGGGAGACTCCAATAAACAGGGAAAACCTGAACATAGGAGAAAGAATAAGAAGATAATGAATGGGGCAAACTCCCAGGGGCAACCATCAGGGATAAGATCAAGGGCACAAGCAGAAGGATTAGCCTTGGCAAGAAGGACTTCTTCAGCTTCTGGAATTGGAGCAAAGGAGAAGAGGATGAGTAAAGATTTTGCGTGATTTTGAGGTTAGAATAAGGAAGAGAGGAAGCTGCAGTAGGATGGACTCAATTTTTCTAATAACGACCTCTACCAACATTATTTTATAAAATTCTTTAATATAATTCTCATTTCTTGAAAGAAGGAGGGCTGTGAGTGACAGTGAAGGCTTGAGGAGAGAAGAGGTTTTTAATTTCTACCATGAAGACTGTCACAGAGATTCAGAGAAGAATAAAAGCATTACTATGCAATAGTGAAGACTCAATTGAGTTTGATAACATTAATTTTGAAAGGACTCAGCACAATCCTGTGATTTCTTCCAGGATTATTCAGCAGTTTAGGAGTAGGAACAGATAAGGCCATTGGTGGGGATATTCTGTCGTTCAGGATTAGAAGAACATTAATGATGGTAGGACAGAGGGATAGGGGATTCAAAGGTGGAGAACAATGTCTTCTTGAACTGTTCAACTCCAGGGTAAAAATTGTGAAAGAACATGAGGCAGAGGCAAAATGTACTGAAAGAAGAGGAAAGAAGAAAGGATTAGAGGCTACAGTGAGGACAAAATGTAGGTCTAGGAGAAGCGAGGCATAGGGAGAGATAAGAAATCAGAAAATTATCAGAGAGGAATTTCAGAGTCCAAAATCCTGGGGTAAGAACTGTTTGGAGTGATGGTGTCTAACACTGTGAACAACCAAGAGTGAGTGGAGATGTAGGTCAAAGGAGTTGGACTGGTTGAAAAATTGGAAGGTCAGATTACTCAAAGGGATGTCAATATTAATACTGAAGTCCTTGAGTGTGAGGACAAGGATTGGATTGGAGAGGAAAGTTGTTAGCTAGGTCTAAAATTCCGTGAAAAAAGAAGAGTGATTTGGAGACTGGAATTGAGCTAAGCACAGAATTGAGTTAGGACAAGAGGGACCCTTTAAGCCACTTTAGAGAAGTCAATTTGTGCCTAGACTATAGTTATCTTAAATTCATTCGTTCTGCTTTTAAATTTTGTTTTGTTTTTCTTTTTCTTTATTTGAACAGCAAAAAGTCCTTTCCCCAAATCCTAAACTTGTCTCAATTCGAGTAATAGACAAAGGGGTGTGTCTGCATTAAGATCAAGAGGACCAGGGGGATCAGATTATCTCTATAGGCCAGATGTGGTGGCCACAACAGTGACAGTTGGAGCTCCCTATCAGAGAGATGAACACACAAAGAGAAGGCCAAGAGATATGAGTGAGCAGCATTCCCTTCTTAACTAATGTATTCCCTCACATTAATTTGCAAGGTAATCATGACTGGCCCTCTGAGCTTTGGGGGACAGAGATTAGATACAAAGGTTCTGGTCTTTTCTATGGGGGACTGCAAATGGACTGGGCAGTAAATGCTGTGAAAATGGATATCAAGCAGATGGGTTGATCCATTAATGGATAAAGAAATGGATAGAGAGGGAAAAAACATTACTAAATATATTTAGATGTATTTAGATTGTTAATCCAATCTGGCAGACTGAATATATATGCTGGTCTTCAATTTTGCAAAATGCATTATTCAATTTTAACAAATGTTAACTAAATAATGAATTCTTATTAAAAACCAGTACTATGCCTCCTCTTTCTCCCTCCCTCTGAATACTAAGTACTTAGGAGAACATGAAGGACAATTGCTTATAAATACTCATGTATGTAATGATTCACTAATATGATTTGGTGGGAGAATCCCTGGATCCAGAAGTAGGAGACTGTGGAATTATTGATTCCCAGCTCTGCTAACACAGGCCCTAGGTGACTAACAACTCATTTCAGCAATCATTCTTTTCACCTATATGGAATGAAAACACATGAGCTTTTTTGTTCCTTCTAATGTTAAATCCTCTGATCACTTAGAGCCTTGAAGACAGTCATCGAGAATCTTTTTTTTGGTGAGAGAGGGGTGAATTTACTTATTTTTAGATTTTTCCTTTTTTATTATTATGAACTTGATTTATATCAACAAGCATGGCTATTTTCCTACCCAAAGAAGAATAGAAAAAGATGACTGTATATGAAACCACGACTCTCCATTAAGTATAGTTTGGCTTTTTGGTTTTGACATATTTCCAATGTAGCATCGTAGTTTCCACACTAGACCTACTTGTCTGTCCTTTTTTGAACTTCTTTCTGTTTTCTTAGATTTATTTTTTAATACTCCCTTGACACTCCTTTCCTTCTTTTTTTCTTGCTTTTTGTCACTATGGCGAATCCCCACCATCCATCTTAACTTTTCCTTCAAACCTTTTCTCAAGATGGCCATGGCACCCCGTCTCCTACACTCTCACCAAAAAATTAAGGCCATTCACCCAGGGCTCCCTCTTCTTTCCTTCCACTCATCACCATATCCATCCAACATCATACCATCATACCTTTCTTCATTCCAGTCTCTGATGAAGTTTGAGCTCCTTAATAAAACCAACTCCTCTATATTTCCATGTATTTCCATATTCTCCAATAGATTACCTGTGCTATAATTCTCACCCTCTAATATTAAGCTTTCTTTATTTGCATGTTCATTCCCAATTCTACCCCATCCTTAAAAAAAAAAATCTCAGTAGATCCTACTAGTTATCACTCTATAACTGCTCTCACCCTTCTCACCTAAATTCCTTGAGAAATTAATCTACACTCAGTGTCTATACTTCCTTTACTTTTATTTGCTTCCAAATTTGCTACTACCTGACTTCTGACTTCATCAAAATTTCTCGCTCCAAATTTACCATTGATTTTTTCATTGCCAAATCTGATAGCCCTTTCTCAATCTTTTTTTTTCATTCTTTAACTCTCTACCACATTGATTATCTTCTTATCTTCCTGCTTATTCTATCCTGTCTAGGTTTTCATGACTCTGTTTATTCTTGGTTTTCTTTCTAGAAAGATCATATAACTGATCTTCTCATTCTCCTTTGTTAGATCTTCAGCCATATTATGGCCACTAATTGTGAGTGTTTCCCAACATTCCATCCTGGGTCAGTTTCTCTTTTATCATATCATATCAACAAGCATGGCTATTTCCCTACCCTCATTTGTTGATCCCATCTGCTCCCATAGGTTCAGTCATCATATCTATCATGCTTTAGGAGAGACCCGAAGTGGCAGGTGCTAAGTAGATAAATCACTGCTAACACCTCCACCACCAACTCCCCTTGGGCCATCGTGGAAAGAGGCCCAAACACAGAACCCTTGAGGCCAAGAACAGGTGTACCCCCCAGACCAATAGTCCTCCTTCATTCAAACCTGTGGAGAAGGAATCTACCATTCCCACCAATACAACCATCACTAACTGCTGACTAGCTACCACTGATGGGGCAGACAAACCAGCCAAACTGAAATACCAAGGTATACTGAAAGGGAGATAGTAAGCATCATATGCCTGGTGGTAATATCATCACCACTAGCTTCCATTGGACCATAATGAAGACTGCTCAGGATATAAAGTCCAAGAATTCTGGAAAGAGTAGTGCCCCTATTCCTTGACCACTGCTCTTGCTTTCAGCCAGGTCCCCAAAGCAACCACAGAAGTAACCTGATGGGGAGATGTAACCTGAAACTACCATTGCAAATGTCCTGCTCAATCCTTACTTCCTTACCAGCCACAGCTACTGAAGGCCCCCAAAAGAAAGTTCTTCCTCCCAAAGTCCTTGGCACTATCAAATGGTTCAATATTAAACAGATACAGTTTTATTGATGGAAATTATATTAAGAAACATCCATTACCAATTGTTTTGCCATTGTACTCTAAAATCCACTGGGTCTTTCTGTCTGACTTGCAACTGAAACTTCCCACATATATTGTTCCCCCTACTAGAACATGTACATCAAGAGAACAAGATTTTTCTCTTTATGTCCTCAGTACTTAGCAATAGAAAGTGTTGAATAAAACATGGTGCTTTTTTCATTCATTCATTCATTCTGTGACGATGATTCTCATATCTATGTCTAGTCTCCTTTGAGTTCCAGCCCTGCATCACCAAATGCCTATTGGACATTTCAAACTGGTTGTCCCATGTACAAAAAATGAACTATTATCTTCTTTCTCCCCTCCATCCCCCAGAATCATCCTCACTTCCAAACTCTCTTATTACTGTGAAGGGCACTACCATCCTCCCAATTATGCAAATTTTCAACCTGGGTGTTATCTTTGATTCTTCATTGTCATTCACACTCTTGGTTGCCAAATCTTGTCACTTCTATCTCATAATGTTGTTGTTGTATAGCAAGTACATAGGTCCCTTAGTGAAACCAAAAGCTACAGGCTGTCTCAGTTTCAGACACTGAGCTCTCCGGCTTTGGGATTTGGGGGTTTCCAGTTCCCCAGAGCAAAAATAGTCCCTGACCTCAAAGATTTTGCATTTTAATGAGGAAGACAACATGCATATAGATACATACAAATAGCATAGAAAGTAGATGGAAGGTAACCTCACAGCTAGAAAAACTATAAAAAGACTTCCTTCAGTCTTTTGAGCTGAGCCTTAAAGGAAACCAGGAATTTCTAGTGGTAGAGGAAAGGAGGGAGGGCATTCCAGGTAGGGATTATAACCAGTGTGAAGGAATGGAAACGGGAAAGAAAGAGTCATACATTACGAATAGCAACTAGGGCAGCATGGCTCTACCACAAAGTGTTTGGAGGGGAGTTATGTACAAGAAGAATGAAATGATAGGAAAGATCCAGCTTTAAATGCCAACAGAGAAATTTATTTAATCCATGACATGCTCTCTTAGACATCATATACAGATGACTTCTCTCATATGACATCCCATAACTCACACAGAAACAACAGTCCTTCAGGCCATCATCACCTCTTGCCTAGACTATCAAAATAGCCTTCTAATTGGTTTCCCTGCCTGGTGTCTCATGTCTCCAATCTATGCTCCACACACCTGCCAAAGTGATTTTTTTAAAGCATAGCTCTGATATCACCCCACTAATTGATAGACTCCAGTGGCTCCTCATTAAAATCAGAATCAAATATCACCAAGGTCCCAAAGTCAGAGAACTGAGTGTCTGGGACTGATAACCTGTAGCTTTGGGTTTCACCAACTAAAGAGTCTATGTGCCTACTATTCAGTGTAAGAAAAGACAGTGGAATGAGCATTGTATCTGGAGTCAAGGACTTGGGACCAAATTGTGGCTGTGCTACTTTCAACCTGTATAATCTTGGGCAAGTAATTTTATCTCTCTGAGCCTTAGCTTCCTCATCTATAAAGGGAGAGAGGTGGACTAGCACCTTTAAGGTCCATTTCATCCCCAAATCTATGATCCATTATTTAGTAAAGTGTCTAGGACATAGCAAGTGCTTACTAAATGCTTTTGATTGATTGTAAGTCTATATCTTTTTTTCCTTTTGGAGTATCATATTCCAATATTTTCTCTTCTTTATCATAGTTACAACTAAATCTTGTGTGGGATCCTGACTGGTTCTTTGGTATTTGAACTTTTTCTTTTTTTGTTTTGGAGGAAGGAAGGAAGGGCAATTGGGGTTAAGTGACTTGCGCAAGGTCACACAGCTAGTAAGTTGTCTGAGGTCAAATTTGAACTCAGGTCCTCCTGACTCCAGTGCTGGTGCTCTATTCACTGTGCCATCTACCTGACCCCTGAACTTTTGCTTTCTGGCTGCTTACAATATTTTTCTTTAATATGTAGGCTCTGGTTTTGGAGTATGACATTTTCTAGAGTATTTTCAGTTTGAGGTTATTTTCAAGGGGTAATTGGTAGGTTCTTTCTATTTTTAACTTGACCACTGATTCTAATAGACCCAAACAATTTTTTTTATGATTTCGTGAAATCTGATATCCAATATTTTTGTTTGGTTATAATGTTTAGAAAGTCTAAAGATTTTAAAAATTATCTTTCTTTGACCTATTTTCTGTCAGTTGTTTTTGATAGTAACTATCTTAACATTTCCTTCTATTTTTTCAGTCTTTTGATTTTGTGCTAATATTTTTTGCTGTCTTGTGGAATCATTGAGCAAATTGCTTGATTTTATTCTTTTTTAAAATTTTATTTCATTCTACAACACCCCCCACCCCATTAGATGTTAATGGGATGTATGTACCTGATAGGCACTGTATAACTCAGGGCTGGGGAACCTATGGCCTTCTAGGTCTTTGGGTGAGGCCTTCTGCCTGAGTCCAATCTTTTTTTTTTTTTTTTTTTTTGCTTTTTGGAGGGAGGAAGGCAGGGCAATTGGGGTTAAATGACTTGCCCAAGGTTATATTGCTAGTTAAGTGTTAAATGTCTGCCACCAGATTTGAATTCAGGTCCTCCTGACTCCAAGGCTAGCACTTTATTCACTGCACTCCCTATCTGCCCCTCCTTTTTATTCTTAAGGGAATACATTTCTTGGGTAAGACTTTTCCACCTTCTCCTCCAGGCTAATTATTCTCTTTTCAATTCCCTGCTCCCCAGCTCTAATTTCATTTATAATCTTATTTTTTTTATTATTGTTTCATTTATTTTAGCCCCTCTTTGTCCAAGATAATTTATTCCTCTGAAGGAGGCTAGACCTATCATTGGATAGTTATTTTGTTTCTGGGTTTCCTTCTCAGGCTTCTCCTAACCTATAGTATTTCCTCATTACACTAGGTATTTTCTTCTGTTTACTCATATTTTCACCCTCAGTTTGTTGATTTGGGATAATGTCCTTGGGACAGTCCCCTCCAGCACTCCTGGGACAATTGGATGGGTCTTGTTTGATCCTTGTCCACTTTGTAGTCTGGATGCTGCTGTTGCTGCTAACATAAATGAACTGGCTACCACTAGGATATACCTCAATCCCTATATTTTGTTTCAGTCTCCTGGTGGTCCCCCATATATTTAGGATTTAACTACACTCTATCTCTTTTTTTGTATAATGCTCAATCTGAAGTTGGTTCCATCTCCCAATGGGGTTCCTCTTCCATCTGGGGAACTGAGAAGTTAAGTGACTTGCAACCAGGATATATCAGAGGTAGGGCTTGAAACCACATCTTCCCAATTGTCCAGCTCTCTCCACTATACTATACTGACTTTCGTATATAGAAGCATATTAAGGTAGATTACTTAAGAATATGCCTCTTTCCCCAAACACTCCATTAGTTACATTTTTTGTGTTTGTGCTCTGTCTCAACTTGACTTTCTGAATTTGCTGCTTTTATGGGTGACAGTACAAAACAAGCAGCAGATGTTAATAGACTTTGAAATCTAAGAACAACCTGACCTGGGACATACCTAGATTTCAATCAAAATGACTTAAAAAACTGCTCATCCCATTTAAAAATGCTCATTCAATGACTTCAGCCTTTTAAATTTTCCTTTGAAGGAGCTGACTTGTTCTATTTTCAATCCTTCCTGATTCTTTTGTGACTTCTTTAAATCTCAGACCATTCAATGAGTGAAGTCAGACATCAATAGTTGCCTTACACTGCCTAATCCACATATATACGTAACATGTATTCCAAAAGCTACAAAGAGTCTCATTCTTGCATTTTTTCCCCCGAAGAGTTCATGAACCCGGGTTGCTTTGTCCTTCCATTCCCATAGAACTTCAGAGATCGGAAGCTTTTTAAAACACACACTCCCTTCTGGTGACATCAGCTGATCTCCCTGGTATGTGAGAACGAAGGAGGTCATTGTAAGACATGGGCCAAGCTGAGGCAGCAGTGATGAGAGGAAGAGAGGCACAAGGCTTGGTAAGAACTGTGAGTGCATTTTTTCCTCTTAAAAAAAAAAACACAAAACCACACGCCCCCCTACCCTTTCTGCCCTTACCCCCTCCATGACTTTGGCAGAATGTATTACAAAGATACAAACTTTTACCCAAGATTAGGCTTATAAATCTATGGAGCAAAAGCTGAACAATACGTGGGATTTTTATAAACATTGTTTTTTTTTTGAAATTCTGAACTTAAGCAGTAAATAAAATGGATGTTTCTATAGACATAGCATAACAAGAGAATTATATGTTAAGCTACAGATCTCTATTATTTTTTCTTTTAGATATATAATTAATAATATACAGCAATGTAAATTTGACATTTATATATATGTTAAAGATACCATAAATTCAACTTGCAAAGTTGTACTGCTTGCCTAATATTCTGAACACTACAATTTTCAGAGCCAGTCAGTCATATTGGGAAAGACTTTTCTGATTAACCACAGATAGCTCATTTAGAAGAAGCCAACCTTCCTGGAAGAAGCCAGTCTTTGTGTCATTAAAGATCATAGGATGATAGATCAAAAGCTAGAAAGGAGCTCAGAGACCATCTAGTCTAACCCCTTCATTCTACACATTGGGAAACTGAGGCCAAGGGAAGTGGTGTTCTACTAGGTCATATAAGTAATAGATATTAGAAGGGTAACTTGAACCCAAATCCTAAAAAAAAAATTCTTTACGGAAGCAGTAGGGGCACAGAGGATAAAGGGCTGGCTATAGAGTTAGGAAGATCCAACTTCAAGTAACACCTCCCATACTTCCCGAGCTATGTGTGTTCATCAATCTCAGCTTCCTCATCTGTAAAATAATGCCAATAGCACCTACTTCATGCTGTTGTTGTGAGATTAAAAGACTGAATCGCATGTCTGAAAGTTTTGTCTCTGGGCCATGGCCATCATTTGCAGGGGACCAGATCGGGTTCACCATATCCTACAGGTTGCTGAAGTGATGGCAGTGTTCCCAAGGTTCGTGTCTGCAGAGCAGATGGAGCCAGGACATTCTGGAATTACATTTTTAAAACGCATCCTCAACCAAAGGAATGATTGTCTCGTCTATATGGCCAGGATAGTCCAGTAATCTCTTTGGCGTGAAGATAAATAAAGCAGATGTTTGGATAGCTTTCTCTTAAGATTTTGTAAAGCATAATGAACTTGTCATATGATGAAACATCACTAAACTGAACTCTTTAGGAGAGAAGTCTGAATTAACACTGTCTGAATTGCAGACCTTTTGAAAAGAAATACAGAGATCACATGGCCAGTAAGATAGTTGAATAGATACTTTCTATAAATATCTCTAACCCCCCCAAAACCTTCCAAGAAAGGAATTAGGTACCAGCTATGGTCATTACAGTTGAATCTACAAGATAGGAAGACGAAACCCCTATACAAGGTTAGAAAAAACACAAAAAACCTTACAAATTAACACCAGAGAACTTTAATTCAAGCAACTCTTACCCACAATCAACTACGTCATGGTGGATGGCAGCAAACAAGTTAATTCACAGTCTTGTGATTCAATGTCCTTTTATCTTAAACTTCTTTTCTCACTCTTTTCATGTTCTGTCATTCATTGGCACCACAAAGTACACTTTGTCTTCATTTTCTCTTTATTCACTACTCTCAAAGAGGGATTCAAAATACTCTTTGCCTCCCATTGCCATTTCCAGATTCTTTTTCTATCATCACCATCATCTCACAACTTCTCCCCCTACAAAATTCACACTATCCAAATTTATCACCCTATTCAAGTATGAGTTATCATACTTGAAGTTATCTGTCCACTCTCAGGTTCTTTTCCTGTCTTCCTCAATGAGTTCAGTACTTAGTTTCCCAATCTCTCTTTTTATCCCCAATCCTGCCCACATATTAGGAGCCTTCAACATACTTACCTGTGCCCCCTCAAATACCCTATCTTCCCATTTCTTTGATTTATTCTTTTCTTATGACATCCTCCAACACATTTCAACTATACAAGTAGATCTGCCACAAACATTTCACATCCATGTTTGTATACTCTGAAATTCCTTTTTTTGGATTGTAATCTTTTATCATTCCATCTTTCCTTCACTGCAACCTCCATTCTTTCCACCTCTCTGTAATTTTCCAATCAACCCTGCATTGATTATATTCTTCTCCTTTCCCTATCTTGACCCCTTAGCAAATCATTTCATCTTTGCCCTCACTTTTTTTTTTTGCTTTTTTTGAAGGGCAATTGGGATTATGTGACTTGCCCAAAGTCACACGGCCAGTAAGTGTGTCAAGTCTCTGAGGCTGGATTTGAACTCAGATCCTCCTGACTCCAGGGCAGGGGCTCTGTTCACTGTGCCACCTAACCACCCCTACCCTCACTTTCTAATTCCTTGAATTTTTGCATTATCATTAAGCATTCATTGCCAAAAACTAACTCTGGGTTACTCCTATCACATGCCTTTTTTATACCTATTTATATGCCACTAAACAAGGCTAGAGGAAATCACCACTCTGTGATATTAGTTACTAAAAAATTATGCTTACAGAATCTCAGTGGGACACTCATTGAAACCGAACAATCTTTCTGTACCTGCCAAATTGATTTCTTAGCCCACTATAGGGGTGGGGGAGGATGTTCCAAACTTTCTTCTCTCTTTCAAAACTTTCTTCTCTTTTCACAAGTGTTCCCCAGAACTTCCTCCCCCTACTGTCTCATATGAGGACCTTGCCTCATACTTCACAAAAAAAAAAGGTGGGCTTATGAGGTCATTTACTGAGAACTCCCTCTTCTTTCCTCTTCCTCTCACTTGATTCAGACGGCTTCCCACACTGTTTACTCCTTCACTTAGATCTAAGATGAAGAGGGACCCTTTTCCTTGCCAAGGCCAATCCCCTATACATGCACCCTTGATCTCATCCCTATCGGTCTTCTCCAGCAGATTGCCCCCATTCTCTAATCTTCGGTCCCCATATCTATTATGTCCTTTCCTGCTACTTACAAACACACTCATTTCTCTCTCATGCTTAAAAACTCTTTACTTCATCCAAACCCACCTTGTAATTAACATCCTCTATCTCCTACACCTTCATAGCTAAAGTCATTGAGAAAGCCATCTACAATTTATTCTCCTCTTCTCTGTCTCTTCTACACCCTTTGCAGTCTGGTTCCTGACCTCATCATTAAAAAGATATTGCTTTCTTCAAAGTTCACACTGATCTTTCTAGTTGCACCCTTTTCTTTTGCTCTTTTCTCTTCTATCACTTGGTGATTCATCATTTCCTAAGGGTTCAATTATCATCTCTATGCCCATGATTCCTTTCTTCTCAATTTCCTGATTCCTTTCATTCTTCTTTTTTTTTTTTTTTGGTGGCAGGTTGTCTTTTTTTTCCGTTCAGACAATCATCCTTTCAGGTTCATATCTTCAGTGTTTTCCTTGACTCTTCACTCTCACCTACTTTGTCTCCCCCCCCAACCAATCAGTCGCCAATCTGGTTTCTACAACACCTTTTATATTCATACTACTCCCACAACCACCACCCTTTTACCAGACCTCAACACTACTTACCAGGACTACTGAAATAGCATTCTAATTGGTCTCTTTGTCTTAAGTCTCTCCTCATACCAATACATCCTCCCTAGCTTTCAAAGTGATTTCCCTAGAGTGTAAATAAATAGGAGACCACAAACTTCAGTTCTCTCTGTGATCAACTATATAACATCCCGGCATTTAAAGCTCTTCATAACTTGGTCCTTCCTCCCTTTACAATGTTCTTACGCTTTGGTCCAGAGCAGCTAGGTGGTTCAGTGATAGAGTACCAGCCTGGAGTCAGGAAGACTCCTCTTTCTGAGTTCAAATCCAGCCTCAAGAACTTACTAGCTATGTGACCTTGGATGAGTCACTTAACCCTGTTTGCCTCAGTTTCCTCATCTGTAAAATGAGCTGGAGAAGGAAATGGCAAACCACTCCAGAATCTTTGCTGAGAAAACCCCCAATGGGGTCAGACATGACTGGAAAACAATTCAAGAACAACATTTTTGTCCTCACTCTCTTCCTCCATGCTAAATGATATAGCTATGGTGACTATTTGCTATTCCTTACACATGACACTCCATTGCCCATCTTCATGTCTTTGGACTGGCTATCTCTTCATGCCTCTAATTCCCTCCCTCTTTGCTTCCTTCCCTGCTTTGCTTCAAAAGCCAGTTAAAGCATCACTTTCTACAGACGGCCTTTCCCACCCTCACCCAGGCATTAGTGCCTTCCTCTCAGGCATTACTTTCCATTTACACTGTATATGACCTGTAAGTATTTTTTTCCTCCCCTATTAAAAAGTGAGCTCTTTAAAAGCAAAAACTATATTTCTTGCCTTTCTTTGTATTCCTTCCACTTAACACCATGCCTGGGATATAATAAATGCTTACTAAACACTTGCTGACTGGCTGACACATGTACATAAGTAAAAAACAGAATCTCTCATTAGTACAAGTACATTTTGTGGGAAAGTGAGAAATGAAGGAGTTGTGGAAGCTGAATGTTTACACAGGGCTTGGTGAAGAAAAGGTGGCTACCTCTTTTAAAAAATTTTTTAATTAGGTGGGGAAGGGCTCAGAGAGGAAGTGGGATTTTAATAGCTGTCTGAATGAGGAAAGGGAGGAAGTTTGGTAAGTGTGGGCAGTAGGAGTGGGATGATTATGAAGAAAGAGGCAGTGAGTGAATTTGCCTGAGACAAGCTGGAAGTAGGAGGACTAAGGCCATGGAGGTAGCAGGAGTAGGTGGGACAAGAGAACAGTCTGTACTTCACCTCCTACTCCCCATACCACTGGTCTCTAGTCATCGTGGAGAAAAATGTGCCTTTGTTGGGCTTGAAAGGTGTGCAAGGAAAGATTGATGAAGAGTTCTTAAACAAACAAGCCAATGTTAAAACCCTCAGAACCGAAACCAGGCTTGTTGCAACACCACGCTGCTGTGTGGTCCGTGTGCAAAGGATGCAAGACAGTGTGGGGGCTGTGAAGCAGCTGCTGTCTGGTGTGTTCCCAGAGGGAGAGACTGACTGAAGGCTTGGCTAAAGAACTGCTATGGGGATGCATCACATAAGCATTCCGAGGAATGTTGGGTAATCATGGCAGGAGACAGACCATCACTTTTCAAGACATAATCTAAGAGCCTCTTGTGGAACTCAAGCATCATAAGACAGAGACAGAGCCATAGTCCTCAACAGATTCTAGGAACAGCATCCCCAGGGCATGCAAAGACCACTCTCACCTCTGTTCCTTTGCACACGTTATAAACCCCTGCCTAGAAGGCTCTCCCTCCTTCTGGCTTTGAGCCCCTAGCTTTCTTCAAAACTCAGTTCAAGGAAACCTCAAGTCTTTCCTGATCCTTCCAGGAGCTAGTGCTTTGCTGTCAAAATTACCTCATAATTATTTTGCATATACTTATGTGTATATAATTGGCTTTCCCCTGATAGAACATAAATTCCTTGAAGGCAAGGATGGTCATTTTTTTTTTTAAGGATGGTCATTTTTTACATTTGATCTTAAATGTCTAGTATAGTTGTGCTTGGCAGAGAGTAGGTGATTAATAAATGCCTGTTGATTAAATAACAACAATAGCATTTATATGGTGCCTAAGGTTTGCAAAGCATTTTACAAACATGATCTCGTTTGATCCTTGCAACAACCCTGTGAGATAGGTGCTATATTATTATTATTCCCATTTCACAAATTGAGCAAACAGAGGCAGACAGAGGTTGAGTGACTTGCCCCATCACATAGCTGATAAGTGTGTGAGGTTGGGTTTGTCTTCCTGACCACAGACCCGCTTCTTTCTACTGTACCACCTAACTGTCGAGTATCAGTTGACTGATATATAGGGTGGCCAATCACAAATTAGTCCTTGCAGCTATATTTATATTCAAGGAAAATGCATTTTTTAGGAGTATCTAGAGCCAGTCTGGTGTGGCAGAGAGGGCACTGGATATGATGCCCCAACTGTGCCCTTAAAAGCCAAGTGACTATGGGTAAATCACAGCCTCAATGAGTCTCAGGTTGTTTTGTTTTGTTTTTTTTTGCTTTTTGGAGGGCAGGGCAATTGGGGTTAAGTGATTTGCCCAAGGTCACATGGCTAATAAGTGTTAAGTGTCTGAGGCTGGATTTGAACTCAGGTCTTCCTGACTCCAGGGTCAGTGCTCTATTCACTGTGCCACCTAGCCGCCCCCATGGTCTCAGTTTTCCAATCTGTAAAATGGGGCTAATAATACTTGTACTACCTCTTTCTTAGGGTTACTACAAGGAGAATGCTTTATAAGCTTTAAAGTTCCAGATAAATGAAATTATTATGCTTACTATTTCCTTGTTATCTTTCTAGACTCAGACACCAACTCCTCTCTGACGCTTTCCCTGTATTTCCCTAAATACCCTGTATTTATTTATTTATTTGTGGACAGATTGCATTTCTTCAGCAGATCATACGCTCCTTGAGAACTTGGACCAGACACCTGGGTTGGAGTCCTTCTTATTTATTACATATACTTTCATGTGAGCATGGGGGAGTTAGTCCCCACCTTCCTTCTTTATGAAATGAAGGGATTGGACATGATGGCTTTAAATCAATCATTAAGCATTTAGTAAATATCTATTGTGTGACATTTTTATGTCATATTTATGCCAGGACAAACAAAATTATGAAGCAGCCTCTGCCCTCAAGGAGCTTACATTCTATTGCAGCGGTTCTCAACCTGTGGGTTATGTTCAATTTGTAACAATGAAAATACATCCCGCATATCAGATAGATTCATAACAGTAGCAAAATTACAGTTATGAAGTAGCAACGAAAATAATTTTATGGTTGGGGGTCACCACAACATGAGGAACTGTATTAAGGGGTTGCAGCATTAGGAAGGTGGAGAACCACTGTATTGGAAAAGGAGTAGAGAGATAAGATATTAGGTATGGATAGATAAATAGGTAAAAGTTAAGTGCAAAATAAATAAACACAGCTATTTTTGTACAGTGTGGGGAGGGCTTGGGAAGCCCTCTTGAAGGAAGTGGTATTTGAGCAAAACTCTTCAGGGAGCTAAGGGTTCCAAGAGGCAGAGGCCGGGAGGGAGAATTTTGTAGGCTTGAAGTCCAGCCTGTGCACAGCAGGCTCAAAGGCAGGAGAAAGAATGTTTTATAGGGGAAACAGGAAGCAGTTTGGTTTGGCTGGAGTCTAGAATGGGTGGGAGGAAGTAGTATGTATTTAGCCTGCAAAGACAGGCTGTGAAGAGCTTTAGAAGCTAAAGAGGTGTTCGTGTTTTATCCTAAAGGCAGTCATCTTGACCTATGCCTTGCCTTGAACTCTGATGATTCTGGAGGAGAAAGTGAGGCTGGTGACTTTGCACAGTTTTGCCTCACTTAAATCCAATTCACTGGCAAGTCAAGACATTACCCTTCTTATGTCATTGGTCCTCTTTGAGGACCCACAATACCCCCAAATATGACCTGAATCACTTTAAAATGTAGTTCCTGATTTTAACGTGTTGATGTATTAATTAAAAAAAAAAGAATTATATAAATATGTATGGTTTCCTAAGTCAATATACAACTGGCAGGTATCTTCATGTACTGTTTAGTGGTTCCCATTTTTATGTGAGTTTTATCTCACTGATATAGTCAGACTTAAGAGTGTCACTTTGGCAGCTATGAGGAGAATGGATTGGATAGGGGAGAAACTAAAGATAGGAAGGCCATTCAGCAGGCTATGGAAATAGTCCAGGCAAGAGGTCATTTGGGCCTAGACTAGAGTGAAAGGAGAGAGCATAGATGAGAGAGGTTGTATCAAAGACTTGGAAATTGATTAGATATGAGAGGGAAAGGAAAAGGGAAGAATCGGGGGTGATTCGTAGATTGTGAAACTAGGTGATTGGAAGACTGGTGGTGCCTTTGACCAGAACAGATAAGGAGACATTGGTTAGGAAGAAAAAGAATGAGATCTGTTATGGGCATGTTGAATTAGAGATATCTATAAGAGGCATATGACAGAGTATACTGAATGTTGGACTTGGAATGAAGAAAATCTGGGTTCAAGTCCTACCTTAGATACTTACTAGCTGCGTCACCCCAGGAGAGTTCATTTAACATCTTTGATCCTCAGTTTCCACATCTGTAAAATGAGGGAATTGAACGCAAAGGTCTCTCCCAGCTCTAAATCTATGAGCCTGTATTAAAGGCAGAGACAGTCAGGGGCTGCAGTAGAAAGAATCCTGGATTTGGGACAGAAAGCATGGGTCCCAGTTCAGGCTCTGCCATTTACTACCTGCAGGGTCTTCCAATTGCCATTTAACTTTCCAAGGTTTCACTATCTTCATCTGTAAAATAGGGAGTTGGACTACATCTGATCCTTGTGGGTAATATGTGAGTGTACATGCGTGTTTGTGTGTATGTATGTATCTGTATGCATGTGTGTATAAGAGAGACAGAGATAGAAACAGAGACAGCAAACAGAGACAGACAGAAGCAGAGAGACAAAAAGAGAGACCTACAGAGACAGAGGCAGAGAGAACCTGAAAATTGAGGTATAGAGAGAGATATTAAGAGAACTGACCAAAGTTCACAGGAAATCATTGCTGGAGCCAGAAGCAGAACACAAGTTTCTTCTAATTAAGAACTTTGCTAGAAAGGATTTGCTTTGGAGTTCTGCTGGCAAAGAATATAAGATAATAGAAAAGATATTTGCAAACATTTAACCGGGTCATGCCTCTATCCCCTCTTCTGGCTTTGGGACCTGGTCCTCTGACCTATCAATCAATAAGGCAGCTTAATGGACGTGGAGTCAGGAAGAACTTAGTTCAAATCCTGCCTCTGGCAGGGTCCCTTGGTAAAGTCATACGATCTCTGTTTACCTCAGTTTCCTCATCTGTACATTGGTTTTGGAAGCACCTAAAGAGTTATTGTGAGGATCAAATGAGATATTTGTAAATTACTCTATAAACCATGTAAATACTAGCTATCATTATTATTATTTATTAAGGTCTAATTTCCTTTTCATTTAAGCTCTCATCTAAGATTTTGTGTTTTGGGGTGCAAAAGTCCATTTAGCTTTTCTCTGGGAAAATAAAAAAGCAACATTCCCGGCAAATAGTATTCAGATTTTGCAAAGTGCTGGATTAAGGATCATGCAGGTAGTTTATTCACTCATACATCCTCCCTGAGTGAGAAGGGGAGTCAGGAGGCTTGTAGTCAGCACATCAGCTGGAGGTGAGGTATGGCTGGGAAAGCTCCAGAGAGGCCATTCCCCGCCCCCCCCCCCCATCTTCCCAGCACATAGATCCTATTTTTCCACCACTAATTTTAAAGTGCTCTCTTTACTTCCTAATTGTGACTCTACCTACAGTTGTAGTCACCAAGCATCCCACTATGATGAACTTTCATTTGGAGAAATCTCCCCTTCAGACTTGTCACCCACATATGTTCTTAACATGTGGCTTATTCCCTTTTATCTCACTATCTTGTTTGCCAAAAAACAAAACAAAGAAGCAAACAAAAAAACAACCTCACGCTCCAGTTGTGCCAAGGAATTGAAACCTGTTACGGTCCTGAAATTTCTGACCCCGGCAGGCCCAAGAGAAGTGGAAGGACTCAAATGATGTTATCAAGGACACAGCTGTTACTGACCTCATGACACAAATTATTCACCTCCTAGGCCTTTGGTGGTCTCTATCCCTAAGTTTTCAGGCAACTCTAAATACAGTAAAACAAAGACTTCCCTAGGTACACATAAAAGTCTGAGGTGGATTATCACAGACACAGGAGAAAAGTTGTCCAGGTGACCAACCGCCTGAAACTTCACTGCTTTTTACTATAAGACTTCACCAAGCACTCTTGCTCATTCCTGCCAAGATAATTTATCAACTCTCTACCTAGGCTATGGGACAGGTGGGTGGCTTAGTGGATAGTGCACTGAGCCTGGAGTCAGGAAGACCTGAGTACAAATTTGGCCTCAAACGCTTACTAATTGTGTGACCCTGGGCAAGTCACTTAACTGTTTGACTCAGTTTCCTGATCAGTAAAATGAGCCAGAGAAGGAAATGGCAAATCACTCCAGTATCTTTGCCCAGAAAACTCCAAATGGGATCAAAAAGAGCCAGACACAAATGAAACAACTAAACAACAACATGTAGGTTACAAGTGCTAGTTTAAGAATATCAGCTCAGAAATATGGGGCATCCTTGTTTCTAAGGACTACAATCAGCCTTGGACTGAGAAAGGGGTTCAGGCAGCTTCAGACTGGAGTTGCTAACTTCCTGCTCTTGTGGATCAACTGCCTTACTTTCCTGTTTGCAGTTAACAGGCCTTGTGTGGTTTATCTGAACTCATCAAAAAGAAAAAAATGCTCCTGCACAGCTTAATTGTTTCCATTTGTTAACAGGACACAGGTTAGACTGATTTCTCCTCACTTTTCTTCTGGTTTTGAAATCACCTAGACGTATCCTAGAAATTGCACCCCTCTCCATTAGACCTCTTCCTCTCATTGTTCTGTTATTAATTTAGTTCCTGCCCTTCTAAGAAAAGTCTCCCAGCACTCCCTCTTAAGAGGCACCTTCTACAGTTTTCTGGACCCTCTGGGATTCCTTGGTGTCCTGACCAAAGTAGGCTAAAGGTCCTGAGCCATACATAGCACCCTCCATTTGCCATCTGTCCCCTCTGGTTGGCTGAATGGGGCCATCATCACTTTAATCAGTATCAGAGACCCAGTTTCAGCTGAAGATCATATCCCAGGTCAGAAAACAAAAGAGCAATTCAGCCTGATGAATGGGAACTTGCCAGATTTCCACACAATAGATTTCCTTCTTGGAATCTTTTCACTTTTTTTAATTTAATTTTTTTTGTATTTAGCATGTATTCCCAGAGTAATGTATTCCAAGGAAAATGAATAATCACCAGCTTACCCAGAGTCATTAATCCCTAGTAAGTGCACTCCAGCATGAATCTATTAATTCTCCTTACCCAAGTTTTCAGATTTAAAATAAATGTTTGATGTAATACATACTACTACTCTGTTTTAATTAAACAACCTCCCACTGTCTACATTGGTACAGTACTTTATCAATCAACACCACCTCCCATCCTCCAGAAGAAGGTTCTAAAAATTTGCTGTACACCCATGGAAGCAGCCCAGACTGCTCAGTAGTGTATTCTTGGCTGCTCTGGGACCTATCCTCAAGTTACAATAGAAATAGCTCCTGCCCAGCCCTTTTAGTTTGCATTTACAGTGCCGACCTTAGTGGATGCAGGATGGGGGAGGGTCACCTCTTATTATTAATATACTTTATTCACTTCAATTAATATTTGATATCCTGTGCAATGCATACTTTAGCATCATTTACTTGATGGCCTCAAGGCACTTATAATATCTAGAGAGATATGGGCTTTGCTTTCAGCTTATGATCTCAATTAAGTGAGAAATGAGCAGGTCACATCAGCATAACGAGTTTCATCCATAAAATGTGAGGATTATTCTTAAAAGTTTCTCCTAGATCTAACATTCTATGTGTTTACATTCACCCACATGAATGAGAACTGCCTTTTTTAATTCTTCACTAAATAAAGGCGAGATAGTCTTCCTCATAGGGCTGTTATATGGCTCAGAGGATAGAGATTGCTAGGCCTGGAGTCATTTTCCTGAGTTCAAATTCAGCCTCAGACATTTACTACCTGTGTGACCCTGGGCAAGTCACTTAACCTTTTTTGCCTCAGTTTTCTCATCTGTAAAATCAGCCAGAGAAGGGAATGGCAAACTACTTCAGTATCTTTGCCAAGAAAACCCAAAAGGGTTTAAAAAAGAATCAAACACAACTGAAAACAATAGGTTGCTAAAAGGAAATCATGTAGTCTCTGAAAAACCAAATACATTGAAATATAAGTAAGTTTTAGAATATGCTTTGACTGCACACCTGTGGATCTCCACATTAGTTTCCAAGTTTGTTATTAGAAAAAAGGCATCTGGGTAACTTACCATGAATGAGTAGCTCAGTCTCTCTGATAGCCGATTTCCTTATCTGAAAAATGGGAATAACCTATCTCATATGGCTACAGTGAGATTCACATAAGATCGTATGGCGCATCCTAAAAGTTTTAGTGTCATTTTCTGTGATTTAAACTGTAACAGCTTAAAATTGCCCTGACATTTGCTATTATAAGTTTAAATAGGCTGTTACAGCTTAAATTGCTTAAAATGGCACTCAGACTTTTGGGGCACCCTATATATTTAAAATGCTCTGCAAACCTTTAAATGCTATATAGATGTGATTTTGTCCTTTGTTTTTGAATGACATCACAAGGTGATTTCTTGTCTCATGCATGAATTGGATTCACACGAGGCAGCTGCAGAAAGTTGTCAGCCTCTTTCTTCTAGATTCACAGAAGTCCAGTGGCAAGACAAAAGTCAAGATGAGTGATGATGGCCTGGAATATAGTGGATGACCTTGGCATGATGTCTGACCAAGCTCCAAATGCTCCACAGTGCCTGCTTCACCTGCCTTCATGGCCATTGGAACAAATTGTTCTCATGCACCCATTCTACTGCAGGATGTTTTCACAGGCTTGGGATAGTCATCCCCTTAACTCACTGACAGGTTTGAAACCTGCTGTTTACCCTCAACCTGGTTGACTCCATCTGTGAGATGGTTTTACCTGGGTGTGGTTACTATGCACAACACTATCTTTTTGAAGCCACAGGTGGGAGTTGAATGACAGCTGGACACCAAAGATGGGTGAACAGTCCTCACACCAGAGGTTCTAGTCCTCCTTGAACATCCCACATACTTTGCTAAATAAATATCATCTAGTGTAGGTTCCCCCAGGGGGTGCTGGAATGATCCAGCGGAGTCATAGTAGCTTTGGGAGCAATGGGGGTGGGAGAGTGTTGAATAAAAATAAAGGGGAGGTGGAAGCATAAGGAGAGAAGAAAATTTTGTTGTTTCATCTGTTGCGTTAAAGTCATAGTGATTACATTATTTTCCAAACAAAAATACAAAATGTAGGTTATAACCGATCAGTGGTCAAGTCCGCCAAAAGGTCTTAACAAGCAAGTGTTGGCAGGAGAGCATGTCACACATTGCTGGGAAGTTCAACATGCACTGACAGGAATATATCTGTGTAATGACTTGTTTACAATACAATACCATACAGTTACATGATGTAATATGCATCATCAAAATTTCAATACAGTAAAAACCCCCACAGATTCATAATAAATTACTAAATTTAAGATGCATCATTTTTTAAAAAGAGTATTATATATATTTTTTGAAATGACGCAAATTTCAAAAAACCATTAAAGGGTTTTTAAAAAGTAGATTTCCTGGGAGGTGCTGAGTAATTTTTTTTTTGAAAAGGGGGCAGTAGGCCAAATAAGTGGGAATTTCTGTACAAAACCCATAGCTTAATGAAAGTTCCCTTATGACATCCCTGATAAATGGTCATCCAGCCTTTCTCTAATGATGAGAAAGTCACTCTTATCTTGGGCAGCCCATTGTACTTTTGAATATCTCTGTTAGTAGTTGCAGTTTAGATCAGTGGTCTACAAAGCTGGGGCCATGGCATGAACCTAGGAGTGATGGAATCAACCAATCAGAGGTTGAGAAGATATGTCACAATCCATCATCTCTATAACTATTCCTATGGCTTATCTCCAATCATAATCTCCTGCTGTACTGCCTCCCCCAGATGGGCAAACTCTCAGCCTCTTCCTTCCTGCCCTGTTGTGGGCCCTCTCAGGATGGTTATAACCTAACCTCAGCCTTGGCACCTGCACCAGGGGCTGCACAGGTACCACTGAGAAAATTTCTCATTTTTCCCACCCCCAGCATTCCCACATTGTGCGCTCCAGTCTAAGTGTGCTGTGAAATGTTTACAACCAGCTCTCCTAGAGAGAAAATGTATGATCAACACACTTTTAAGTTTAATCTACATTATTAATATTTTCTCTATCACTTTCTTAAATCTAAACAATCCACATAATAATAAATCAAATGCTGATTTGCAATATTTGCTCATTTCTGAAGTGTAAATGCTCACACTGAAGATTTAACAATCAGCTGGTTCCAGCATACTCCCAGATTATTTTGTAGCTACAGCATGCACTCCTTAGCTGGGTCTATGTTCTATTGCAATGACTAGTGAATAAGAACCTACCATCCTTATTTTCATTTTTCATGGGACAGGGTGAGTCATATAGCTTAAACAGGCATGGATGGGTTTGGATCTGCATAGCATACCTTACCACACTATTATTTCCCTAAAAATCTCTCCTGTTTTAAATTTCCCTATTTCTGTCAAAGGCACCAGTTTTACAGCCTTGGTGTCATGCTTAACTCCCCATCTCTCCCTCTAGACATATCCAATCAGTGTCCAAATCTTGTCATTTCTACCTAGAAAACATCGCTTATCTCCCCCTTCTCTCTACTCACTCGGAAACTGCCCTAATTTAGTCTCTCATCATCTATCACCTGGACTATTCCAACGGATTCACAATTTTCCCCCACTTGAATCTGCCCTCCACACATGCACTAAAATGATTTTCCTAAGGAGCATAGCTAACCATGTCACTCACCTACTCAATAAACATCAGAGTTCCCTATTGACTCTAGGATCAAATATTACTTTATTATTATCTCATCTTTTTAAAGTTTCTATTCAAAATGTTTAATAATATAATTGTTAGACTAATAAATAGTACAAATATACTTATATACATAGATACACATGGTGTCCCAAAAGTCTTCATGCAACTTTAAGCAATTTTTAAGTTATGTCCCATGTATACATATTTACACACACACACACACACACACACACACACACACACACACCATCACACTATCCCCAAAAGGTTGGAAGTGTGCACATCTCGGGGAGGCAGGAGAGCTAGAGATTGTGATAGAAATGGAATAAGCTATTTAATAGCACCACTAAGATTTTTGGGACATTGTATGTGTGTGTGTGTGTGTGTAAATATATATCCATGGGACATGATCAAAAATTGTTAATAATAGGAGTATGAAATAAAAAAGTCTGAAGACTTGGTAACAGGAAGTTCATCTGGTCTAATTCTCTCATTTTATTTTTGAAACAATGAAAGATTTAATTATGACAAAATTGCAAAGTAAAACAATAGACAAACCAGCCCCAGCGCTCCTTCCCAAATGATGTAACCGTGTCCTTGTTTCCTACTTCAGGTATCATTAACCCATTGTCCATGAACTTGATTTTTAAAATATTTTGATAATTGTATTTCAGCATAGTTGCTTTTCTTTATAATCCTACATATTTGGTGTTATAATCTTAAAAATATTATTCTGAAAAGGGGTTCATAGGCTTCACGAGACTGCTCAAGGGGGTCCATGATGGCCCCCCAAAAGTTAAGCCCTCCTGAAGTAGAGTCTCCTAAAAAACCTGCCTTTCCAAGATTGATGCCAACCCCTCCCCCCATCATTTTACAGAAAGAAAAACTGAACTTTAGATAAAATGTCTTGCCCCAAGTCAGACAGCAAGGTAGTGGGGAAACTTGCCTTTCTAAGCGTTCTGTAGGGATTGTTTCCAGCCAGGTGTGAAACAGACACAGAAGGGAATGATGAAATACATCATCAAGCTGTCTGAAAAGAAGGAAGAGGCAAATAAAGAAATCCAGGTGGTGTATATCCCCTATAATAAGAACCATTTATTTTCCAGAAGAAAAAAAAATAAAAGCCCCAAACTTCTTTCATGAGGGCTGTCATGATCCAGTACCAGCTGGTTATGCATTTGGAGAAACTCTCTTTACTATGGACACCTAGCAACTGGGTGGCTACAAGTGTATGCCTGAGAGACTGCAATATCATTTATCTCATGATTTTAGGATTTTAGAGCTGGACAAGATACTGGTCTTATCCAATTACTTTATCTTATAGATATGTAATCTGAGATTTCAGTTTTTCTTTATCCACCAAATCCAGTTCCCAAGTTCTGTTTTTTGCTTCTCATTATTTCCTGCACCACCCATTCTCATTCCCACTATTCTCAGCTAGGCCCTTATCATTCACCTTTTGACAGTGCTGTTTCTTCAGTGGTCTCCCCACTTCCAATTTCTCCCTTCTCCAATCTATTGTGTATATCACTGTCAAACTAAACTTCCCAAAGCACTCTTTTCATCATGCCATTACTCTGTTCCAAATCCTTTACTATTGCTTGTCCCATAAAGTTTTGATTCCTTAGCCAGTGATAGAGAGATTTCACCTACCCTGGCCTCGACATACCTTTCCAACCTTTTCCCCCATCACTGCTCCAAACTGGTCTACAAACTGGTCTATTCTTAAACATGTTTTATGCCTTGATAATTCATCTACCATAATTCGAATGATATCACTTCCTTCTTTTTACTGACAGCATGAACAATGGGAAGAGAGTCAAAGTTAGAGTCAGGGGGTCTGGATTCAAATCTTGGCTCTGCCTATAGTTCTGGTACCAGGGTGGGTCCCTTCACTTCTTCGGGTTTGAGTTTTCCTACCTGCAAAATGAAAGAACTGCACGTGAGATCTCTCTAAATCTATGATGCTATTATATTCCTGCTCCTTTTTATGGTTCCCCATCAAAATCCTACCACTGTTGTGGAGACATTTTCTGTGATCTTACAAGTCAGAAGTCAGTCAGCTAGTATATTAAACATCTACTATGAAGGACAGCCAGGTAGGGCCGACAAAAGGTGTTTAGGATAGACAATAATTCTTTCACAAAAGAAATAGTGTGAGGATGACCTTTCTATTGCATTTATAACAAACAAACATTTATTAAGTTCCTAATGTTTGCAGAGCACGGTGCTAAATGCTAGGCCACATACAAAGTTTAGGTAACATATGGTCCTTGTCCTCATGGAGTTTGCAATCCAGTAGAGGGGGAGGAGAGGGGAGCTAAGATACAAAACCAGATAGCTATAACATCATTTGTTAAGTAAGAAAGGTGCAAGAAACAAAACAAAAATACTCCTAAAGGTCTAAGCAGGAAAGTCATTACTATAAGAGGAATTGGAGATGTATTTGAATTGTTTCAAAGGACTGATAGGAATGAGAAGAAAAACAAGGAAGAGTGACATAATCTTGGGGGACAGCATCAGTGAAGGCAGGGAAGAAGGAGGGTATAGGCTACATTTTGGGGTCTAGAGAATGGTCTAGTTTGCTGATGTACAGAGTGCATGGCACTCAATAATATAAAATAAGGCTGGATTTGGGCAATTAGAACTTGATAACTAATTGGATATGAGATCTACAGGAGAGGGAAGATTCAAAGGTCACTCCAAGGTTTTACTTCTAGGAGACTAAGACAATGGTGGTGCTATTGACATAAATAATGATGAGGAGCACAAGGCACAGGAAGAAAGATAGTTTTGCTGTTTTATGTGTTGAACAGCTATATGGCACAATGGATAGAATGTCACACCTGGACTCAGGAAGATCTGAGCGAGTTCAGCACTTTCTAGTTGTGTGACCCTGGGCAAGTCACTTAACCCTGTTGTCTCAGTTTTCTCATCTGTATAATGAGCTGGAGAAGGAAACGGCAAACCACTACAGAATCTTTGCCAAGAAAACCCGAAATGGGTTCACAAAGAGTAGGATACGACTGAAAACGACTCAACTGAATCAAATGTTGAACTTGAGGTGATTCTGGGCAGCAGTGTTCTGTAAGCAGTTGGGATATGTGGGTCCAGAAAAGCAAGATATTGTTAGACAATGAAAGGCCTTACACACCAAAAGATGACAAACTTGACTCAGTAGACTTAAGGGTACCACAGAGAATTTCTGAGTGGAGAAAATCATTATGGTTCTAGGTATAAGAAAATATAAGTGGGGGGCAGCTAGGTGGTGCAGTGAATAGAGCACCAGCTCTGGAGTCAGGAGGACCTGAGTTCAAATCTGGTCTTAGACAATTACACAAAAAACTAGCCATGTGACCTTGGGCAAGTCACTTAACCCCAACTGCCCTACCTTCCCCCTTCAAAAAAGCAAAAAACAAAAACAAAAAACCCCAGAAAATATAAGAGGGCAGACACTGAAATCAGGAAAACTTTCATAATTGTCTTGGTAGGTTTGTAATGGGGTACATAATAAAGGCTTGTAACATATATTAGCTATTGGAATTGAGAGGAGGGGGTGGGTTTGAAGTGTGCTTCAGAGGTAGAGATAAGACTTGATAATTGGTTAGGATGAGAAAAAAGGAAGAAAAAAGTTTGTTTTTTTTTAAATTTTATTATAGTTTGCATCATTCATTTCCACAAGATTTTGAGTTACATATTTTCTCCCCCTCTTTCCCCCAC
>CM053591.1:70494405-70511337 GCA_028646515.1 Pseudochirops corinnae
CTTCTTTTGTATCTCACACAGCAATATACTTGTACAATAAAATAAAATTTTTTTAAAAAATCCAAAATTCTCTTCATTTCTTACAGCACAGTAGAATTCTATCACATTCATTTGCTGTTGTGTCATTTCAGTCATGTAAATATGCTATTTGCCATTTCTTTCTTCAGCTTATTTTACAGATAAGGAAACTGAGGCTAACAGGTTAAGTGACTTGCCCAGGGTCACACTATAATTTGTTCGGTCATTCCTCAGCTGATGAGCACCCTTCTAGTTTCCAGTTATTTGCTACTACAAAAAGAGTAGTTATAAATATTTTTTAAACATATAGGTCCTTTTCTTTTTCCTTTCTTTTCTAATCTCTTTGGGGTAAAGACTTAGTAGCGAGAGTGCTGGTTCAAAAGGTATGCATATTTTATTAAATTATGGGTCATACACCCAAAGAATGGTGGTTCAATTCACAGCTCTACCAACAATGCATAACTAAATAATATTATTACATTTTATATGTTCCTACTTTCTTCTTGAACCTCTTATGTCTGATAGCTATCAGTTCATTTTCTTCCATCTAACACTGATTCCTTCTATTCTTAAACAAATATATCTTCAGATGAGGCAGGAAGATGCACAGGAAAATAAGGCTAGATTCCCAGTCTGAGAATGTGGGTTCAAATTCCAGCTCTGGTAGTTACATCCTGTGTCACCTTGACAAAATTAATTACTCAATCACCCTGGGCTTCAGTTTCCTTATGAGAAAAATAAGCAGTCTGGGCAGGATGGTTTCTAACATGCCCTCCAGTCCTAAATCTGTAATCCTAAAGAATTTTGTGTTTCATTTATAATTGCTATGTTTTAGATAAATTTAATTGTTAAGTCTTCTCATCCTTTGTGGAAGTAATCAGATTATGCATCTTAAAGACTAATAGAAAGAGAGGAAAAGAGAAATCTAAGAGTTATATAAATTAGTACATGTATAAAGAAAAGACATCAGTATTTTATAGTTAAATTGGAAATTTTAGAAATATGAACAGGAGTGAAAAGTCTAAGGATCCCATATGGAAGGAACACAACTCATTTATAGCTCATGGTACTGTCTTCCAGAATTAAAGGCTAACACTCAGAAAATCTGAGGTCAAAAGGAATAGTATCAATATTTTACGAATGTGAAAAAAGGCACTGTCAACTTGTCAAAGGCCACTTTGACAAAGGCCAATTTCTAAGGAAATTCCATAATAATAGATTTAATAGTCTAGTTCAGAGGTATTAAAAATGACTGCACTGATTCTTATGTACATTTA
The DNA here is from genome assembly GCA_028646515.1 of Pseudochirops corinnae. Taxonomy (NCBI): domain Eukaryota; kingdom Metazoa; phylum Chordata; class Mammalia; order Diprotodontia; family Pseudocheiridae; genus Pseudochirops; species Pseudochirops corinnae. The sequence continues at coordinate 70,495,701 of CM053591.1, forward strand.
CTGGCCCCTATTCCCATCCGAGTTTCAAACCACTGCTCTAGTAACCCAACTGAAACATTAAATTACATAAATATTAAGTGCCTACCCACGTGGAGAAGATTCAAGGATAAATAAGCTGTAGTTCTTGCCCTCAATAAGCTTATACTCTAGATAAGGAGATAAGACAGATAGAAAAGTACCTTATTAGGGTCTGGAGCTGCAAGAGACCTTAGAAATAATCAATGCTAATTTCTCTTGCTTTTGCAGATGCAGGCAGTGATCTGACCAAGGTTAGATAGGTATTAAGCAGCAGAATATTTTGATGGCCAGAAGTTGCCCACTTAACTGTGGATTTACTGGCCAGATGTTCTTTTTCTTTTTTTCAATCTCTCTCTCTCTCTCTCTTCCTTTAAGTCTGTCTTCTTTCACAAAACCTTAAACCAAGGTCACTCTGAAGCTCATAGATTGGACTACAATAGGACCCTGCCCAAATTCCACTTACTCACTGTTTTGGGGACCCTCCTGGCTTAGAATGAACATCAATGGTAACTGTTTCTCTTTGTAACAACAAGCTTAAAGGCCTTCCCTTCCCAGCTTGTTTTTTTTTTCTTTTTTTCTAATTAAAGAGGCCATCTCTTGACTCACTTCTTAAAGAGGCCTATTCACTGAACAGGCTTTACCTCACTCTAAAACAGCACTTGAAAAGGCCTTAGCCTAAAAGGGCCAGGGTATCCCACTGCATCCTGAGTCATCTCCAGTCATCCTGATGAATATCTGGTCACTGGACCCAGATGGCTCTGGAGGAGGAAGTGAGGCTGGTGACCTTGCACAGCTCTCCCTCACTCAAATCAAAGTCCCCTGCAAGTCATTTCCCTGATGCCATGGTCCTCTTCAAAAAACGAAGGACAAACACAAGGATTTTGAAATACAAGAAGACAAAGAAAATGCATAACATAACAGCTTCGAAGAGAGAGCTGTTTTTTTTTTTTATACCAGGAAGAGTTGAGGGAGAGTTTTGGAAAGCATTACAGAAGCAGCAAACAGGTTCTTGCAGTGTGGGTGAGAGTTAACAGGTGAAAGAAGGAGGGAACAATAACATGACTGAAAGGTGAATTAAATGTGGGAGGTATCAGGGAAAACTGTTTTGGCTAGAGGCTAAGAACAGGTAAGGAAGAAGAGTATGAGAGGAAAAGTTGGACCAGTTCCATATTATGGAGGGTCTGCTTTGCCAGGTTAAAGAGTTTGCACTTCCTTGGAAATCAGTAAGAAACCCCACTGAAGAGTTTTGACCACAGAATAGATAAAACAGGGTTGCAACTTAAATCAGGATAAGATTTTAACATCAAACTGAAGGTAAAAATTCCTCTATAGTCAAAATTCCCCTATGTTCAAAGCACATCCAATGTGAAGTTTGTCAGAAAAATGTAGGTAAGGAAAGCTGGCAACTTGTATCAACTTCAGGAAAAAGAGTAGTTCTAAGGGACAGGTCTATCAGGTTGGGAGACAAGCAAGCATCAGGTGTCTCTCCTGCCAAGAAATCAGCTTTTGATGGACTTTATGGCTAAAGGACTGGGCCTGGAGGCAGGAAGTGAATTCAGATCCTGCCTCCAATACCTACTAGTTGCGTGACCCTGGGGCAAGTCACTTAACCTTGGTCTGGGGCTCAATTTCCTCAACTGTAAAACTGTAAAAATAATAGCACCTTCTTCACGGGTTATTGTGAGGATCAGATGACAATACTTGTAAAGTGCTCAGTACGGGTGCCTTTCACACAATAAGCACTTAATAACATCTGCCCTTCCCCTCTTCTCTGCTTCCTATTTCAGTCCTTCCCATTTTCTCTCCCTCCCGGAGAACAAGAACTATCATTATGAGCACGTATATGAGAGAATGAGGGCATCACTAAGCTCATTTAAGAGCATACACTCATTAAGTGGGATGGAAGGAATCAGCCACATCCTTCATGCTGTTTTCCTTTTTTGCTGGGTAGATATACTCGCATCTGTATATGAAGCAAATCTAATACAACCAGCTCTGTGCATGAAGAAGATTAATCTGGTAGTGGTGTGGAGAATGGATTACAGTGGGGAGATCACTCTGATGCTCCAAATGATCCCCACTGGGAAAGTGTGTGGGGACAATTATGGAAGGTATTACAATAACCTAAGTGAGAGATAATGAGGGCCTATATTAAAATGGTAGTTATAGAACTTGGCAAATGGCTGGAAGCAGAATAATGTGAAAGAATGGGAAGAGGTGAGGATGCCAGAGAGGTTTCAAGCACAGGTGGTTCCAGAAGCCCATGTTTAAATACTAGTAAGTACGACTGAACGCAGTGTAGTCAAATTCAAACAGAAATGGGGGCAGCTGCATGTTTGACCTCTCTGATCTAGTGGACAGTTCAACTGGGACTCAAGACATCACTGTTTAAACTGAAACGTAAGAAGAATAATCTCCTGAGTCTAGGCCTTTTATTCCCGAGTTTTGAAAGACAAAATGGGATCCTTCCCTCTTTATATGATTCTTTCTCATTTTTTTTCCTTGTATTAGAATCTGATTTTAACAATCCGTCTCTATTTTCTCTCTACTTATCCTCCTATTAATCTGTTGTAATTTGTTTTGCATTTTTGGTTCCAAATACTTGCACAGCTGATATACAAAAATGAATCCAAGTTTATTTTGTGTATCTGGCACTGCAATTAAAACAAAAATTTCTACATTATGTGGTCAATACATGTGGCAGAAAATTCCCATTGTAAAAATAAAGATGTGTAAAATACCATATAAGACATAGAACTCAAAGTAGATTTTGATGTTTATTTTTTATATATTTATATGAATACAACTAAATGATTAAAAAATAGGAAGCACTAAATCCAACATTTTATATCTGGAACTGACATATACTAAAATTCTCTTCGTATTAACAAAAGCAAGCATTTATTAAGTGCCTATTGTGTCCCAGTGTCTGCTCAGCATAATTTCATGGGGAAAAATAAAATCGATTTTTTAGTGTTTGGGGATGAAGTTAATTTCTTAGAGATCTACTCTTTAAGTCATGAGCTGAGTATAAATAATGTAATAATAATAAAAAATAAATAATAATATAAAGGATACAGCCTTTAGAGAGCTTCTGGAATACAGTCAGCTTGGTAAAGGGTACGAATGGCAGTTGTGAGAGACAAACTAATCTGCCGTAACGTACCACCTCTTTCAACCACTTTCCTTGGCAGAGAAACCAAAGCCTGGAAAGTGAAATCTAGGGAGCACACAGTGAAAAGAGTAAGTCCCATCTCGCCGCTCTCCAACACACAGTGGGAGAGGAGGGGATGAGTTACGTCACATTTACTGAGCACTGAACTAGGCACATCTTAATACTTATACTAACCATACTTTAATTTTTTTGCTACTCACAAAGCAGTTCTGACTTTCACAGTAAAAGATTTCAGTGGCATCACACACTGATCCTTTATCCAACAGAGAAAAACAAGATCATTTAAAATCTATCTTATTGTAGCTAGAAGGTACATGGGCATTTAGACATGTTTCTGAGTCTCTGGGAAATTTTTCCATTCAAATCACTGTATGGTTCTATTAAAGTTTCAGAAGTAGTCATTACTACTTCTTATACTTACTACTATAAGAATGCATTTTAAAAGGCACTGAATAGATTACGTATTTCTCTGTAGTCAGTGTGATATCATAAAGGCTATAGAACAAGTCACTCTAAAGAAAATGGAGATCATATATCAACTTGTAGCAGAAAAATACTGGAAACTCTTACACTGAACATGACTTCAAATTTCTGTCACACTGCAGTACTATCTCAAAGGACAGTAAAATTCACCTGGGGATCTGGTTTGTAGAGGACCATTTCCACACATCAACACCGTTACTGTGGAAGTGGTTTACTCTTAAAAAAATAAAGAACTCCAAATACCTGTGAGTAGCTATGAGAAAAGCATTTTGCAAACTTTTAAATTCCTCTCTCTCTCTACCTATCTATCTACTACCACTCTTTCTCTTCATCTTTCTTCAAATTATGTTGCATGGAGTGGTGTTAGTGAAGAATTCTACAGAACTGCTGTGTAACTGGAGAGCCATCTAAAAGAGGGCAAGAAACTCTTTCCAAGCTAAGAGGGAACCAAAAATTTTATCCAACTCACCTGGAGGGAACAGAGTATTTGATTTTAAATTAAACTGAATAGTCCTTAAGTGGAATCAGAAAATCTTTCTAGGGGGTCAGCAAGATTCACTCAGAGAACAAAATGCTTCCATCATAGGTTTAAAAGGCACGTGTGTCCTCAAAATCTTAGTGCAATAATCTTTTATAGTTTAAAATTGTACCCAGATTTCTGGAACAGCTGTGTATATGCATCTGTGCATATGTGTATATATCCATGTCACTGTCATGTGTGTATACACTCCCCCCATTCAACAAAACTTCTTTCCAGAAGTATAATCACTTGTGGACCCAATATCTCATTTTCTATCCAATTTCTTGGCTTCAGTTTCTTTAGAAAAAAGATGAGATCTCTAAAGTCCCTTCCAGCTCCAAATCCTATAATGGTGGAGAAGACTCCCAAATGAGTCTCGATATCCTGGTGACTTTCTTGAGGTCCAGTCCAGGAATAACTCAGGATGTGACAAGAGCACTTGCTTGGGGATGAGGATGCCTGGGTTCTAATCCTGTCCCTCTCCCTAATGCCACCTGTCTTAGCTTCCTCATCTCTAAGATGAAGCTCGAGAGTGGACAATAAAGTTCCAGAGTGGTCCCTTCACAGCTCAAAGATTCAATGACCTTCAACCACTTGCTGGATAGCTAAATGTTCTACTGTTATCTTGAACACAACTAGACTGAATTTGAGCCAGTCATTACACAACAACAAAAACAAAACCAATCCCACCTCCCCTCCTAGTCTGACTTCACTATTTCTTCTAACTTCCTTCAACGTGTATCAACCAATAAGCAATAAATCTATTTCAGCAATGAATCTATAAGCCTAGGATACACTACAATATTTCTAATTGCAAGAATATGAGCAATGTTTTAGTAAAAAAAAAGGAAACAGACGACGGTGAAATAAGCATTCATTAAATGCCTACTATGAGCCAGGCACTGGGCTAAGCATTTTATGACTCACCTTCCCAACAACCCTGGGAGCTAGGTAACTAGACTTATTCTGGTTCACCCCAGGTGATAAAACCAGAACCAATGGTTGGAAGTTTTAGGTCCCCAGATTTCCACTAAATATAAGAAACACAGCTTAACAATTACAGATACACAAAACTGGTCTCAGAATATTCTTTAAATGCCTCTTATTTGATGAGAAACTTGCACATTTAATATAGAAACAAATCCAGTGTTTTATAAACTACAATAGTCAAAATTTTCAAAATCAGGTTACAAGATGTTAAATTTATCAGTTATATAATTTAGAATCTAAGAATCTTTGCGCACTGAAAAAACCTTGGAGGTCATGCAGTCCCACCATGAATTTCCTCTTTAACATCTCTGACAAGGTGTTATCTAGTCTCTCTCCTTGAAAATCTCCCTCTCTCCCTTTTCTTTTTCCCCATTCCTCACAGTAACAACCAAGAAAGTCAATTTCATTTTTTGGAAAGCTTGTTAAGGAGTTCTTTCTTAAAATAAACTGAAATCTTCTCTTCTTTAACCCACTGGCCTTAGTTCTGTCCTCTGAGACAAAGCAAAATAAATCCAACCCTTCTTTCCAAGAAAGCTTGCTTCTAAAATTAAGAGTTCTACATAAACCTTATGCATGACCCCTCCAAAATAGGCCACATATTGCCAGCAGAAATATTTTATGACAATTGCTCCTTGTTGTATGAGAAAAAATTCTCTTTGACCATTCATGAGCATAAATTGAGTAAGATAGTAGATACATTATATAAATGTTTTACCCTTGTGGAAATAACTTAGCTTACACTGTTTTATTAAATTATAAATTATTAAAGAACAAAAATAATGCCAACATATTCCTTTCCTAACATAGAGACTTTCTGTCAAAGGTATTGTGTTTGAAATTACTCAGTGCTGTAACAGAGAAACATGCTACTATTTTTCATGCTAAGAGCACAATTACAGAAAAGAAGCTTAAACTTAGGTTAGGTAATAAGTTCCTTGTGAACAGAAATTATTTCTTTTTTTTATATTTGTATTTCCAACACCTAGGACAGTGCCAGGCACATGTTAGGTACTTAAAAACTTGTGGATGGACTGATTAAATCGCATGCGGTTACAGTTCTATGGAACTGGAATTGACTGGGATAATCTGAATTTCCATAAAAACTTATTTTAAAAAATTTCCTCACTTTGTTTCTCAAAATTTGGCAGAACAAGGAAATCAGAGTTCACAGATGACTAGCTTTCCAAAAAGGGCATCTGCTAGTGACATCTTGTCAATAAAGTAAATTTAGAGTTTTGTTCAACTATAGTTACTAATGATGTCAATCTATGGTCAACAAGTACAATATGGAGCTCTGATTTTTTCCAATGAACTTTATTTGAAAACCGAAACCCACCAAGAAAACACCTTAGGGCAGACAACTTAATTTTTAAATGTAAAATGTAAATTTTACAAATTTACAAAATTTTATAAAAATTTTAAATGTAAATAATAATAATTTGGAATTCTACAAGTCTATTAAAATCATAAATTTCTACAGTACCCTTCCCCCTTTCAAAATGCTCCTTGGAAAGTTTTAAATCATTTTTAACCTTGTAAGGATTAATTATACCTTTTCTACAAATGAAGAAATTAAAATGGAGAGAAATTAATGATTCTTCCCAAGGTCACATAGCTAATCAGTGACAGAGCTAGTATCTGAATGCATAAAAGTCTATTACTAATCTCTGTATTTCTCTGTAATTGCAACAAAGAAAAGAAAATTTCTGCCGTACTGCAAATGTGGGCTTAGTTGATTTCAGAATTCAACTCAACTCAACAAATATTTATGTGTCTCTAATACACATGGCACTATTGCTAGGTCCTAGAGATACAAAGAAAAAATGAGAATTATTACTCTAAAGGGGCTCATATTCTACTTAGGAGACACGCTGAATGTGAAGTACCAACAGGACATCCAGGTAAAGACGTTATGAGTAAGGGATTGGAGCTCAAGAGGCAGATCAGGGCCAGATTTGGGAACATCTGCCAGTGGGAAACCCAGGGGATTACAATCTTTCCTCTGGAAAATGGAATTACAATGGTAACAGAAGAAAAAGAAAACAACCTTTTATATTAGAATTAAGGTTGTGGAGAAATGAGGAACTCCCTGACAGTTTCCTTAACTTAGCTCCTTTCTTATTTTTGTTAAATACACCTCCATTCTTCTAGTCACCTAGGTAAACGACCTAGAAATCATACTCTCTTTCCCATCCCAGATCTAATTACACACCAACCCCGGTCAATTCTATTCCTAGCTTTCTTCAAAGTTCAGCTCAAATGCTACTTCCTGTATGAGGCCTTTCCAGACTTTCCACCCCACCCCATCCCCAGGGCTGCACTGCCTTTTGTATTTATTTATGTGTATAATAGCTGGTTCTCTCAAAATAAAGCAAAATCTTTTGTCTTTGTATCTTGAGAGCAAAGAAGGGTGTGCCTGGCTATCACAGTGCAGTATGTGCTTAACATATGCTTGTGGTTTAATTCATTAATTAGAGCAGATAAGCATCAGAAAATTTATGCCAGGATGATGGGGGATCCTTTCAGAAAATGAAATAAAATATTTTCAGTAAATATATAATCATCTATAAGATGAACTAAGAAATATTCTGCATTTAAATTCCAAGATAGATGGGTCTAATTCCTTAAAAAGATACTTATTACGGTATACAATGAAGAACAAATGATGAAAAATGGATTACACATATTTTGTTGCAAATATAATGGATATTTCCATTCTAAATATAAAAATTCCATGGAAAACAATGGGTTAATTTATCCTAGAAAAGAGAACAGATGAAGAACACAATTAACTACTTTCAAATTTCAAGGTTATCATGTAGAAGAGATGCTGGGCATCCTATATAAAGCCAACGGGCAAAAAAGGAGCCAACAGATGGAAATTAGAAAAGGCAGATTTCAGCTGATTAAAAAGAATATGTGAACTATTACAGTATTCCTCAGAAAGCAGTAAACTCTCAAACAGAAGCTGCTGACCATCTATCTATCAAGAATACCATAAAGGTAAGTCCTATATTTTCAAGTGGAAGTGTGTCTGGATGATCTGCTTGACTCTCTCAAGAAAGTACTTTAACTGATCACAATTTAGGAAAAAAATCAAAGGATTCTCTCTCCCTTAAAGGGTCGGTGAATATAACAAAATTTTTGACAATTCTTCATTATTTCAGAGATGATGATGACGAAATTTTCTCAAATTCTGCTTCCTGTCTTTTAAAATCCTGTTTAAACCTTCAGAGCATGAAAAGAGCAAGAAAAGAGACTGAAAACTGCACCCAGCTGTAATACACTGACATCTCTGAAAAAGATGGTTGGACGATATCTGAAAGTAAAATCAATGAATCGACTGAGATTTCTGGACACTTAACAGCATCTATGATGCTTAATCTTCCTCCTACCAATAACTTAAAGTTTTATAGATAATTACATTTTCTTCAACTGACAAAGATACAAGAGTCAAAGGAGAAAATCTAGGGGAAAGAAAGCTCCCTGATCTCCTTTAAGTCCCAATTAAAATCCCCTTTTTTATTGGAAGCTTTCCTCAACCTCTCTTAATTCTAGTACCTTCCCTTTGCTACTTTTTTTTTTTTTGCTTTTTGGAGGGCAATTGGGGTTAAGTGACTTGCCCAAGGTCACATGGCTAGTTTTGTTCAGTGTCTTAACACTAGTTAAGTGTCTGAGGCTAGACTTGAACTCAGGTCCTCTTGACTCCAGCGCTGGTGCTCTATTCACTGTGACACCTTATACCCAGTCTATAGCTAGCTTTGTGTATATTTATTTGCATGTTATCTCCCCTGTGGGAGGGTAAGCTCCTTGAGGGCAGGGACTGTCTTTAGCATCCTTTAGCATCACTTAGCACAATGCCTGACACCTAGTAGCCACTTAATAAATGTTAATTGATTGATAATTGAGTGATTAAATAAGTATTTAGATGGAAAAAAGATACCTAAAAACTCAGTATCTTTTAAAAAAAAAGCATGATTTTTGTGTTCAGTCTTGTGCCTCATTTTTCTCATTAACATGAAAAGATAGTCAGTTAATTTAAGTAAAGGTGTTATTGATTTTCTGATTGCCAACCTCATAAGGTTCCTACAAGCCTGGAGTTATTAACATTTTTTTGGCATGGCCCCCTTTGACTATCATGTGAAGCTGGAACCTTTCCTGAATAATGTTTTTAAATACATAAAATATATATTACAAAGGGAACTCTAAACGCACATAATCTGTACTTCGAATAAACTTTGCTTTTCTTTATCTAAAAAAAAAATTTAAGTAAAGAGCTTGGAGTTCCCTTGAAGAAACCAGTAACAGTACTTCTAATACTAATGATGATAAAAAGGTTAGTAATGTTCTACAGTAACATGCAGGGTTTGCTGAACAAAACCACTGCTTCTTGTTCTCTGATATTCCCCTGTGATTTCACTGATGTAGAGACCTTCCTGGGAAGAAACACCACTGCAGATTACCATTTACTCAGCAACTTACAATTTTAGAGAGTTAACTGGGGCACTGAAAGTTAAGTGGGTCACAGGGCCACCATGCGTCAGAGGTGAGATTTAAATCCAGGTTTTCCTGACTCTAAAAGTCAGCTCTTTGTCCACCAGGCTACATTGTCTCTCTCATTCCTTATGGCATGTAACCATAAAATATGATTACTCCCCCAAATCCATCTTAGGAATCCCAAAAGGTATAAAAGGGACAAATAAATTAGAGAAAAATTGATAACAATATTGAAATAAATTGAAACAATTCTGAAATGAAAATGTGCTTTTTATTGTTAAAGTTTAAAAATTTGAAAAGTTAATTTAGGCAGACTATGTTGACAAAATGACACTTGACTACATATGTGAAACTGTATTATTATAAGCCCTAATTAGTTATATGCACTATTTGAACTAAATATGATATTCAAAAGAATATTGGATTGAAAGTCACTTTATATCTTAATAACCGTAAATAATCCAAGCCTGACCTTTCTATATCCTGACTTTGGAACTGCAGAGATGAAAGTCAGCACCAATAAACACAAAGACTAAGCCTTGAGCCTCAAATTTCCCCAATATTCTACCTCTCAGATCTAAAATTCCTCTACCATAAATGGCCATAGCACTTTAATGTCTATGAATCACTTTGCTACAACCAAACAGTTGTATAAAAATTATTTTCTCCATTTTACAAAGAAAAAATCTGAGGATAAGATAAAGTGACTTAAGAGTCATATAATGTTGGAGGTGACATCTGAACACAAGACCTTGTACACTTTAAGCTCAGCGTCATCTTTCTACTATATTGCCTTTCCTAAAACTATCCAGTATTCTAGTTGAAGTCATATTTATATCTGCCCCGGGAAAAAATGACTTGGTACCTCAATATACCAGGACTTCACTGAAGAAGACCTGAAGCATACCATGTCAGGCAGAAAATACCGTTCCCTCATTTCAATTTAGGATGGTAGAAAAGCCACCTGAATTCACAGTTCTTACATAGCTATTTTCCCTTCTATGAGTAAAGGCCAAATGTACTGGATTTTGCAAGAAAGAGAAATACCGTTTGACACTGTATAAAAGACGTGATGGAATGGTACAGGCACAGCTGTAGATTTTTTGATGTGGTAATTTTACTTCAGGAACCTCTTGACTTCTGATTTGAGAAGACAGGAACATGTGCATTGGTCCAAAACATACTCAAGTGTCAAATTACATGACTATAAACTCACGAATCTCTCTGAACTGACAAAAATCATGTTTTTCCATCTTGATCTGTATAATTTTTCACAGGGATATTGAAAATAAGCTAACTGGAAAGATAACGACTTGTCATTCAACAGAGACCTTTAAAGAAAAAGGAAAAAAAAAAGAGAAGAAAACCTCCTCCTAAAGAAAAAGTAAACGCTTTTCACTTTTGGAAAATAATTCAATTCTACATTCTTTGTCCTATTTAGCACAGAGCACTTACCTAATGTGTCTTTAAGATTTTTAACCAGGGAGCCTTTCTTCAAACTGTTCTTTCTCTCCACATAATTAGATGGCACATATCCTGTTTTGTTGGCTGCATTCCTTACCCTCCACCAAGTTTTGGAATCATCTAGCAACCACAGACGCTCATTCTTCTTGATGTCAAGCTCTTGATCCTGCTGCGCAGTGTAATCCCACTTTGCTATAACAATAACTTCTTCTGTCATCTTTCATGGAGTCCTTCTGCCAGCAAAACATTGGAGATGCCCATTAGACAACTACCCAAAACACCTCACCCATCCTTTACCTCACCTTGAAAGCTTATGCATTTGTAGCCTTTTATTACAGCTCTGTGACCGATTTTCTCCCAGTTTTATGGTTAAACATTTGAAACCTTAAGAGTGATCTTCATTAAATTAACCTCTGTAGTGCACTTAAAAACAATGTGAAATTTTACCTTTCAAAATAAATCCCACACAACAAATGTTTTTTTTTTTAACTTGGAATAATGCATGCTCTCTGGCAGGATATAAGATGCTGATTTCCAATTAATTTTAAACAAACACTACTCGTTTACAACTTAATGATATAAAAACAGTCTCATCATGTTAGGCTTAATACTTTGGAGTTCTATTTCCTTTATGTCTGTCCTCAAGACAAAATAATTTTTTATTTAATATGCTGAATACATTTCCAAACTACTGATTTAAAGGTTATAACAAATGTCATAAGTCTATTTGAGTAAATCTGGCAAATAAACCTTACTCAAGAGTAGGAAAATTATGCCCAGTACCTTAAAAATAACTAATATTTATTATTTTATTACTTGCCTACCATTTAGATAGATAGTAAGTTGTATGGCACTAACAGTAAAATGAACTAACAAATTCTCCAAGAGAACAGGGAGTTCCTAAGTCATAAAAAATCTTTCAAGGAAGGAATCCCAGAATAGTATTTGATTAGGTTTCCTTGTTTCACCAACTGACAGGAAATGTACAATGAAGAGATTTTTGAAAATGAATTTTATTCTATTTCATTAAAAATTACAGGCAAATACCCAAGAGTATACCCAAAGTTTAACAATCAGATCTCCACTTTTAAAGTCTAATTTACATTAGTAACATTTTCTCTACCACTTTCTTAAATCTAGAAAAAGCAAAATAATAATTCAAGCTCTGATCTGTACCACTTGTTGATTTCTGAGGTATAAATGCTCACACTGAAAATTTATCAATCAGCTTAACAAGAGCGTGCCTGTAGAAACTGATTCCAACACAAATATCTCATATCAAATATATAAACACACCCTTACAAATACCTTACATAAAACATGAATTCTTTAGAGAAATGTCTTTTTAAAAATCTGCAAATAACATATTTTCCAAACTAGGTATTTAAATTATTATAGAAAAAGAGTATCTTCTCTATCTCTGGGTATCTTACCAAAACCTTCTTTAAAGAAAAAAAAATTGTTAAAAAACTTGGCAGAGGGGAATTAAATAATCTCCTTATTATAAAATATAAGAAGCTCATGTGAGAGTAGAGATAGTATAAACTATGATGTCATGTGTTACTCTAGGCACATCTCTATGTTTAGAAGCTATGGAAAAGTAGGATTATAAAAGAGGAGCTGAAATAAAGACAAAAAAATAAGTCATGACTATTACGAGCTAATTTGTTAATCTTTTCAATACAGAATTGCTGATTTTTTTTTTCAGGGGGTACAAGTTCTTATCACTTTACTAAGACCAATCAAGTAATAAATACTTTCTGAGTCCTTACTATCTGAAAGTTATAAGGATCCCAAGATTATTGATTTAGGCTGTAAGTGACCTCAAAGGGCTCATTTAACCAAGATCATACAGATATTAAGCATCAGAGAAAGGATTTGAACTCAGGCCTTTTGACTCCTAAGCCAGTGTACATGCTGCCTCTCCTCTAAGGTATTGTAAAAGAATTAATTTCTTTTAAAAAGAAATGACATAATCTCTGTCATCAGGAAGTTTGTCACCTAGTTGGGGAAATGCACATATAAATAGAGAACTGAAAATAAAGTAAGTTTAATATAGACTACCTAAGAGATATAAAGGCAGTACAAAATTAATTGTTATAGTCAACAAATACTATATGTGTTTATAGAAAAAAGACCGTAGGTTTGGAGGGATTCACGAAAGATGGAGGTGAGAGTTGAGTCTCAAAGGATGGATTATGCTAGATAGGTTTTGTGGCCACACTAAAATGAAGAGATAAATTGTTAAAAGCTAAAGAAAAAGCATGAGCCAAAAGATGAAGTGAAAGAGGAAAAGTACAAGTCGTGGTTGGGAGAGAATTCTGAAAGTAATCGAGTCTGCAGCAGAGAATTTGTGTTAGGAATAATGGGAAACAAAGATGGTTCCCGGTTATACAGGGTTTAGAAGCCAGGTTAAGCGTTTTGGACTAAATCCAGTATAGGCAATGGAGAGCCAATGAAGAAGGACTGTAAACACGGGAATGAAAAACATCACAGCAGTACAGAATTTCAGGAAGGTTCATCTGGTGGGAGTTGCACATAGTCTTCCTCTTAGAACTGACTTAGGTTTCTGAAACGGAACAGCAACAACAGTGATCAAACAGAATACAAGAAAGGGCATTTTATACTACCCACCGAAACCTGTATGAGCTAAAGAGAGCATTCTAATCTACTTTGTTCACCAACTACTGATGAGGTACAGGCTCTGGGAGCCCCCCCGAGCTCTCCTTGAATCTCTGAGGTACAGCCCCATAAGCTGTGGCTCTGCCCAAGGCTTTAGGCCTCCTTTGTCCACTGATTTCCCACCCTTGATCCTCCTTCCATCCTTGAACTGGCCTAGCCCACCGTTGTCTGTCAGCTCCAGGAAGCCTCCAGCAACTTCCCACCCTTAATACTGGAGTGTGACCTCATCTGACTACTGAAGACCGTCCCCAAACTCCTCCTCCAGACCACCCCTAGCTTCCTCTCACAACCTTTCTGTATATAAGACCCCATCTTCCCTCCGTGTGGCGTGAGAGCACCATAGAACGATGTAGCACAGATTTGTTCTGGCCCGCTTGCCCAATGCAAGCTTCACAGATACTGAGGCTCTAAGAGTCTACCCAATATAGCCAACTTTTAATAAGCTTTACTTTTCTTTGGCTGAGAGAAGATTTGAGTGGAATTCATTTAGCAGGACCTGGCATGTTGGTATTTTAGGGTCTCGAGCAACCCTAACCCTCCTACTTTGTAGGACGAAGTGTAGTCTCTCATTTGCTAAAGTATATAGAGCCTTTGGCCTCAGTGACATAAGGAAAACAGATAAATAAGAGAACTGGCTCTAAGCTGTGATTAGTGAAACACTGTTTGAGATAAAAGGCATTTGGGACCACAACTAAATTTTGTTTGGAGTTTGAATTTGGGTATAGTTGCCTGCATTAAATGCCACAAGCTATTCAGAGAGAATGTGATCCTATGCTGTTAAATACTGGTGGAAGCCTACATCTGGTAAAGGCCAAAGGGACAATCTTAGCCTGTTCTGGGATGGGAACCCTTCTGGCTCAGTTTACCCATGGAATTCCTTTGAAAAGGAATGTTTCCCACCCATTCCTGAGTCTAGCTGTGAGGTGGTACCGATACTGCATGGATGGATATCTATGACTTTACCCGAATTTAAACAGAGCCAAGTTTGTTTTATTCTGTCATATTTGCAATGTCATATGTCCCTGCTTATCCCTTCTATAGCAAGTTTCTATGATCAGAGCAAGTAGTCAGTAAAAGATATAAACCATCTTGTTTTGTAGTTAACAAATGTGAAGGAATGCTGAATAAACTGGATAATGGTTTTGAGGGATTTGGGAAGACATATAGGGAGGTTTGGGGACAAATTGAGGGTTTATCCAAGCCCCTCCTGTCTCCAGGTAGCTGATATCAGTTTCAGAAAGGTTTAAGTACGTTGAGAGTGTGTGAGGAAGTATTTTTAGAAAGCAGAAGGATTTGTAACTTGATTCTAAAATTTTGAGTAAAGCAACAAGATCAGATTAATTCTTCTAAAAACTATATAGGTATATAAGATTGGCTTTCAAAAATTTCTCTATTATGGAAACTCAAAACTTGAGCATGTTTGGTAATAAGAACAAAAGTTTGCATTTTTGATGCACTCTTGTAACTGTTTGTGAAACTTTATTGTAATGTTTGTGCCTAGCCCTGTGTGGCTAGAAAATTGAACTTTTTGTGACTCTGTGTAAACCTAGCCTTGCATGGCTAGGAAACTGAACCATCTCTATGTGCTTTTGGTGTTAAATCATGTTTCTGTGAGCCTCTGTCAGGCCTGACAGATTATCCCTGCTCCTCAGTGAACATCTGAGCCAAGGGACCTGGAAAAGATGACATCAGATGCAGACAGCATCTCCAAAAAAATCCAGACCAGGCCTGCACAGGAACTGCTATAGCTCTAGCTTATTGTTCTTTGTGTTCTCATTGTGTTACCTTGATCCCCCTTACTGTTAGAA
>CM053591.1:70511837-70528273 GCA_028646515.1 Pseudochirops corinnae
CCCCCCCCCCCCCCCCCCCCCCCACTGATGTGAGGCAGGAACAGCTCTACAACCTTTCTCAGCATGAAGCAGCTCAGGAAGCTGAGACTTTCATCCCTTGTCCCCAAATGAATTTGTGTCTTATCCATTAAGGGGGAATGATAAGATCTGGCTGGGATGCTTTGTTGTACCCTCAGTTTGCAAAATCTCACTTGTGTTCGGGCACCTATGTTGTAACATCACTTTGTAACAAGCCTGTGCAATTAAGCTGTAAAAGTCACACTTTCCTTCAGCCATAAAGGCATTAACTCTGCCTCTCCCCTGCCCCCAGCCTAAATGTCTTTTCCCTGAGCCACCAGCCTGCCTACATAGCTTCCCATGAACACACTGTCCAAGCATTTAATCAACAAATGCTTAGTTTAGAGCCCTCCTTTGTTCTTAGTGGCCAGCTGCACCCAGAAACCTTGAACGACATTATCAGAAAGATGACTCCCTCCCAAGACGGGACCTTCTAAATCCCGAATCAGTCTAGCTTCCAGACTTGGCATCTCTTGAAACAACCAGGCCTATCCTCCCAATAAGCCATGTTAGACCTATGTCACCCATCCTTGACCAGAAGTTACTTAGTGACATGTCAAGGCAAAAACCACACCTCCCCCCCGACCCCCCTCAAAATTCTCCCAGTGAATTATGGGCAATGTGTCTGCGCAGTTAATATAGAAAATGCATGTCCCTTTAAGCCCCAACTTCTCCCTAACCCCTCCCAAACTCCACCCCCACTCACCTGGCTAGCATAAATTAACCCTTCTGCCTTGGTCCCATGGCCTACCCCCCCCCCCGGACATTTTCCAGGGGTTGGACTGCCTGCTTCTCGCGAGATTCTAATAAAGAGACCTTTCTCTACTTTCACGTTGAGATGTCTCTGAGTAATTGATTTAGGGATCTCTGTACCCCACACACTACCCTGACCACATCATTTTGTGAAGATTCCAGGAGAGCTCAAGGGGACTCCTAGAGCCTGCACCTCATCATTATGACCTAAGTCCAGACATGAAGAGGTCAGTTTCAAAGAAAAACATTCATTAGATTAACTACTCCCTCCTTGCACTTGAGAAATTGATAGAAACTTAATTTCTGTTCTCATTCACTGTATTTAATTAATTTTTACCACCTAAGGCAACAATAACCATTTATCATGTTTGGGAGTGGTAAATGACTAAGACTAGAAAAAAATGTGAAGACACATATTTGATCCTAAAAAAGGATAAAAATTCTGATTCATGGTATATACTTTCCTGTTAAGAGAAGTGGCCTTAACAGTTTACTTGATTAGATAGCCAGCTGCCTGTGGGACTTTATTTGTGATATTATTTTATAGGTAATTTTGAAAACCTCCCACCTGATAATGATGGAACTTTTTTTTTTAAGAGGCCAGATCTTTTCATTTCAGTTATAAATTAGTCTAAGAATTAGTCAATGTTAGAGATCATTTTGCCCATCTTCCCTTTCATTTTACAAAAAAAAAGGATCCACCCCCACCTCCCCATGCACTGAGTTATTAGCAGAGCAATCTAAAAACTTGTTAACTATGCCTTACTGCTAGGGAAAAGTGATTTAAAAAACCCATCAATTAAAATACTAAGAAATATTTGAAGAGGGAAGGGGGTACTGAAAGTGGAGAAGCCTACAAAAACTCCATCTACTTTGGAACCTACTTCAGAAATGCAATTGTATCATTTTAAATACAAAAGATGCATTCCTATAGTGCAAAGTATAGGGAAAAACTTGCTAAAAATCCAATCACAATCAACAGGAATCAAAGAAATTGACAAAGCGAAAAACTCTGAAGATTTTTATAAAGTGGTTCTTCAATACAAGTAATCCTCTCATAATTTGCTTCACCAAGTTTGATTCTGTGCTAGAAAGCACAGCATGCTTATTACTCAGATAATAACACTACCTTAAATCTTAATGGCACATTCCACTTTTAAAGGCCCTTTTTACAAACATTCTTTGACATAAAAAGTAACAATGAAAACTAGGCAGGGCAAGTATTCATTGGCATCATTTTACAGGTAAGGCTCAGAAAAGTTGACTTTCCCAAGGTTACTCAGCTATTAAACTCTACTTTCTATTTAGAGGTAGAAGGCTGTGAACAATCACAAACTAGGTGGTGAAGTGGGCCAGCAGCTAGCTGGCACAGTGGATAGAGCTTGGGGCTTCATCAGGAAGACTCATCTTCCTGAGGTCAAATCTGGCCTGAGACACTTATTAGCTGCATGAGGCTGAGCAAGT
Source organism: Pseudochirops corinnae (assembly GCA_028646515.1). NCBI lineage: Eukaryota > Metazoa > Chordata > Mammalia > Diprotodontia > Pseudocheiridae > Pseudochirops > Pseudochirops corinnae. The sequence goes on from CM053591.1 coordinate 70,514,112, forward strand.
CTTTTGACTCTGTTTGCTTCAGTTTCCTCATCTGTAAAATGAGCTAGAGAAGGAAATGGCCAAATCACTCCAGTATCTTTGCCAAGACGACCCTAAATGGGGTCACGAAGATTCAGGACTGAAACAATTAAACAAGCTGGTGAACTATGATGATTGTGATAATGTCCCAGCCCCATCTAAGAACTTTCAGTTTACCTGGAAGTCTGAGAGTAATACTGATTAGTGGGACAAGACCAAGACATAACTAGTTTAGGAGAAAACTGAAAGGGTTGGTCGCCTCCACTCTCCACATTTCCCATTTTCCTATCACCACTATACAGTGTTTTATTGGTTAGAAACAAAGGAGCAATTTATGTGGCTAAAAAGGTCACTGACATCTTTCTAATGAATACCTATCCCAAGCAGGCAATATTGATTTAATGTGGTCCATAAAATGCTAAAAATTAAATGTAACTTTTATCTTCTCTGATTCTAATTTTGATTGTCAGATAAACCTGTGTTCCTAGTTTCCTCATTTATACATACAGATTAGTATATGAGTATGCATATTTAAGGTTCAAATACTTATAATAATATTTGACAATGGCACAACAGTTTAACTTATTCAACTCCTTTGCTCCTCTAGGCTAGTGGTTCTTAAAATTTCTGGTTTCAGAACTCCTTTAACTTTTTGAAAGTTATTGAGGATACCAAAGAGCTTTGTTTACATGGATTAAAATAGCACTTGCCATGTTAGAAATGAAAATGTCTTTGTATTATTATGAAAATAGTTTTGACCTCTTGGATCTCTTAAAAACTGTCTCAGGGACCCCCAGAATTCCTGGACCACACTTTGAAAAGTAATGCTCTAACTATAAGATACATTATTTGTATAATAAAAAATTTTAAGGATGCATGATGATTTTACCAGCAAGGGTACTTGATTCACTCAGATCTCAATCCCTTAAATCTCAGTTGAGTTTTCTGGAGTTGCGGCTGAAAAATTAATGGGTAACTGCTTTTTACAACTGTGGTTGGCTGGTCCTTAAGATGAGAGACACACTGTTCACTGCAGGGTTCTATCCCGAATTCTTTCCAGCTTTGGCAGGACCAGTGGGAATTTGAGTTCTACTGGTACAACCTGGGAGAACCCATGGTTAACTTGGTTAACATGGTTAACACAACAAGTCCAGAATGTAGGATTTCAGTAAAGGGTAGGATGCAGATTATTAACTACAACAGTTAACATAAAAAGTGTTGGATGTTTTTTATATGTATGTAAATAATCTGCCATTTCACACAAAAAATCAACTTACGGTAAATGAGAAATGTGGTAGACAAAGAAAGGGAAGGCTTAACCTAAGAGAATAAGGGAAAAAATCTTCTCATCTTCTGAAATTTCCATGTGATTTTTTAAAAAGACTTTTAGCAATAAAAAGGAAAGACGTCAAAATAGAGCATCAATTTGGGGTACCTATTCATTAGAATCACTTTTGTAAAGAGTCAGAAGTAAAGGCATAATTTATATATAATTTTCTTTCTAAAATCCTGTATTTACTTCCTGTATATTCAGAAATATTTTAAAATTATACCCCTGCACTAAGGTACAAGATGTCAGTCTCTGTATCAACAAACAATTCCCAAATGTTCAGTGTAGATTTTAACTTATGTTGTTAGGCATCTAAGCATTGTTCAATTACTTACTTATTTTGTTGAGAGCTGGCGCAAAGGCTTACATGTCCTACTAGAAACAGAAATACCATTTGGTAACTTTCTATCATAGTACTACTAATTATAAACACTATAATTCAACTACAAGGACAAATTTGGAAAAAAATTTCCCCCATGAAAGTCTTCCTGATTTTCTACGAATCAATGTAATAAATGTATGACGGAAGTCAAGATTTTATTCCTAAAAAACAATCCAACATCCTGCCCATAAAAGCAGAAAATGAGGCCAACAGAATTGTATCTGGCCTACTCGGTTTAAAATTTATTATGACAAGAGGTAAAAATTATTTTGTGAAATCATGTTATACAAACAAGTATGCCGATGAAAGTAAATGGAAATTATTCTCTTGGTAGTGAATCAGTAAAGGAAAACAAGTCAAAGAAAATGGTATCAGAATGACACAGCCCTTTCCTATCTATATTCCCCCATCTATTCCTTTTGTTTCTCTAGGTTTCCAGGTTTTCCCCCCTTATATGTATGTGTGTGACACATATACACATTATATATACACATGTGTATACACATATATATACATACTATATTATATACACACTACATATACATATCTCTCTCTCTACAGATATATAAATTAGATAAATTTCTTTAAATAGCTGTGAACTTCACTGGAGAAATTCTAGTGTTTTAAGATTCATGGAATTGAGAGCATTTGGAGACCCTTTTGTTTGGGCTCTGCCATAAGCAGGGCATTCTCATGATAATGGAAAACAACTTAGGTGAATACCATCTGTTTGCAAAATTTTCAGTGGAACACCAATGCAAATTTATTTCTGTAGTCAAATCTGTTTGCCTCAAATAATCTGAATGTGTACATAAGACATTTTATCTGAGGAGAACCTTCAAAATAAGTATTTTGTTCCACTGATTCATAATGATAATAGCTCACAACTACCAAGAGCTCCAGGGCTTGCAAAGCACTTTGTAAAGCAGCTTCTAATTCATGGCGATTATGTAAAATCATGTCTATAATTATTATAGTCACCATTTACAGAGGAGAAAATTGAGATTCAGAGATACTTTGTGACTTGCCCACAGTCATCCAGATAGTTAAGTATATTAAGAAGAAGTAAATTTAGGTCTCCAGACTGCAAGTCCAGTCCTCCTTCTACTATGCCACATCACCTCTCGTGGTTTGTTTTTTTTAAAATTCAAGATATTAAAATATATTTTCTACTTCTCTTCGTAAGTTGTGTCTGCAAAGACATAGTGTTCTTATAAAGAACACAGTGTTTTTGTAGACTATGAAATAAAAGATAGTCAACAAAAAAATCTGCCTGTTCTTCTTTCATATTTTAATCCAAGAGTCTCAATTTAGGAACAGAACATTCTCATCAAGACTTTACAAAGACCAAGCATGCAAATGGGTTGGTTGTTGCCTATGTTTTCTCATTGTCTTTTTTTGGTTATTGTTTTCTAAAGGAACAATATAAGAGGTTTTCCATTATCTGGGCAACTTCCTTGAGTAGAAATAACCAGAAAATGTTTCCTTGAGTACCTTAAAAAATTGTACTACTTCTAATACATTTCTTCCGTATCTATCTGTGTGTATTAAAATATTCTGTTCATTATTTCTTCTGGATATATTTGGTCTGGTCCAGCCACTATTTCCAACTTATTCTCCCAAATCACTATTGCTGTTTCTTCACATAGTACACTGGGGTGGCTATGGCAGTAGACTCCCAAAATGGTGGTCCCATTATTGTCTACAAAAATAGATCATAGTAAAAATGCTAGAGGATCTCTTCAATTCACATCTGATTGTTGTCCTCAATTTCATCCAAAAGTGTTCTAGGGAGTAATCTAGTGGGATCTTAGTACCAAGAATGGAGAACTTGTAGCCTCCAGGCCACCTGCAGCTTTCTAGGTCCTTGGGAGTAGTCTTTTGATTGAGCCCAAGTTTTATAGAACAAATTCTCTGATTAAGGTTAGAGTTAAGATTAGGGTTAGGGTTAAGTTTAGGGTTAGGCCAGCGGTTTTCAACCTGTGGGTCGTGACCCCTTTGGGGGCTGAATGACCCTTTCTCAGGAGTCATAGGGGTCGCCAAAGACCATCAGAAAACATGATTTCCAAAGGTTTTAGGAACCAAGACACGGCTCCTCTATCCCTCTCCAGGTAGGTCCACCCACATGCAGCTACGCCCACATACGAGTATAAAAGGGTCACGGCATTAGGAAGGTTGAGAACCACTGGGTTAGGCTGAAAACTCTTTAAAGGAATGTTTTCATTCTACCTGTTTTTCACGACTTTTGAAGGCAACACTGCTTGTTATCTTTCATCATCCTTCTCCACAATGTTTCCCAAATGAGCTTATATGCTAAACCAGGGCTGTCCTTCATTATGTCTCTTCACTTAGGAAAAGAGATTAAATGACTGCTGCCCGAAGTGGCTTCTGGCCTCTTTTGTTCTCCCTATAATGAATTTTCTAAGAGCTGACCCTTTCTAAAGGGTTATACATGACTAACATGGAAATATGTCTTACATGATTATACATGTATAACCTGTATCAAATTGCTTACCAGCTTAAGGGAGGGGGTGGAAGGAGAAAATCTGGAACTCAACTTTTTAAAAATGAATTAAGGGGTTATTGTAATCAATATCTTTATTTCTATTTTTTTCAGTCAGTAACTTGTTTAAACAAATCAGCAACATAATGACCAATGACAATTCCACATGATTCAGATGAAACATGTTACCCACTTCCTGAGAGAAAGGTAACAGATTCAAAGTACAGACCGAAATAAACCTTTTTTAGACACGGTCAGCTCAGGGAATTGTTTTCCTTAACTATGCACATTTGCCACAAAGGTTTTGTTTTCCTCTCTTTTTCTTTGGAAGCAGGAAAGGTAGGATGGACAGAAGTGGAAAAGAAATTAATTTTACAAAATAAACAGATCAGGTTGGAGTAGCTGTAAACCACAAAGTAACTGTTGTTCTTTAACCCTTAAAAAATATTTAGTTTGTTCTTTGCACTAAGTAGTCAACTGAACGCAGACAACTGATTCTAAAAAGACTCCTGCATCTATAATCAGTTATTTATTTACTAATATATAATTAACTTCTATTTTTATTAGTACTCTCACATCCAATGCCTGTTTTAAAAAAAATTAGTCATGACAGAGATGCATAATACTACAAGCCTTTGGCCTCTCATTTTTTAATCCTGATCTGCATTTTCAAAAGGGTTTTCCACTCTCCTTTATGACCACTTTCCCAAGGAAGTCACTGATTATCAAAGTATAGTGATTTGGTTTGGAAGGTTCTGCTCAGTTCTTCACAGATTTTCTTACTTCTTCATCTTGAGCAGTGGCTGCTGAAAGACAAGCTAAAATTGTAATTAAGTGCAAATATTATTATCTCCATTTTACAACTTAGGAAACAGATTTGGAGAAGTTAAATGGCTTCCCCAGGGTGAAACAGGAATTCAAACCTTTCTCTTCTGATTCTAAGGTATGAAATACCATATTACCACGCAGAATATTTGTCATCTAGGATTATGGGCAAAGCAGCTAATTTTTTAAAATTTAAGTTGGGGAAGCTAGGTGGCACAGTGAATAAAGAAAGCACTGGCCCTGGAGTCAAGAGGACCTGAGTTCAAATCCCAGCCTCAGACACCTGACACTTAGCAGCTATGTGTCACTTATCTCCAACTGCCTTGCCTTCCCCCCTCAAAAAAAATAAGTTGTTCTAACATACTTTTCTTTTTTTGGTTTCCATTCACACATACACACTGCTAATAAAACAATGGATTTAATTTAATATATTGCCAAAGAATAGAGATTTTTACAACACCTGTGTCAATAGATCCTTGTGATAACCTATCTGAAAAAATTCATAAATCAAAACAGATGATGGCCACTATGTCTTGCTCAATTTTTGTCAGTTCCCTAATCACTGTTAACAGGATCCGTTCTAAAGTTCTAGAGAAGAACTGGGCATGAATGAACTATGATGTCTCTGAGTCTGATCCCATCAACAAAAGTAATATATATCAAGGATTATGCTGGCCTTCTAAAACATTTTGCTGATAAAGTTCATGCAAGTGGGAAAAGGTTGGTAGAAATCACTTATGAGCCTTGATTCATCAGAAGCTAATAAAGTGATTATTTGGGTTTTGAAAATTTTCTTCCACAGATAAAAATGTTTCCTTTCTTTGGATCAGAATTCTTTACCTCCTTTTGTGTCATATCCCTTTAATAAAGCGGAATGATCCCTTTTCAGAATATTTTTAAATTTATAAAATAAAAATCACATAGGATCACATAGAAAACAACTGTACTGAAATTTTTTCAAAAATATCAATCCAAAACATTTGTCAAAAACTTCATGAATTCCAGATTTGAAAGTTCCTGCTTAAAACTACTTATTTTACAATGTTTAAGCTATTTGGAAATAGACAAATCAGAAATTTATTACTTTCCCTCAATGGAAAGATGACCAAGTAAACTGTATGTATTTTAAATTTTTCATCTTCCCCTGAAGAAAATGAGCTAATTTTTAAAAATCACATTTGACATATTTCACATTTTAAGTATAAATTTTAAGGGCCTTTAAAACCTATAACATTAAAAGTGAGATTTGATTTGAATACATAATTAGTTCATATCAAATAATAATAGTACACTTTTTGTACAAAACAGTGAGATTTAAATGTCATTTCAATTAATTTGGCTCTAAGTTTGATCCCACTGAGTTATTTGTTACTGTATTTTAGCTAAATGGATACAATTTTATCAGCTACTTGCATGGGCAAATTAAAAGACACATTGTTCATTTTACCTCATGGTAAAGTATAATTTTTAAAAATACCTATTATATCAAATTTATTATTCAGCAGAAATTAAAAACAGGGAAAATTATTTCAACCATATGTTACATTATTTTTCTTTCTCAGATGATCTGACTGAATCTGCTTTGAATGTACTTTCAACTTAGATCCTAAAAACAGAAATTATTGGAGAAAAAAACTACCAGAAAATAAATTGCTTCTTTTTTGGCAATCAATCTACAACCACTTATTTTGGTCTGAGGGAAAGGATCTGATAAGGCCTTCACATTATTGGTCAGTAATATTGTGCTATCCTAAAAAAGAGGCTCTTTTTTTCTTCTTCCTGGGAGGGAGTCAGCTGTGGAGGAAATAATTGACGTAGAGTCTGACAAAGTGGGTTCTAATTCCAATGTCACTACTACTATTATCTATGTATTGCTCTGAAGTTTCAAATTTTTCAACAGTAGAATATGGACGATATTCCCAAAGTTGCCTCCTTCATATAACTGCTATGATTATAAAATATCAAAATTTCTCAAAGTTCCCTGTTATTCTAAGGCTTCAGAAGCTCTCAAACTTTTTGGTCTCAGAATTTGTTTACAATCTTAAAAACTGAGGAACCTCCAAAGAACTTCTGTTTATGTGGATTATATCTACAGATGTTAGAAATCAAGTGTTATCTATGAATTCTTTAAAAAATAACAATACATCTATTACATGTCAACAGAAGTAATACAACTTTTGGTTAAAAAAAAAAAAAAAGACTAATTTTCCAAAACAAAAAAAAAAATTAAAAAGAAAAGCAGTTTCACATATTTTTACAAATCTCTTCAATGTCTAGCTTAACAGAAGACAGCTGGATTCTTATATCTGCTTCTGAATTCAATCCCTTTGTGATGTTGTTTTGGGTTAAAGTACATGAAGAAAAACAGGCCTCGCAGAAATATGTTAGTTGGAAAACGGAGGGATATTTAAACAGGCAATAACATCTTAATATTAATATGAAAATAGTTTTGAACTCCCAAACCCCTTGAGTTTCAGGGACCCCTAGGGGTCTGAGGACCAACATTCTAAGAACTGATATTCTAAAGTATGGCACAAGTACAAGGTATTATCTTAAGAATTTTAGGGAAAAAAACCTCAGGGATCTTCTAGGTCAATGCACATAATAAATTAAGTCATAAAAGAAATATGACCATAAACATACCAATTCATCAATTAATTCTTATGTGCAGACCACACAGCAGTTCAAATTAGACTAAGTGAAATGCAGCAAATACATAGAACCATTCTCATTCACCTCATATATCTAACCTCTGGTCGTCTTCTTGTTTCTACCCATCTACTACTGCCACCCTCCTCATGCAGATCCTTCTCCAGCTCACACCTATAGCTATTTTAATAGCCTTCTAGTTGGTCGTCCAGTCTCTTCCCACTCCAGTCCATCCCATACTTAGCTGCCAAAGTGATTTCCCCTCAAGTCTGATTGTGTCATTCAGCCTATTCATACTCCTGTGGTTTCCTGTTGCCTTTCCGATCAATTATAAAATCCTCTGTATGGCACTGAATTTGCAATCGGTCTCCTTCTTCCTGGTATCTTTATACACAATCTACAATTCAACACAGAGGATACTTTCTGCACTGGTTATCACCCATGCCTGGAGTACTCTTGCTCTTCACATCTGCCTCCTAGTTACTCTGGCTGATCTTCAAGATTCAGTGCAAGCTTCCACTGCAGTCCAGTCCTTTCAATATACCCCAAAGCCTTCCCTTTGAGACTACCTTCCTTACAGGGTATAAACCTTTGCATGTTCATAGTCAGCTGCATATTGTCTCCATTAGAATGTGAGGTCCTTTTTGAGATGCCCAACACTTAGCATAGTGCTTGGCACACATAAAGCACTTAAATGCCAGCTGACTAACTGATATCATGACATTTCAGAGTATTCGAACATTCTGAATTCATCAGTAACACAGAATAAAAACTTTGAAATGAAAAGACAAGATAAACAACCCAAATAAGAGGATGGGCTGCTATTTAATATTTTTAGTCAAAGACTCATGTTGTTTAGAGACTATCCTGACCAATTCCTTCATTTTTTTCAGATAAAGAAAACTGAGATTGCAGACCTAGAATGGGAGGCCCAGGACTCCTAACCTTCAATTTTTATTATTATTGAAATATTGCAAATAATAATTATTGTTATTATCATATGCCATACGACAAGTTTAATTTATGTTATATAAAGCATTTTGTAAATTATAAATAATTCCAGAAATGTCTCCCATGCTTAATTATATTGCCAATTTATCTCCATATCAAGAATCAATGGCTTCCCTCAAAGATTAACTGAAAGGTCACCACCTAAAGAAACCTTTCCTAATCCCCCAACTTGGAAATATTTTATATATACTTATATGTGGATGTATCTTCTGCCTCATCCTCCTTTTAAATTTAAGTATCTGTAATGGTAATGGGAATTTGAAGATCTTCCCTAACTCTTAATAGGCTGAATATAATCACATGGAGCCTGTGGTGGGAGGAGTTTGCTGAACAGGTGGTACAGGAAGTTTGTCAGAGCAGTTAGAATGGAAGGAGAGAGAAGATGCAGGCAAGGAGATAGTTAGGATTATAAGTGTTTGTGGGAAGGCCCAGGCAGGGGGAAGGGTTTGGGATGGTGTTGCTTCCTGCAGTGATAATATGTATTAACTTCTTTGTTGCTATGATGGATTCAGTTTTCTGGTATTGGGATTTGGCTTTCTGGTGTGTGAATAAATGTTTTGCTTCTGTCTAATATATGGAGAGTCTGTTATATTTTGCAATTCAGAACTCCACTGGCATATTCATAGTCTCCACCAGGTGGCATAGTAGATTGAGTGCTCGGCCTGAAGCAAGGAAGTCTCATCTTCCTTGGTTCAAATATGGCCTCAGACACTAGCTGTATGACCCTGGTCTCTTGACCCTGTTTGCCTCAGTTTTCTCATCTGTAAAATGAGCTGGAGAAGGAAACAGCAAACCACCCCAATATCTCTGCCAAGAAAACCCAAATGGGGTCACAAAGAGTTGAACACAAGTGAAAAATAGAACATCTTGAAAATAGTATCTTTTCCTTTTTTGTTTGCATCTCCAGCATCTAGTACTTTGTAGACATGTAAAATATTTAGTGAATTGAATATATATGATACTACTGAAAACACAAATCCCAGCTCTACTACTCATAACTATGTAATTGTAGGCAAGTCACTTAAACACAATGAGCCTCATTTTCTTCACTTGTAAAAGGAAAGGACCGGACCAGATGAACTCTAAGGCCCTTATCTACTGCTAACTACTATGATTTTATACCCTGGAATTTGTTGAAAAAACTGAAATCCAGCTATTAAGAGCTGTGTTGAATAAATATTCACACACTAAAAAATCATGCTACATCATAACTTTGGGAAAAAGAAATTATGTTTCATTAGCCGTTTAAATATAAGGTTATAAATGATTTCTTAATTAACACATGACAGACTGTAGCTCCTTGTGGATAACGAACATTTATCATTTACTACTGTATTTCGAGCAGCAGACATTATCCAGTGCATATAAGTAGTGGTTAATATTCACAGAATGAATGAACATGTCAGTCACACAATGGCTGAGGAGTGATATAGGCACCATCAGTGTAAATCTGGTTTAATGGTAGAAGATATCTTATTAGTGTCATTCTTTCTGGGGGTTTATTACAATTTGCTGGGGTACCATGGGGACAGAGAGGCAATCTTGAAGTTAGAAAGACGTGGGTGCAATTTCTGCCTTTGACACATATGAGCTGTGTGAGCACGGATAAGTCATGGTGTCCTGGATAACAAATTAAGATTTAAAGTTGTGGACTAGCTACAGATGTGCATCAATGAAGGAAGTTTCCAAAACAGGAGCTCTCTACACTGATCAAATCAAAGATGCAGATATTAACCCCCAATTAAACTGGCATATATATAATAAGACAGTCACTGGAATTGTGCTAATAATAATAGCTAATATTTAATTTATATGGCCCTTAATATATGCCAGGCCCTGTGCTAAGTGCTTTGAAATAATTATCTCTTTTGAACCTCACAACAACCCTGAGAGGTGGGTGATAATTATTACCCCCATTTTAGAGATGAAAAAACTGAGGCCAGCAGAGGTTAGTTAAGTGACTTGGCCAGAGTCATACATCTAGTAAGTGTCTGAGACCAGATTCGAACTCAGGAAGATGAGTCTTCCAGACTCCAGGACCAGCACTCTATCCATTACACCACCTGGCTGCCTCATTTCATTGGTTTCATTGGCACAGGAATCTCCCGGGTCAGGAAATTCCTTCACCATTCAAATACGGGTCAGTACCTAATTGTAATTATTGGTCTTGGAGAATTGCCTAGATCCTCCAGAGGCTAAGAGACCTACTTGCTTAGAGTCACACAACAAGAATATGCCAGAAACAGGACTTGAACCCAGGTCTCCCTGGCATTAAGGTCAGTTCTCTATCTACTATAATACACTGTCTCTAATGACATATTTACAATTAAAATTTTAAAGTATTTCCTGAACATATTAATATGTAACGAACTTCTTACGTTATAATGAGCAAATGACTTATGACATAGTCAATGCTGGACCTCCTTTTATTCTGGTTATTCATGGTTTATAGTAAAATTGGAAAACTTAGAAAGGAGTTAAGGAGCAAAAAATATTTTTTAAAAAATCTGTTCATATTAACCCAGTCTTTCAAAGAATTTCCTAAATCCTTAGTGCTGCAGAAATTCTGCCAGTCCACCAAATTTACACTGCGTGTGCCCACATGCACAATCACCCCACCCCTTAGCCATCTGCAGTCTTTCTACAGCTCTCTATCATTAAATGAAAAGTACATAAACATCTGTCTACAGTCAACACCGAGAATGCCTATATACAGATTTTGGGAGAAACTATCTGGCGGATTTCTGTCCATTAGTATTCCTTCTAAATCCCATTCATTCAAGTCCCTTCTAACTCTACTATCCTATAAAAAAAAATAGTTGCAGCATTGTTAATCTTCTCACAATGAAGACAGTTACAGAAAACAAGTTTACTTTAGTGAATGCTACACCTTTCTTTCACAGACCTAAAAACTACCATGCTTATACTTTTTATAGATATATTTTTCTAATTAAACAAAATAAAGCAAAACAAAAACAGTACTTAAAAATACTGCCTCAATCTCTGCTTTATCTGATGGAGAATATAATCTGCTTCTTCTGGTCTCATTACAGACCACAGAATATTGCTCTCTGGGCTGAGAAGACTGCTCCAGAGACAAAAGTAAATGTTTGTAGAACTGGATTCTACAGTGACAACTGCATAATTTTAAATCTCCAGAATCTCCCAATTTCATATATTCCACAAAATGTTCTTACCTACTCTTACAATTTCTGACAAAACTGAGTATCTAAAATTCATTAACTTATCTATTCTCCCATCTCAAAGACTCTACCCGTACTGGTGCTCTCATCCTTGCCTCTAGTCTCAGGAGAAAGCCAATCCTTCCCTCATGCTTTTCATAGTGTCCAAGCCTTCCTTCTTCTAGCACCTTGCTCCCTCAATTATTTCCCTTTCCCTCTAGCTTCTATCTTTTCCTATTCTTGGTACCTACAATCATGCATAAGTCTCCTATATAAAACAAGAAGTTTCCCTTTCCACTTCAGATTAAAAGCAGTGATAGTGGTTTAATAAAGTTTTAAATGTGTACCAGAGGCAGGGAACCTGTGGCGTCAAGGCCCTGGGTCCTTGGGTGTGGCCTTCTGACTGAATTCAAATTTTACAGAACAAATCCTTTTATAAAGAAGATTTGTTCTATGAAGTTTGGATTCGTCAAAGGGCTGCATCTGAGGACCTATTACGACACAGTCAAAGCCACCACGTGTGGCCTCGAGGCTGTAGGTTCACTACATCCGGTCGTTGTAAAGAATGTGGTAGAGGGTACTATGACTCCTTTATGACTGGATGCAGAATGAACAGAAGTGATGGACTGGTGCATGAGAGCTTTAAACAGATGGAGGGAATGTCAACAGAGATATACAGATCACTCGTTCAGCAGATCTGGAGAACTCCAGGTTCTCTTGAGAAGACGGGTCCTTTGTGGGTGGTACCAGAGGACAGCACAGAGGGTATAGGGACTGAGACCTGATGAAGTACTACATTCCCCTTTTCCTACCATCACTTTACTAGACTGTCTGAAAGACTAATAATATCATATTTAGCAGGGAGCCAGAGAAAGAGAAACTAAAGGGAAATGTGATACAGAAGGATCAGAGAGCTAGTTACCCAAGGGAAGAAGCGGCTTCGAGAAGCCAGAAGTGGTACAGTGGATAGAACAAGAAATCTGGAGTCAGAAAGACTTAAGTTCTAATCCAGCCTCAGATACTTACTAGCTCTGTGACCTTATCTCTGGCTCCCTCAATTCCCTCACCTATAACATGGAGATATAATGTCACCTATCTCTCCCAGAGTTGTTGCTAGAATAGAATGATATTTAAAAAGCACAGTATAAATCTGAAAGTGCTATAAAATACTATCATCACCATTACTACAGAGAATGTTCTCTCATACCAGTAGTTCTCAACCTTCCTAATGCCACAACCCTTTAATACTTGTATGTGGGCATATCTGCATGTGGGCGGACCCACATGGAGACGGATAGAGGACCGGTACTGCTGTCTGTAATAGTAATCAGTTTAGCAAGATACTTAGCACTTAGTGCTAAGTGTGGAAGGTGCAAACTCTGTCCCACTGTTGAGAAGGTATGAACTCCCCTGCTGATGTGGAAGAAGGGGACTGGCTGAGCCCCTGTTGATGTGGAAGAAGGGATTGGCTGAGGTGTGTACATAAGCAAGAATTCCAGAGGCAGAGAGACAGAATTGGAACTCTGCCCCTGGTGAAGGAAGAATCCTGGAGACTGAGGCCAGGTGAGAGAGAGAGACAGAGAGAGAGAGAGTTTCTCTCGCAGCATCTGGAAGCTGAGAACTGAGATAGAGTTTTCCTTAGACTAGAATCTGGTGAAGGCCACCTGGAAGGCTGAGAGGGCTTGCCTGAAGGAGCATGACCAGGATAAGACTTTGTTTGTTAGTGGCCTGGCTGATCCTTGAGTTCCAGGCAAGAGAAGTGGTGAAGAGTCTGAACTTCAGTGTGTGCCAGGGACTGCCCTGAGGACTGGACAAGGACCTGGGAACTGTCTACCTCTGAGGATTGGACAAGGACCTTGGAGCTGTCTTCTTCTGAATCCAGGTGACTGTTCGGCAGATTCAGGAGGGAGCTGGGACCATGGAAGGGGATCCAGGGAATCAGAGAGACCACCCAGAGTCAAGATGAAGAAAAGGCCTCCCCTTGGATCAAACTGAGGTTTTTTGGACACTGAGGGGTGGAGGGTTTGTGTGGTTTTTCTAATGACTGTATTTGTGATTAGTGATATTTAGTAATTGTGAATCTAGATTAGTGACTGAGTAAGTTAATGGTTGCCCCATGAGTGGAAGTTTAAGTATTCTATTGTTTCTTGTTAATGATTGAGTTGCCCCATGAGTGGAAGTTTGATTCTATTGTTCCTTGTTCTGAATATTGTGGCCACTGTAGTGAAAACTGTGTGGCCATTTTCTGTGATAAGATGTAAT
>CM053591.1:70528773-70550389 GCA_028646515.1 Pseudochirops corinnae
AAGATGTAATGTTGTGAATATTATATTGTGATATATTGTGAATGTTTGTCTTGATTTGTAATGGAATAAACAGTGTTCACTATATTTTGTAATCTGAACTCTAAAAGCTGTTCACATTAGCATTCCTTTGGGAATCTGCTGGTGCGTAGCATTACACTTATACCAAAAAATACATCTTGACTATACAATCTACAGAGGCACAAACATTGTTATTATTTTTACTATGATAAGAAAGAGGAGGAAGAGGAAGAAGAGGAGTTGCCTTTTCTACCAAAAAGAGACATCCTGGCTATAGACTCTACAGAGGCCCCAACATTATCATTATTATTAGAAAGTGGCCTCTTACACCAAAAAAGACACCCTAGTGATAGACTCTACAGAGATACAAACCACCACCACCACCACCACCACCACCATCATCATCATCACTGAAAGTGGTCTCATATCAAAAAAGACATTCTAGCTATAGACTCCACAGAGACAAAACATTAGAGGTACACTTAAGTAGAATTTCATAATGAGTCTTCAAAGAGAGAAAAGGATTTTTGATAACCAGAAATTTTGAGGTCGATAAGCTTTGCCAGAATGCCAAGAGGTCCATGATACACGCAAAAAAGTTAAGAACACTTGGACTACAATAATGTAAAAAGAAATAGCAACAACAAAAACTGTTGTAAAATGACAACTAAGCTTGGTCCCAAAGAAGAGCTGTAAGATATTTTCCCAGCTTTTCTTTAGAGGGACAGAACTACAGGTGTGAAACAGGACATGTTAACATCAGACTTTTGTGGTGTGTTAATTAGCTTTACCGAACTGTTACCCACACAATTTCCCCATCCCCTTTAATTCTTTTTATAAGGGATGACGCTCTAGAAGGGGGGCAGGTAGACTGGGAAATATAGGTGATGTAAAAACAACAAAAATCAATAGAAATTATGTCTGAAACTATGTGGTGCACTGTCAGAGGGAACGCCCTCATCAACAGGACCATTAAGTAGTAAAAGATATAATCAGATGAAAACTTACAAATGTTTATTCGTGACTGGATTGACAGTCTGAGAGTTTTAAAACAACACACTTACTTCCCTCCATGTATTCAAATTTGTTGTGTATTTTTTTTAAATTCAGAAAGTTCATTGTTATTTTATTACAAAAATAATAGCAAGAGCAGCTAATTTATAGAACTTTAAAGATCATACAACACACACACAGACACACACACACCCTCATTTGATCCTCGTAACAATCCTGTCAGGAATGACTCTATACCTAAAAACTACAGGGTTTTTTCTTCATTTCCAGTTGAATGATTAAAGTCATTAGAAAGGCTGGATCTCATAATCAGAACTGCACATGGCTTTTAAAAGAAATACTCTATTTTGCCTACTGTGAGATATTACATGAGTGAAGGGCATGGAAGGGAAATTTATTAATGTAACACCACTAATTTCCTCAGTAAACATTTAACTATGAAAACAATTTTCTAACCCTAATTTCTTTCTCATACCACTTTCAGTTCACTATATTATACTAGAATTACTGTACCTTTTCATGTTGGGAGTCTGACTCATATCTTATTATCTATTCAAGTTCCATGAATGGGATTCAGTGATTCACTGATTTTTCTTGCTGCAGACCTATTCTTCAAGAACATCAGTCTAACACACACACACACACACACACACACACACACACACTCATTATACTGGGGGGAAAAAGCTATACAGTAGGGAGATCACAAAGAATATTGCTCCCTATTTAATATTACTCCCTAGTTAACCTGTAGTGGCATCATGCCTTCCTTTAGAAAAGTGTATTTTTTCTGTTGAATTTTAATACTGTCTTGCAAATTCTTATTTGTTTTGGAGTAAGCTTGCTTCACGTAAATAAAACTTTTATACTAACCGAGATAAAGGTTCTCTATACCATTTTATCAATTATCCATTTAGTGTATGTTCAAAGAATTGTATATGCATAATCTATAATCTGGAAAAAATATATATAGCAGTATTACATGTTTCTCAAGCTTTCCAAGAATCTATTAAGCCAGACAAAGGAAAATACTTTCCTGCCTTCTCTTTTGGGTAGGAATGATTCTTTCACTATATATAAATAGGAAATTTACAACTTAATCAAATCAATAAGCATTTAGCAAATGTGAACTCTCCAGAAAGCAGCACTGTTGTTGGTACCCTAACACACGGGATAGGAAGAACAGACCTACTTCTTGTCTCTCAAAGACAAGTACTTATACCCTACCTCTTAAAAAGCAAAATGAAAAGAAAACTGCGGGTTTATCCCTTTTTCCTCAACGTTTTAAGTAAAAATTTCAGTGGGATATTTTATCAAATAAGCTACCCTTCATTATTTAACTGAAATGGCTAAAGCATATTTTAGCCAGAATAGAACACCGAGGATAATAGAAGAGTGAAATCAGTAAATTAAGGAAGCTCATTACTGGTGTTCTTTCCATAATTCTTTTCCACTTAATTTTAATGAAAAATCTTTGAAAATAATCTGGCTCAAATGACATTTGCCTTACACTTTTTGGGGGAAGAGCAGGAAGATGTATTTTACTTTGTAGCACCCTAGTTAAGCCTATGCCTCCCCAAATACCAGAGAAATAACTGTGAATTCCTTCCTCCCATAAAACATTAAAAGTATATTTATTTGACTATGCGTTCCATAGTATTAGCGCTCCTGAACTGCAAATCAGTATAACACTGTCCATGTTGTTATTCATTACACAAACAGCTTGCCGCCAACAGCCACAGAACTGACTTCATATCATAGAATCTTAGTGACCATCCAACCTAACTAACCAAGACCTCACCAAGAATCCCATCTACAACACAGGCAACAAGTTGTCATCTAGTCTTTACTTGAATACCTTTGGTGAAGTTTGGGGAGCCCCCTCTTTGCCCAAAACTGTCTGTTGCTCTTTTAAGATAGAAACATCTGCTTAAATCAAACAAATCTGTCTCTTATAAACTTCCATTCACTTATTCCTAATTCTGTCCTCTTGGCCTAAGCAGAGCAAACCTGTTGTTACTGTTCAGTCATTTCAGTCATGTCTGACTCTTTAGAACCCAATTTTGGGGTTTTTTTGGCAAAGATACCAAAGTGGTTTGCCACTTCCTTCTCCAGCTCATTTTACAGATGAGGAAACTGAGGCAAACAGAGTTAAGTGACTTGCCTAGGGTCACACAACTAGTGTCTAAGGTTGAATTTGAATTCATGAAGATTAATCTTCCTGATTACAAGCCCAGTGCTTTATCCACTATGCTTCCTAGATGCCTTGCAAAACAAGTCTAATCCTCTTCAATTTGAGAATTCATTAAAGATCTGAAGATAGTCATCATTTAAAGTCTCCCCATTTAAAGTTTCTCCTCTAGCTTAAATAAATCCCACTCATTTAACCAATTCTACTATGACACAAGCTTGAGATACTTTACCATCAAGGCTGCCCTTCTATGAATATTCTACAGCTTTTCAAATGTCTTTCCTAAAAAATGATGTGAAAGGAATATAACATAAATGGGATTATCACCTTCCTTAAATCCCCTCCTTTAACCCTAGTCAATGTTTCTCTCAAAGGAGCAGAAGACCATATTAACTTTATTCAGCTGCTCTGTCAAGTTGATTCATTTCTGAGCTTGAAGTTCCTACAAATTTCTAAATCTTCTCCTGATAAACTGCAATCTGAGTCTATAACCGTCATCTTGTGCTCTAAGGCTGATTTTTTTTTTAACTTAAACTTAGGTACACAACTATTAAATTTCATCTTATAAGATTCAGTCCATCATTTTGCCTTTCAACATCTTTTGGGCTCTGCCATTTGTGTTAACTATTCCTCCCAGTTCTGTGTCACCTGCAAGCTTGAAGAGCACACTACATATACACCTTTATATCACTGATAATAGTGTTCAGCAGTGAAGCACTCATCATTTAAGTCTTCCATTTGGAGATCTTTTTTCCTTATATTCCTCACTGGTCCCTTCCTCTATCCCTAAGTCGACCCAGAAAACATCTAGATTGGGGTGGAAGGAAGGAAGGAGGGAAGACCACCACCACTAGGCCTGTCCTAACTTTTTCCCCAGTCTAGGATGACTGACTGCTCGGATTAGATGAAAGTCAAGAAGTCTATTCTTCCCAATGAGACGGAAGAAGCTCTAGCCCTTAGGGAATCTAACCTGCCCCTACACTCTTCAGTCCCTCAACATCATTACAGACCTAGTTATGTAACCTAAGGACCTCTGGGACTTGCCATCTGATCTATTACTACACCCTCAGCACTTCTGGGAGTTTCTGTCGGGCTCACAGGTTACATCTGTTCTATGTGCTGTTTCACCAAAATTACAATTCCCAGAGAACAGGGATCATCTTGCTTTTTTTTTTTCTGTTTGTATCTTCATCCTTAAAATAGTTCTTGGCACAATAATGTTTAATAAATGCTTTTTATTACTATTTATGTTTATGATTTATTATGTGTACATTTATTATTTATTTACTATTTCTAATACACATTTCTCAATCTAGTACACAATATCATTAGAAACTATGTTAACTGTTCTACCAAAATCTAGGTAAATGATATTTAACACCAGTCTATCAATCATCTCAAAAAAAAGTCTTAGTCTAGTCTGGTCAATTTTTTACAAGTCTTATATTTATATCTTTTGTTTTTGTATTACAATCATTTCTGACTACATGTGCCCCTTTCCTAATTTCTTAAGCACACCTAACAATGACAAAAAAGGAGTTCAGCAAAACGAAGTGCAGTTTACCTGCCTTTCTATAGCTGTTCCAACACTATTAACCATCTTTTGTCGGCCTTAGCCTGTCCAAGTTCTTGAAGAAGCCGTGATGGTCCCTTATTATCACTGCTTTTAGCTATTTACCAATCACTCCTTTAACTATCACATTCTAGAATTCCGCCGTAAATCAAAATCAAGGTCACTGGACTCCCCTTGGAAGTTCATTAATTCGTTCAGTGTCCAGGTATGCTATCCAATAATAAGAGGCTGCTCTGGTATCAGTAGAAATGCTAAGATTTGAGACACCTGTGTTTCTCATCCCATTCTTTTCACTAGCTATGGCAAGTCTCCATGTATTTTTCTAGGATTTATAAATTTACTACTCTGAGATTCCTGATAGCCAAAGTAAAAGGGAAAGCAAATTAGGCATTTAACTTACCTCCCTCTGTGGCTTAATTTCACCCATAAAATAGGAATGCTACCCACCCTTAATTACTTCAACGGGTTGCTGTGGGTATAGCAGAAAAGATGAGATAATGGATGTTACAGTGCCCTGGGGAAAAAAAATGAAAAGACCTCTAGAGAGGTTAGGTGTTACTAGTATTACTCTGTTATTCAGTTAGTTGAATGGAATTTTAAGGAGATGAGAATACATTTCTCATCTGATTATTTCAACTTAGGCCCAATCAAAGGTTTAGGGATTTAAGAATAACTTCTCAACTGCTTGGCTCTATGGGAGCCTGTTTTATTGGTGTCTGCTATCAATCTGTCCTATTAACAATTCATGAAGTTAGATACAATACAAGACTTTTCCAGTCGATATTGTCCCAACCAATTCTGGACTCATTGATCACTTAAACCTGTATTGTGTTTATCTGGCTAAGTGGGGATTTCCTTCCTAGTTTCTCTCTTAATAATTAATAGCAAACCACACATATTAATAATAGTACTTTAAAATATATGAAGAACCTCAAGCACCTAGCACAGAAGTAGGTGCTTAATGTAAGCAAGTTGAATTTAAGAAATAAAATAAAATGTATAAAATATTTTCACATAATACCCCTGTGAAGCAGGAAGGGAAACATAAGCAGTATTATTATGACCCCCATTTTCAGGTGAGGAAACTAAAACAGGGTGGTTAAGTAAGATCAAACAGTTTATTAGTTGAGTGCCAGGTCTGGGCATCAAATTCAGACCTTAGGATTGCAGAAAGACCAGTGATCTTTCCCCCCACTGATCCATAATATCTCAGTTATCAATTAAACAAGGCTATTCTGTTTTTGTGCTACAAAAGCAGAGGAAACATATTCTCAGCACTTATTCAATTGAGAACAACTCAAAAAACCTAGCCAGAACAACTCCAGTCTGAATGGTAGAAATTGGGCAAGTCAGTCTCTGAAGATCTAACAAAAGTGTTACTGATAGCCTTCACTACTGTAGACGGAGCACTGACTTATGGTTCCTCTGCCACAGAGCAGCTATGGTTTTGTTCAGTCATTTTTCAATCATACCTGGCTCTTCATGACCCCATTTGAGGCTTTCTTGGCAAAAATACTGAAGTGGTTTGCCATTTTACTGATGAGGAAACTGTGGCCAACAGGGTTAAGTGACTTGCCCAGGGTCACACAGCTAGTAAGTGTGTGAGGCCAGATATGAAATCAGGAAGATGAGCTACCCACCTACTTGCCCTAGCAGCTGTGGTACATGGGCAGAGATGCTTGAAGATAGTTTGCCAAATCAGAGAACGAGACTTCCCATCCAGGATTAGTGACACCTGATGTAGACTATTAGTCCCTAGAAGTTTCCCAAAGACTATAAAGCACCAAGAGTATTGAACACTAGAAATATTTTTTAAATGCTAGTTTTGCTACTGTTTTTTAGGTAAAGTATTCACTGAGGCTTAGGACAGCTAGGTAGCACAGTGGGTACTGTGTCACACGGAGTCAGGAAGATCTTAGTTCAAACCCAGCCTCAGACACTTACTTAGCCAGGTGACTCTGGCAAAGTCACTTCACCCTGTTTGCCTCAGCTTCCTCATCTATAAAATGAGAGGAAGAAGGAAATGGCAAACCACGCCAGTATCTTTGCCAAAAAAATTCCAAATGCGGCCATGAAGAGTCAGACCCTAAAACGGCTGAGGTTAACAACAATTAACTGAGGTTAACGTGATGCTTATAGTGGGCACATAATAAATGCTTATTAACTGCTTATTAAGAGGCAAACTGGTTCTCTTTACTAACAGAAATATGACTGTAAAGCATTTTGCAAATGAAAGGGTTACATAAATAATGCTTAACTTCCCTTTTCCCTCCTCAGTGGGATAATATTTCATTAAACAAAGCTCTTGCTGTTTCCAGACTAGAATGGGAAATTATGACATGATGGTAACTAACTTATGGAGAAAACTGAAATGATATTTGTGAAATAAAAGTCTAATTTACTTTACTGAGCCCACAAAATTCAAGCCACCTGATTATATAATCTCTCTTGAAATATATATTAATATCACTTTATCCCCAGGATCTACTATTTGTCCAGTGAAACATTATTTATATCATGAAAATATAATTTTAAATAAGTGATAGTACACTCCATGCAGGTATTATATTATTACTATGTAGTAAGTCCTTAAAATTATGAGATGGGAGTGAAGAAAGGAGAACATCATACAGAAATAACTATGCTGCAAAAACAAAGCATACCAATAAAATGGTAATAAAATAAATAATAATCATAAATAATAACTGCTTAAATTGTGGATAATAAATAAAATAAAAATTATACAATCGTTCTACATATTACTAATATTTCAACTGTAGTTAATAGTTTGTAGATGGTTTTTCCAACTGGGGGGAAAGGGGAGGACCTTTGATTTCAGTGAAGAACAGACAGAATTAAGAATTAGAAGTGGCAAAAAGGCCACTAAGATGGCCTTTGTTTGCTGTAAAGCTATATCCCTGGTGACATTAGTTATTAAAGAGCAGGGCTCAAAAAACAGAAACCTCCCCGAAGTCTAGAGTCTAGAGTCTAAAAAGAGCCTGGCCTACGTGGCAGCAGGACACAAAGATGAAATGACATAATTCAAGCATTTACACTGGAATGAGGGGAACACAACACGTACACATATGGATGTAATACGAGGTAGGGGATGATGGGGGCAAAGGAGAGATTCAAAGTGCCATAGGAAAGTAGGTTAGCTTGGGAGCAAGGGAGGATGTAAGAAAGATGTCAGAAGAATGTACTGAGCAGAGCAGTTAATATAGAGCCTGAAAATAAAGGCAGAGTGTGCTAACACTATCAAAAAGGTATCATCACAAATAACACCAACGGGGAAAGTGAAAAACCCTTACATAAAATCTGTGATGGCGTGTGCATCTCCAGTTTTTACACAATGGATAAAGACTGAATGGAGTTTGAGAAAATCTGGACAAAGGAAAATTAAAATGCTTAAAGGAACAGAGGGATTTCCACAAAGACAAACAAAAAACATCATGCTTTTCAAGCTTAGAGAGAAGAAATTCAAAGAAGTAAAAGATACGAGTTCGTTCAAGGAAATGGAGAACAGGGCATGGACTTCTTCACCCAATATCGTGAAGTTTAAATAGCACTTCACACTGAGGCGGAAAATGTATATAACTTATTACATCTCCCCTCCCCAAAAAGGTAACAGCACAGAAATGTTAACTAGAAGAAACGGTGTGAGAATAATAACCAGCTGAAGACAGGTTCGTAGAAATTCACTGGAGATAGATTCATAATGGGTTATCAAAAGAAGCTCGGAATAAACACACCTTCCCATAAAACATTAATTGGTATCCCTGTCAAAGAAAGATTTATTAGAGAATTATCACTGGTCTGACCATTGTGGAATTCCTAACATTCCAATACAAATGTTCAAGAATCTAATGAATTTTCACCAAACTCAGGAGCCAGCTACTAATAGTGAAAATGTAACTGTAGAACCTTAGCAAGTCAATACTTTTAACCTAAAAAAAAGTGTCCATGAAATATTTTTATGAATACCAAGATAAAACTTAAGACAAGGCAGTTTCTTCAATCTATAAAAGAGGAATTCTGAACATACGGGTCAAATCTCTACAATGTCTCTATAATTAATTCCTTGGACTACCCACGCTCTTTTGTCTTCCCTAAACATGAATCTTATCTAGTATAACTTCACACAGTAATCACTGGTGCTTACTACTGGCTGCAGAAAGTGAGAAACGTCAGTCATCTGCTAAGGCTAATAAATTCTTTTGTTAGAGGAAGATGCTACTCACAATATTTACTATAACAAATATGCTCTATGCCCTCCAGAAGCCATGGGCCACATTCAATTTACAACATAAATATTGTTGACACAAGAGTGTAGTAGACTTAATGGACAAAGCTGGGGGAAAAACATGTGATGGGTATACTGTCTCTACTGCATAAAAGAAGAAGGCCATTGAAATAAGTGATTATTTAAATAGAAAAGAAATTAAAACTCACCAGTATTTAATATGAGAAGGAAGACTTAACTTCTATCATTTCACCTACTTTAACATATGCAAAGAAACAATTAAATTGTACGAGAAAAATAACTCCATCTTAAACTCACCTTTTCGAAAAGTTAAACTTGAATTAACTCAGCAGCTAGGAACCTGATTACTAACATATTTATAGTTTAAACCGTAAGCAGAAAGAGTAGAAAACAGTCCTATTCAGTATCTTGGCAAGACCCATTTAAGTTTTTAAAAGCATAATTTGACTTACCTTTGGCACACAGTTACAAGATGTGACTGACAAAACAAGGTATTACTCTTTAATAAAATTACTGTCAGAAGATGTTTCAGAAGTTACAAAATTGTAGAACTATCTTTAGTTTTCACCTCTAGCAGAAGTTTCACAGATGATTCTGATCCAGAATATTTGTATTAGGTGGTAAAATAGCAGCACAAAATCTATTTAAAAGAAAAAGAAAGAAAAAATAAGAACCAATGAGATATCTGGTGGTATTCCAGTAGTTATTCTCAAACTAACTGGTTTAATGGCTGAATTTGATCGTTTTCCCCTCTCTGTCAAAACAAAAAACCTACAACCTTATATGACAGTTTCAGATTCCATTCTAATTTTTCTATATTTGCACTAAAGCCTAACTGATACCCTTATCCTGGCATGAGGGTGAATTGATTTTCAACAGTTAGGCCACTGGAAAAAATACTCTAATATTGGTTGTTTCTAAGATGGAAAGGCTTAAAATAATGGTATTTAAATGGAAAAGCTAAACAGTGATATTTGAATTGATCAATCATTAAGGGCTTATTATTAAACGTACTATATGCCAAGCACTAGAGACAGAAATAGAAAGAATAATCTCCACCCATACAAGTACATATAAAAATATATATAGCACAGAATTTGTGTACATACAGCAAATAGTTAAATGCAAGTAGTTGGGGGGCATTAGCAAAGTTTTCACATGGAAGATGCCTGGGTTTCCACCTTAAAATAAAGAGAGGTCCTCCATGTGGGATAGCCTTACAATGGCTCTGAGATGGAAGATGGAGGGTCACGGGAGGAAGACAGAAGGGCAGTCTGCCAGCATTGCAGAGACTAAGGAGGGGTTAAAATAAGGACAGAAAAACAGGTTGGGCCCAAGTCAGGAAGTACTTTACAGGCCAAACAGGGAAGTTTCTATTTTATCTTAGGGGCAATAGAGGCCACCAGAGTTCACAGAACAGGAGAGCAACATCACTAGATCTGGACTCACTTTGGTGGCTGCATACAGGACAGACGGGAGCAAAGAGAATCTTGAGACAAGAAGACCCGTTTGGATGATGTTGTAATAATGTAGGCAAGAGAGCCTGGATTACAGTGATAGTTATGCTAGTAAAGAGAAAAGATCAGCTATGAGAAGGAGTGTAAGGGTAGAAAAGGCAAGATTTAACAATTAGATTAAATGTCTGGGATAAGGAAGAATGAGAGGTCTAACAGTTTGGAGATACAGTACTGACAGGTAAAGGTGGCCTGAGACTATGAATATGAAACCACATATATGCTGTAGATCTAGGAGTCACATACAAAGAAAGCAGAATTAACATCATAAGAGTTAACAAAGTCACCAATAAAGAAGGTACTGAAAGATGAGGGCCTCGGGCAGAGCTTTGGGAAATACCTAAGGTAGCAAAGGAGGCTGAGAAAGAATACCAGATAGAAGAACCAGGAGAAAGTGGTATTGAAAGAAACCTTAATGGAGAGCATTTCCAGAAGGAGAGGCTGGTCAACAGCTTCAAATGCAGCAGAGGGCAAGAAGGATGAAGGCACATTCAATACGGCAGGTAAGAGACTACCGCTATCACTGGAGTGAGGAGGTTCCGTTTGAGTGATGACGTCATAAACCAGACTGCAAAGGGTTGAGGGATGCAAGAGAAACGAGAAAATGGAGGGAATGAATGGAGATAGCTTTTTTCCTAGGAGTCTGGATGAGAAAGGAAAAGAAATACATTGTGAGAGTCTAAAGTAATGGGAGGATCTAGAGAAGGAATTTTTTTTTTAAAGATGAGGGAGACTCACAAATCTCTGACCAGAGAAGAGCTATAGTCATCCAAGTTAAATTTGGATAAGCTCACGATCAGAAGACTAACCAATCAGAGTGCCTCTTATGCGCCAGGCCCTGTACTAAATGCTGGGGATACAAAAAGTGGCCAAAGGCAGTACCTGAATTCAAGCAGCTTACAATCTAATGAAGGAGACAGACATATACAAAGCAACTATATACAGAATAAATGCTGTTGTTCATCCTTCTTTCTCTTTTTTTCTTTTTTTGGTGGGGGGAAGGCAAGGCAATTGGGCTTAAGTGACTTGCCCAAGATCACACAGCTAGTAAGTGTCAAGTGTCTCAGGGCGGATTTGAACTCTCTGGTACTCTATTCACTGTCCCACCTAGCAGCTCCTCACCCTTCTTTCTCAAAGAGGACCAAGGACATCAGGAGGATGATGTCTTGACTTGCAAGTGAATTGGATTTAAGTGACACAGAGCTATACAAAGTCACCAGGCTCACTCTCTCTTCTAGAGTTTTTGGCCTCCAGTGGCAAGACACAGATCAAGAAAACTGGCAATGCCCCCTGATACAGGGGGGATCCGTGGCCTTTTCAGTTTGTCTGAGGCAACACCCAATTCAATAATTAAAGGATAGGTAAGAATTGAGGCTAAAGATGGTCTAGTTTGCCTTCACCAACGAATCAGTCTGAGAGGGGAAGAACCACAGAGTTTCTAGCCAGAAGAAACCAACAGTTGCTATTGGTACTCACTCTTTTAGTCCCCTTCCTAGAAGACCTGATGAGATACAGGAGAGAGATCAGTTAAATAGCCCACTGGAGATACTGCCCTCTCCCCGGGCGGCTAAGACACCATATATCCGTTCTTCCCTGTCCCCTAGGGATTCAAGGCTGGGTGCTATTCCAAGACTGTTGGGCAGGATCTCTTAGTCATTCACTCCCACGACTCCTTCACAGAGGGAAGGCCTTAGTATTAGGAGGGGTTGAGGAAGGCTTCCTGTAGAAGGTGGGATTTTAATTGGGACTTGAAGGAAGCTATCAGGTGATAAATCTTTTTGTTCAAAGGAACTTACAAAGCTGCATAGCAAGGGAAGTTTTACAATCTGTGCTGGTTTAAGTGTCTATATAGATGAAATCACAAATTCCTGAAGCATTAAAATATATTTCTACTGATTTCCTATACCCCTCCCTAAATACCCCACCTCCAAATTCCAGCTTTAAAGCAGAGATCTCAAGATATTTAACCACATATTTTTGTGTGAAGGATATATAAGAAGAAAAGATAGGAGTAAAATCCAGGGAATGGATCTCTTCCCCCCACCCCAATCAATACACACACTTCCAGCATTTGTAATGTAAAGGGAAAGAGGTTAGTAATCTAGTGAGAAAACCTATAAACATGTCAAGAGTATAGTCCTTATTTTAAATACCTATGTGGTACTTACTGAGCGACCCTGGGTACAAAATGCTCTACTGAAAAATAGCTGACACTAGAAGGTGGCACAGTGAAAAGAATGTAGGACCTGCAGTCATAAAGACTCATCTTCCTGAGTTCAAATCTGACTTCAGATACTTACTAGCTGCATGACCCTGGGCAAGTCACTGTTAAGAACCATTAAGGGGTCCCCTAAACTTGTCTTTTTTGAGTTGCCATATTTTCTAGGAAAACTGGACCCAGAGCATGCTGGAGACCCTGAATGTGTCCCAGCTGACATAATATATTGTTTTTATCCCAAGCTGAACTCCCTGTGTATCCCTGGGAGTCAAGACAGATGCCAGTCAGTCTGCACTAGACTGAGAAACTGCTTGTGTAGCTGGGACCCTTGTACATATCTTCATAGTCTAGCGGAGGCCAAGGGAAAAGAGTGTGGCTTCTGCCACTGCCTTGTTCCTCCTTTTTAAGAGGGTTTGGTCCTTTTTCCATCTTTACTGCACCTTTCCCTCTCCCATGCCAGGCCCTTTTAGGTATCTTTGGTATCTCCTCCTTCCTTTGTCCCGCTGTTAATAAAAATGCACATGTCTGTATGGACTGTGAACTCTTTGAATTCCACATTCAAATTCATTTCTTTTGTACTAAAACTAGTTTTTAAGTAAGTTTTGTGAAGTTGTGACTATCTGCTAACATTACTTAATATTCTTTGCCTCAGTTTCCTCACTTGTAAAATTATCTGGAGAAGGAAACGGCAAATAACTTAAGGTGGCTTTGCCAAGAAAACCCCAAACGGAGTCATGAAGAGTCAGACATACTGAAAATGACAGAACCATAGATCTGCAGACAACATTTCAGAAATACAAAGAAGTCCAATAAAGACAATCGAATCTGACAGAGTCTTTGCTAACCAAATGAAGATTATATTCTACATTGTATTCACTATACCTGAGTAAATATTTTCAGTCTTTTAATAATATTTTACAGGGGGCCCCCAAAGAGCCCAGAGTTCACTGATATTTTTAATTATAACCCTTATCCTGAGGGGCAATTTGATAGTTCAGTCAAGATCAATTAATTCATTACCATCATTTTGTAACCCAAAGTGTTAACACTGAAGTATCTAGTTACATTCCAGTCAGAGAAAAAGAATTATTCAAATAACAATTTAATCAAATATCCCTTTAAAAAAACAAGTATGAGCTGATTCAGATGAAAGAGCCTATTGGATTTTTAAAAGAACATTTTCAAATGGTGGTCTTGCTTGTCCAACAGTGCGCAGCAACAGCTCTAGAGACACCATTCAGGAAAAATAATGATCTAACAATGGAAGCGTTTTAAGTGTTAGATATGAAAAAGAATTCTTGACAGAGCCATTTCAGACTATTCTGCTAAATGTTAACAATGAAATGATGGCCCTCTAAAAGGGTCATCAGGTCCTGGCCAAGAGTTTTCATTCACTGCTGGATCGTTACTCCCCTCCCTTGGTGTTCTCAACCTGGTGTTCCCTTCGGGCCATGAGGCTACTGTCAGTTGTCAGCACAAGAGAGGAGAATATTAATGAAATGAGCTGTTCATCGGATTTAAACTAAAATGCTCACTTGCCTGCTGACAGATTTTACTAGCAAAGCCTCTCCTTGGGAACAGGAATTTAGGCAGAACCCACTATTACTATGCCAGGTGTAAGTACTGTGCGCCTTTAGCATTATTATTTCACTTGATCCTCAGCCACCCTGTGACATAGGAGTTATTATTATCCTATTTTATAGCTGATGAAACTGAAGCAGACAGAAGTTAAGTAATCTGCCCAGAGTGACGCAGCTAGGAAGTGTTGGCTAGATTTGAATTCCGGTCTTCCTGACATCCTTCAGGCATCTGGGTGGTGCAGCAGACAGACCGTGGGACCTGGAGTCTAGAAGATTCTTCTAGGTATGTTACCCTTCTAGGTAAGTCAATTACCTCAGTTTGCTTCAGTTTCCCCATCTGAAAAAGGAGCTTGAGAAGGAAATGACAAATTATTCCAGAATCTCTGACAAGGAAATTCCAAATGGGATCACAACTGAACAACAACTTCCTGACCCAAGCCCAGCACTCTATTCACTGAACCACCTAGCTGCCTCAAGGAAATGGCAGGTATTTCACTTTGCCAATGCATGCTTATCAATTTTTGCCCCTGTTTGCAAGACCATCTCTATCCTCCAATGTGATACTTAAAATTATGTCAATATAGGAACTTAATAAATTCATATTAGATTTTTTAAAATTGAAAATAAATAAAAACTAAAATTGTGAGTAAAAGACAACATAAAATTTGAACCCAGAAAGTAATATCAATACAATTGATCATTGTTTTTGCTTTTAGCAAGTCAATTTAAGGGTTACTAGCAGCCATCTGGGGAATACATTTTTAAAAGGGCATCTTGAAATGTTTTTTTTCCCGGAAAGAAGTAGCACCTTGGCAGTTTGCCAATCTATTTCACCAGCAATCTTATATAAAATCGTGTAGAGATTTGTATAGTGAATCAAATTATTTTTCTTTTTAGATTTAAAGGAAATATGTCCATAGCTTACATTTAGTTTGAGGTTATTAGCATATGCAAACTTTTTGTTAAAAATTATCATTTCAATTTTGGTCCTAATTAGTGCATAGCAGAGGAAAGCACACACTTCTGTGAAAACCAACAGCACCAAGCAACAAGACAAATATTGTCGGCCACAAGCGCTGAAACTGAAAACTCTAACTAATCAAAGAGTATCATCCAATTGAAATTTTTCAGAAAAAAAATTAGCTGAAACATACAAGAAAATGTTCTCCATTTCTAAAAAGAAGTTTCACCATTAGTTCAATGTACAGTTTTCTTTAGGGGAACAAAAAAGAATGAGACTATAAGTAATATAAAATTAATCATAAATTTCTTTCTTCAATTTATTTAGAGCTTTATTAAAGGTAATTTTCAGTTAAAAACTATTTCATAACAACTGCTTGAATTATTTTTTAGGCTAAAATTTTCTTACATCCAAATAGGGAACTGAGGTCACCTGATTTTTTGTAATTGTTTATAAAAAACTGCTGTCTACGAAGCCACATCTTTTAATGGCATTATGAAAAACACTGAAAATCTATGCCGAGAGAGGGAGCCTGGAATACTGGATAAAATGCTGGACTAAGGAAGTTCAGGGAGACTCGGGTTCAAATTCAGACTCTGCAATTATTGGCTGTGAGACCCTGGTCAAGTTACTTTATGTCTCAAGTAGCTCTTTATGATAAAACTGCAGAGCCAGGTCCTAATCTACACTGGGAGAGGGAGGCTCATCACAGAGAATTCGCTATAGTAACGGAGTCCTAGGTCCATTCAAATGAAAAATTCATCCTAAGATTAATGCCTTTCACCACTATGACTGAGAAGAACGGTGGAAGGGGAGCATGGAGAGGATCAGATTCCTAACCAAGCAAAGGATACAAGAGATCATAAAAGGTAACAGACAAGATTTTACAAAATAAAATTTTAAAACTTCTGCACAAACTTAATGAAGATAATTAGAAGAGAAAAAGCTGTGTTAGAAAATATTTGCCTCAAATATGACTGATAAAATTCTAATGGCCAAAGCATACAGGAAATGGACACAAACACCAAGAACCACTCTACCAATAGGCAAGTAGTCAAAGGATATGAACGATTCTTCAAAAGAAGAAATGCAAAATATAAATGAGCAAATAAAAACACATTTCATATCACTGAATTAAAAGTGTAAGAGTGAGGCGGCTCGGTGGCGCAGTGAATAAAGCGCCAGCCCTGGAGTCAGGAGAACCCGAGTTCAAATCCAACCTCAGACACTTAACAGGTACTAGCCATGTGACCTTGGGCAAATCACTTAACCCCAACTGCCCTGCCTTCCCCCCTCCAAAAAATAGTGTAAGAGAAATGCAAATTTAAAACAGCACTAGGTACCACCTATCATGCAAATTGGGGGAAGATAACAAAAGATGGGAATTACCAATGTTGAAGGATGTCTTTCCTAAAATATACCTCCTTCCCAAATGTGGTGATACAGTCTGATTAGAACTGAAAAAAGAACTATTACCAACTTCCCTTGGGTAACTAAGTCTCTCTTAATGAAATCTAAAATTTCATTAAGTTTTTTGACTGCCATGTCATACTTCCGACTCCTACTGAACTTGAAGTCTACTAAAATCTCCAAGTTTTTTTCCCCTACAGGCTTAGCTAGCCTCACTCTTCTCCATCTTGTACTTGTACCAGAGATTTCTTCTTTTTATTTGGATGTATTTTATTTTTTCATCATATATTTCCTAATTATATGTGAAGCTTTTAATATTCTTTTTTTTTAAATTTTGAATTACAAGTTCTCTCCCTCCTCCACCCCTTGAGAAGGCAAGCAATATCCCAATTCCACATGTGTAGTCATGAAAAATTTTTTCATATTAGACGTTGTAAAACACACACAAACACACGCAAAACCCAAGAAAAAAACAAGTTAAGTTTAAAGAGTGTGCTTCAACCTATATTCAGAGTTGATAAGTTTTGCTTTTGGAGCTGGACAGCAATTTTCATCTGGGGTTCTTCGGAACTGTTGGGGATCATTGTTGGGAGTAACTAAGTCTTTCACAGTCGATTTAGATTACTGCTGTTGATGTCTACAATGTTCTCCTGGTTGTGTGCATTTCACTTTGTACCAGCTCATATAAGTCTTCCAAAGTTTTTCTGTGAAACCATGCCCTTTGGTCATTGCTTTCAGAAAGACAGTATTCCATCACAATCATATACTACAACTTGTTAACCATTCTCCAACTGATAGGCATCCCCTCAATTTCCAATTCGTTACCACCACAAAAAGAGCCGCTATAATTATTTTTGTACAAATAGGTTCTTTTACCTTTGGTCTATTTTGGATAAAGACCTACTAGTGGTATTGTTGGGTCAAAGAATGTATATAGTTTTACAGCCCTTTTGACACAGTTCCAAACTGTTCATGAGAATGGTTGGACCAGTTCACAGTTCTACCAACAATGCATTCATGTCATGTTTTTTTCCACATTCCCTTCCTGCACTTGTCCTTTTCCTTTCCTGTCAGGTTAGTCAATCTGATAGGTGTGAGGTGGTATCTCAGAGTTGTTTTAATTTGCATTTCTCTAATCAGTAGTTTGTTTTGTTTTGCTTTTTACGTGACTAGCTTTGATTTCTTCTGAAAACTGTTCATATCTTTTGTAACCACTTATCAAATGAGGAATGACTTCTATTTTTTATAAATTTGGCTCAATTCCCTATATATTTGAGAAATGAGGCTTTTATCTGGAAAATTTGCTATAAAATTTCCCCCGTTTCCTGTTTTCCTTCTAATTCTGGCTGCATTAGTTTTGTTTCTGCAAAACCTTTTGTTAATTTCAGGTAATCAAAATTATCTATTTTACTTCCTGTGATCTTCTCTATTTCTTGTTTAGTCATAAACTCTTTCCCTATCCATATATCTGACATTTTTGTACCAGAATTTTTTTTTATCACAAATATGCTTCTTTATATTTACAATAGGCAGTTAGTACAGTGGATAGAGCACCAGACCTGTGGTTCAAATCCAATCTCAGACATTTACTAGTTGTGTGACCCTGGACAAGTCAGTTAACCTCTTTCTGCCTCAATTTCCTCATCTATAAAATGGACTTATTAACAGTACCTTCCTCCCAGGATCGTTGTGAGGATCAAATGAAGTAGTATTTTTAAAGTGTTTTGCAAATCTTAAAATGCTATATAGATGCTACCTATTAGTACTATTATTATTCTTATTAAATGTTCTTTTAGATTTAGATTGTTATTGGTCTGTTAGCTATCCTCTCAGCTTCACATCAACTACAAATCTGATTAGCATGCCATCCAAACCTAGAGCATTTGACAGTGGGTGTAAACTAACTATGAGATAATCCTTAGAGAGTGGCTAAAATTTTTCACATGATTAAATACCCTAGCACTTTTTTGGGGCTTATAATCATTCACTGAAAAGCACAGTTAGGTGATGGTCAATTTGTCTTGGGCAAACTATATGTAAAAACAAAATCTGTATCTATTAATAGTCTTTGATGCTTTCCTGGCTTTTCATTCTGTCTCACTACAAATATTTTTGTACCAATGCCTCTTTTAGCCATTGAGGAAATCTACAGAGACAAGAAAAGTTGTAGTATTAACAACTAAGACTCTGATAATGAAACATTGATGAACCTATGGAGATTACCAAATCCCAAACAAATGAGATGACAGCGATCTCCAGTGAGTTTATTGCTAATGATTCTGATATATTCCCTAAATTTAAAAAACATGTTCCACAGGTCCAGAAAAATTATAAAAGTGTTTGGCAACAACAGAAACTACTAATTGGGGAAAAAATAAATCAAACTCTTAAATCTTTCAAGCAACAAGATGAAAAATTGAAACAATTGCTACATCTACAGTGGTTTCTGTAAGTACAGGGAGGAAAAGAATGTTGTGGTAACACATCTAATAAAAAGTAAGTTACAATATCCAGCATTATTGCCTATTAAAAATTTACTGGAAACAAACATGTAATGACAAACGCTTGTAGTCCCTGCTGCTGAGATCGCTGAGGCTCGTGGATCACGTGAGTTTAGGAGTTCTGAATTTCAGTGGAGCTAATACGTCTGGCATCAATATGGTGGGCCATCAGGCTTCCTAAAAAGATGCCAACCCAACCAAGCTGGAAAATCAGAATAGACTAAAGCTCCGATGCTGATCTGCACAGGGATTTGACTGAACTTGGGGGAGGGAAGTTGGAGCAAAGGGGTGGAATAGGAGGAGGGTGAGGGGGAAGGGAAGATAAAGGAGAGAGCTGGATGAGGATGAGAGGAAGGGACAAAGAGAAAGAAGGAGGATGATGGCAGAGGGAGAAGGAAAAGGGAGTGGTGGAGAGAAGTCAGTGCAGTGGATCCTTACTAGCCCTGTGACCCTGGACAAGTCACTTCACCCTGTTTGCCTCAATTTCTCATCTGTAAAATGAGCTGAAGAAGGAAATGACAAACCACTCCAGTATCTTTGTCAAGAAGACCCCAAAAGGAGTCACGAAGAGGTGGGCATGACTGCAATGACTGCAACAACAGAAGAGAGACAGGGAGGTTGAGGAGGGAAGGTGGGAGAAGGGGAGGTACTGCAAACAATCAAATCTTTTTCATGATGAAAGTTACAACAGACCCAAAATTTAAAATGGATCCAAAGCAATATTTTTTCAAAAATTAGCCTTATGTGACTCGGTACTTTTTGGAATAGGCATTTTTTTTTTAATCGCTTTTAAAGATTTAATGCACGGGTTTTAGAAAATCATTGATTCAATATCTTTTCTTTTATAAGTTTCATAATCGACTAGGACATAGAAATGAAGAAACCACTAAAAGATGCCTTGAATCAAGCAATTTCTATTTTACCAGCCCTTAGGGTTGCAGCATACTTTGGGGATTTTTGTTGTTATTATTAATGCTGTTGAGACGGAAGGGATGACACTGGAGGATGGTAAGAACTGATCAAATAAGAAATTATTCTAATGCCAGCCAAGTTGTCTGTGAATGTTTCTATTCTTTAGGATGAGCATTAACACAACCCAATATTTTGGGAAAAAATTACACAGGAAGGTTAAGTAATACCTCTACTCAAATAGAAGATACACTGCAGTAACATGCTTTGCTGTCATAAATTTCACCATAGAAAGTAGAAGAAATTTAATTATTAGATACAGGAAATAACATAGGAGATACAAGCCCGCATGGCAACATTAGCAAGGCGAAATTATGCTACATAAATGACATTAGATAAGAAAACAAAATGTGAATCTTAATATTTCACAAATAACAGCTCAACCTTATAAAATGTAAATGCAACTTGTTAAAAAATCAACTACATATTAAATAAGATTAAAATACCACATCCATAAAGCAGGCTTTCCTTACTGTGAACATAGCACTGAGCCTGGAGTCGGGAAGATTCGAGTTCAAATGGACTCAGACACTTACTGGTTTTGTGTCCCTGGGCAAGTCATTTAACCTGTTTGCCTCATCCGTAAAACAGGGATAACTGTAATAGCTAATTCCCAGGATTTTTTGTGAGGATCAAATAAGAGAATATTTTTAAAAGTACTTAGCATAGCACTTGGCACAGACTAAGCACTGTATGAATGTTAGCTGCTATGATGAAGACCACAAGGACTACTACTACCTATTCTTTTGCATTAGCCAGGGTTGAGGTACAATTCCGTATTTCATCTTGCCTTAGGGCCAGAAGTCACAATGGGCAGCACCTTATGGTTAGGAGTTCTGAGTTGCAGAAGAGTTAAAATGTCTGCATGGTTAGATGCATGGTTCTTATAGTTGCCAATTAAGAGTTATCACCAGGGGCGGAGCCAAAATGGTGGCGTAGCAGGAGCAACATATCGCAGCTGTCACATAGCCACCCCAAAATACTAAACCAATCCTAGAACTCAAAAATGCACACAAAGATACTTCCCACTAAAGTCAGCTCGGCTACGAGGAACCATATCAGCACTGCGAACTGAAACCAGCCCGGCCTGAAGCTGCGGCTGTGCCCCAGGGGCAACTGGACGGGAGGAACAGAGGAGCGGATTAGCGGCAGCTGCGAGAAGCATTCAGAACTAGGTCAGTGGGAACTGCGGGGAGAAAAGCATCCGGCTGAAAGGTCTCCAGAGCGGAAAAGCGAAAGGCAGAGGTTTTGCACCCGCCTCCACGTTGCAGCTTCCCGCTCGTGGTCTGCAGACAGCAGGGGGACTAAGCGATTGTTCTCAGGCCAAGAACTCTCATGTTGAGCGGCCTGGATCTGGATCGAGGTCTTGGGCCTCGGTCCTGGAGTCTTCATTATCCAGTCAG
>CM053591.1:70550889-70583341 GCA_028646515.1 Pseudochirops corinnae
GTATATATATATGCAATTATTATTATTATTATTGACTACATCCAACTGGAACTTGAGATACACAGGCACTACGGTTGGGAGATCCATCCTGCCCTACCGAAAAGTGACATAGGAGAGAATAGACTGGGGGAGGGGGGACACACTGGGATGGCTGTTTTGGGGTGGTGGGTGGGAGAAAGAGGGGGAGAAAATATGTAACTCAAAATCTTGTGGAAATGAATGATGCAAACTAAAATAAAATTTAAAAAAAATAAAAATAAAAAAAAAAAAGCTGTCATCAAAGTTTCACCTTCCTCTGACTCATTTCCATCCCAACCCAAGGCTGTACAAAAAAGTCAGTTTTGTAACATTTGCTTAGGTTTATTTACTAGCTACCCTAACATGGTCTCACTACTTTTCTAACCTTAAAAAAATCAGAATGAATTGCTTATCTTCCCAGGAAGGGTGGGTGATGAGGGAAGAAAGGAAAGAATCTGGAATTAAAAGTTTTAAAATAAAATGTTTTTTAAAATTATTATCATTTTTTTACACATAACTGGGAAATAAGATATATAAGCACTGGGGTATGCAGATCCATCATGCCCTACTGGAAAGTAGGAGGGGGAATAGGGGAGGACACAGGAGAAAGCAGATTGCGGGAGGGGATATTCAGTGGGATCACTGTTTTGGAGTGGTAGGTAGGGGAAAGATGGGAAGAAAATTTGTGGAACTGGGTCAAATTAAATTGAATCAGAATCTTGTGGAAATGAATGCTGTAAACTAGAAATAAACATAAAATTTAATTAAAAAAAATAAAGAAAAAAGTGAAAAAATTCAGAATGCTTCATTTTAATAATCTCTGACAATTATATAGTGTTTTAAAGCTGGCAAAAATGCTAAATTCCATCATTTGATTCTCACAACAACCCTATATAAGTCAAATACTATAGCAATTATCATCACATTTTTCACTAATTGAAGTGTAATGATTTAGGAGTCTCTCTACTCATTCTCAATTTTCTCTTTTTAGGTTCAGATCTACTCCAGAGAAAAAGAGAAAGGGAGGTGAGGGGAGGAAGGGGGGGGAGGGAGGGAGGGAGGGGGGGGGAGAGAGAGAGAGAGAGAGAGAGAGAGAGGGAGGAAGAGGAAGAGGAAGAGGGGGAGAGAGAGGGGATGAACTGAAAACTTAGAAAACCTCTTAGGATTCTTATTGAACATTCGAGGGGCCTTATTCGCTCTTGTTTCTCTTGCAGGGAAAACAAAAATTACATTGTTAAGAGCAGGTCTGACATAGTTGCTTGTTCCTATCTTCAGGTCCCTAGCTCCATCTCCATTTTGGGCAGCAGGCTGAAAAGAGCTTGGGAGTTGTCAAGCAACCTTCAACTTAGTCCTGTTAGCTAAAGGATGAGAGGGATTGTCAAACCTGAGTGTAAAGGCAGAGACAATGGTCAATGAATAATAGTATTGATATCTAAACTCTCTCTAGATTCTCTTTCTAGTCCAAGCCTTGAAGTTCCTCCACAATAAGGCTATAATTTGCTGGGCTGCTTGATGAGACTCAAAACACTAATACAGGCATTCAATTATCACTATACCTTTTCAAAAATTACTAAAAACAGTTACAGAACTATATCTTTATTGCATACAAATGAGGAAAAGTAGTAGTATATGGTGCAGTCATTATATATTTTTGAGAAAATGTTAAGAGCTTTTTTCTCTTTGTACTAAAAAAATAAAACCACCCACTTCTCTAAGAATATTAAAATGTATAAAATGAAGGATCTTTATTACAGAATAAATACAAATTAGTAAACTTAAATGGAAGCAAAGAGAACAAGTCAATACTTTAACAGATTTTTTATCTCATTTCTACTAGTGCATATCACAAGTAATCTATGTGTCATCACAAGCAATCCTCATCTTATGTGATTAACTGTCTCAGAAATCTCCCTTAAAGGATCTACCCAAAAAGCTGAGGGCTTTTTTTTCTTTCTTTTTCTTTTTTTTGCTTTTTGGAGAGCAATTTGGGTTAAGTGACTTGCCCAAAGTCACACGGCTAGTAAATGTGTCAAGTGTCTGAGGCTGGATTTGAACTCAGGTCCTCCTGACTCCAGGGCCGGCGCTCTATTCACTGCGCCACCTAGCCCCACCAAAACACCTTACTGAATGTGTTTTAACATTCTGTGGAAGCTAGTAGAATACTGGGGTTTTCCATCTGATCTTTCTCACTCTTGCTCAAGGACCCCAGGCCACCTTTTTTTTTTTTCTAATACATTTTCTGATGGAAATCTTTTATGCCATAAGTAATTTTCAGATGATCATTGGAAATATACCATTTTTTTTTATGGTTGCAAAGTACTGGAAGCAAAGTTTCATGTCTGATGATTGGAGAGTGGGCAACAATAAAATATTACTGTGCTTTAAGAGCACAACAAATGTGACAAATTCAGACAATCTTGGGAAGACCTGTGGGAATGGATGCAAAGTATGCAGGACCAAGAGAACAATTTATCCAGTGAACAGAATAAAGGGGAAACAATACTGAAAGATCACAGAATAGAATCACAGAATGCTGACCACTGTAGTCAACCACCAAGTATGATTTCAGAGGACTTCTAGCACAGCGTATCTTTCCCTTCTCAGCAGAAAGGCATGACTATAGGTATGATATGAAGTATATTTTGTCACATGTGGCAGGGAATTGAAAGCAATGTTCACTGGGTTATGAGAGTATTTTGTTTGTTTCTCTTAAACGCTTGATTTTAAAGAAAACAAATATGTTTCTCCCTGTTGTCCTATAATTTTGATTCTCCAGAAGTTACAGGGTTCTATGTATCACATAGTACATGTGGTAGGAACAATATCCTAGTCCCTGCTCTTATGCAAGTTATGGTAGTTTTTCCATAAAATGTACTGAAGTTATCTTTGAGACTTGATTGACTAAGGGGACTAAAAGTTCAGGCTACTGACGTAATTTTTTGGTCTCCCAAGCACAAAGCAACCACAAAGAGGTCCAGCTACAACACTGACGCTTGGCTGGAAAACCACAATAGGCAATTCAGGCAAGGGAGCTTAGATCAGTTGAAACAAGGCAAGGTGTCCTCAAAGCACTACCTTGGTGAATATCCTTCTTTTGCTATGGCTAAGTAAATTTCCTTTTGTTAATTGCTGAATCACCTATGAATGTCCCACATTGTTCTAGTATCAAACATAGAAGGGCAGGTAGGGGGCTCAATAGATACAATGATGGACCTGGAGTCAGGAAGACTCCTCACCCTGGGTAAGTCAATTACTCCTGTTTGCCTCAGTTTTCTCATCTGTAAAATGACCTAGAAAAGGAAACTGAAAATCATACCAGTGTCTTTGCCAAGATAACCCCAAATGGAGTCGCAAAGGGTCAGGCATGAAGGAAACTGACTCGACAACAACAATCAAACAGAAACGACCAGGTGACTGGTTTGAGTCAGTCCCAACCCTCAAATGCAATCCAATTTACTCACTCTTCCTCCTATTCAATCGTGGAACTAGCTCATTATGTATCTGCAATGTCTGTCCTAGATATACAGGTTGGTAGAATAACTTACTGTCATCCATCCAACCACAGCAGCCTAGACCAGGTTTTCTTAACCCAGGGTCTAAGAATTTAAGTATTTTGTAACAGTATTTCAATGTAATTGGTTTCCATTGTAATTCTATGTGCTTTATGCATTTAAAAGCATTATTCTGAGAAAGGGCTCATAGGCTTCATCAGATTGCCAACAGGGTCCATCATATAAAAAAGGTTAAGAACTCTCTATCCAATAGATACTTTTCATCCACTTGGCTTTTCCTATGTGCAGTCAGGCCAATATCATTGAAGGATGTTCTTCAAAACTCTGGGGGCTTCAATACCCTAATGTTTAATAAGATCAATGTTATCCACAGCTAGAAGAGCCAGACAACCTCACCATTAATAGGGTATCTCTCCTTTTAAAAGACAGCTACGGTGCTTGCAGCGGAAAAAGGACTAAACTAAAGAGAGAACGTGTTAATTGCTGGTCGTGTGACAATTTAACCTCTTCTGGTCTCAATGTAAAATGAAGAACATTGAACTAAATGATTCTGAAGGTTTCTTCAGGCTCTAAATCTGATAACATTATGAGCCTCCACATCTCTAATGAACTGCTGAACACCTTTCAAAAACATGTATCTTTTTTATTTTAGGCCTCACTACATATTGATCAGGCATTGAGGTGGCACAGTAGATAAAATGCTGGGCCTGAAGTCAGAAAGGCCTGAATTCAAATGCAGCCTCAGACACTTACTAGCTGTGTGATACTGGGCAAGTCGCTTGCCTCAGTTTCCTCATCTGTGAAATGAACTAGAGAAGGAAATGGCAAACCACTGCATATCTTTGCCAAGAAAATCCCAAATCAGATCACAAAGAGTCAGGCACAACTGAAACAAATTAACAACAACAGCAAAAAATATTGATAATCAGAGTAATTTAACAGTTATCTCTGACTGAATTTATCTTAAAAACGGAATCTTGTACGATCTTCATGTAAGGGCTACCTTCCTAGAATCTAGACAGGCTTTAGGAATGTGTCCAACTCTACTGAGTCAAATGCTTTATTTTATTCTTTTCTTCCGTAACCAAACAAAGAGCAGGATTTCATATCCTTTATACCTCTCAAGCAAGCAGTGTGACTGTGAGCTTATTATCAATGATCTCAAGTAGATCTGCAGGATGAGGGAAGGGCAAAGAGATCCCAATTTGTCAGTCCCAATATAATGCAATCCCTATTAGAGATGACTATTTAATTCTTTGCATTAGTATTTCCAGTACCTGGCACTGAATACATGCTTAATACAAGATTTGTTTAAATTTATTTAAGTGTCTGATTCCTTCTTCCTCTTTTCCCTAAATAGGAAAAGAACAGAATTGTTCCAGCAAGTGAAACTGACTTCAGTTCCTAGTAGCAGCAGTAGTAGTAGTAGTAGTAGTAGTAGTAGTAGTAGTAGCAGTAATAGCAGTAGTAGTAGTAGTAGTAGTAGTAATAGTAGTAGTAGTACCAGTAGTAGTAATAGTAGTGATAGTAGTAGTAGTAGTAGTAGCAGCAGCAGCAGCAGCTAAAATTTATATGGAGCTTACCATGTGCCAAGCACCATGCTAAGTATCTTATAAAATCTTATTTAATCCTCGTAACAACCTTGGGAGGCAGTATTATTATTATCTCCATTTTACAGATGAAGAAACTGAGGCAGAAAAGAGCATAAGAAATCTGCCCAGGATCAAACAAGCATTAAGCACCTGAGGCCACATCTGAACTCAGATCTTCCTGTCTCCAGGCCCAGCACTTCACCAACTGCTTCACTCAGCTGCCCATATGGCCTGTTTATTATTAAAGCAACCGTCAGTGAATATCCAGACAAGAAGCATGATGATCAAGTGATAACTGACAGTTAGCATGGCTTCTTCAAGAACAGGAGGTTTCTAACAGAATAACACAAAGATGAATTTGTCCATTCCTGTGTTATTAAATTTTTTATCAAGAACTTGAGAGATATCTTGATATAGTAAGTAGAGCACTAGTCTTGGAGTCAGAAAGAGCTGGGGTAGAGCCCTACATTTGACACATACTAGCCATATAACACCTTGAGTTACCATAGGGCACAATGGATAGAGTGCTTGCTGTTCCTGGAGTCAGCTAGACTTGAGTTCAAATTTAGCCTCAGACACTTACTGGCTTTGTAATTCTAGCCAAGTCACTTAACCTCAATTTGCCTCAGTTTCGTCTGCAAAATGGGGATAACAACACCTCTCAGGGTTATTGTGAAGATCAAACATAATATGTACAGCACTTACCACAGTTCCCAACACATAGTTAGTTATTATTATTACTTAACCTCCAAGCGCCCCAAGTTGTAAGTTATTATTATTACTTAATTTCTAAGTGCCATAAGCTCTACACTGTTGCTGCTGCTGTTGCTAACCTCTGTAGATTATTTAACTTATTTAAGCTGTAAATTAAAGATGAAATGCTGAACTGCACCAGTAGAAGGAATTTCCACCCTGGAAGTTCAATGATAAAATTACAGATCTGAAGTAAAAATAAAAACCATTGACCTGGTATAGACAGTATGCTTGTCAGATATGTCAAAGACTAAAAGGATGGCTAAAGTTATAAATGAAAGAGCCAGGTTCAAATGCTGGGCCCAATCTAGTACGATGAAATTTAATAGAAATAAATGTAAAGTCTTACATTTAGATTAAAAAAACCTCATCCTCCAATTGTGGCATCACAGCAATTTTTCTGAAAAAGTCTGGACAGGTGTGATGGTGGTGGTGGTGAGTGGTTAACAGATAAGAAGCTTGTTATAAATTAACAATGTCACAAAGTATGCAATTGTACCAAAGTCACAGTAGCCAAAGCCAGGGAGATGTTATTTCTTACACCATTCTTCCCATAATTTGGTCACTCTTCCCCAGGAGCAAAGAGAACAGATGGCCTACTTTGAAGGAAGTGGGAAAATCAGTAAGCCACAGTTTTCACTGGAATTTTAAATTTTTACTGATAACTTGGAAAGTTCTTGGTGGCTGATTTGTACGCTTTCATTGTAGGACATGAGCTAATTCGTTAAGATCATAGACTGAAAGTTAGAAGGGACCTCCCCCTCCTCTAGGTGACTTAGTCAAACTCTCTCACTTGGCATCAAGGCTCTCTGACTGAGAATTCTGCCACTCCTTCCACAGCACCAAATTTTCACTTAATCAATTCTACATAGGAATCACTTTTTTAAAATGGCTTATCCAAATCTGACATATACTTTGATAACTAAATTGTTGCTAGGACTCTAGTTCTCTTGATACATAGAAGGTAAATTTTTTTTTCACTAAAAAAGAAAAGAAAAAACCAAAAGAAACATCTCATCTAAGTGGAAACTTTAAAGACAAATTTATAAAACAATCTGGATGCTGCAAAAGCTTCATGAACTCAGGGCTGAGAATGACGGGGGGAGACAGAGATATGCATACATATATATGTTTGTATGTATGTATGTTGTTCAGTCGTGTCTAACTCTTTGTGATTCCATTAGGGGTTTCTTGGCAAATATGCTGGAATGATTTGCCATTTCCTTCTCCAACTCATTTTACAGATGAGGAAACTGATGCCAACAGGGTTAAGTGACTTGCCCAGGGTCACACAGCCAGTAGGTGTCTGCGGCTGGATTTGAACTCAGGACCTCCTGTCTCCAGGCCCAGTGCTCTATACACTGTGCCACCTTGTTGAACATGTGTAAATAGACACAGACAGACTTATCGATAGATAGATGGATACGTATTCATACATAGGTATATATATTTAGTTCCTCTCACCCCCCCCAAAAGATAAGATTTTTTAAAATGATACTGGTAGCCACCTCAACCTGTTAAAGGAAGCTCTAGGGTAGCTCCTCACCCTCCCCACCCCCAAGCAGGTAATGGCTTGTAATGTTAATGGGAATCTGAAGATCTTCCCTGCCCCTTGATAGGCCAAATGTAATTACATGGAGCCTGTGGTGGGAGGAGTTTGCTGAACAGGTGGGGCAGAGCTGAGAGGAAGTTGGGAGTCAGAACAGTTAGTGCAGTGGGAGAGAGAGGATGCAGGCAAGGAGATAGCTAGGTTTGTGAGTGTTTGTGGGAAGGCTTTGGGATGGTGTTGCTCTCTGCAGTGTTACTGTGTATAGATTTCTTTGCTGCCATGATGAATTTGGCTTTCTGGGGGTTTGAATAAATGTTTTGCATCTGTCTTCCATAT
This sequence comes from Pseudochirops corinnae, assembly GCA_028646515.1. Lineage (NCBI taxonomy): Eukaryota > Metazoa > Chordata > Mammalia > Diprotodontia > Pseudocheiridae > Pseudochirops > Pseudochirops corinnae. The sequence goes on from CM053591.1 coordinate 70,558,650, forward strand.
GGAGAGTCTGGGTTTTTTTATATTTTGCGATTCAGACCTATGTCGGCATATTCATAGTAGCCGTTGGTGCTGTGAATATCATGTTGGTGGAACAATGGCTCAAAGCCCTTTCTCTAGCTTATGTCTGAATATCTATCACCAAGGTCACCAATTCCTTCTACTAGCACGAATCAGGACCATTCTCCAGATTCATGTTTCTTATCTCTTTTCTACAATGCCTGGTCCTTCTACACCAGCAGCTCTCAACCTGTGGGTTGTGACCCCTTTGGGGATCAAACAACCCTTTCACAGGGGTTGCCTAATACCATTGGAAAACACATATTTCCAATGGTCTTAGGAACCGAGACACCACTCCTCTATCTGTCTCCAGGCGGGTCTGCCCACATGCAGATACGCCCACATACGAGTATTAAAGGGTCGTGACATTAGGAAGGTTGAGAAACACTGTTCTAGACCCAGATAAGAACCTTATAAGAACCCACCAGACTTGACTGGTTTGGGAGGGTGACCCCTTCCTTCTAAGTCCCCAAACAACCTGATCTGGTTTCATCATCTTCCTTAACTACTCTTCTATTGTTACTTATCTCTTCTCAATAAAGTTAGCACGTTTTAGTCTTATATGTGCCACGTTTTTATGTATACTACTGGACTTTGGCATTCTGAACCTAAGTCTGCGCTAAAACAATATATTCTTTCTTTTTTTTTCTTCTCATACAAGCATGTGAGAAAAATACTATTACAACTTTAGACAGCTACAGGCAGAGGTTAAACAATTCATCCCAAATAATCTACTAAATAAGGCAGAGAAGGCAAGAGAAAGCATTTATTAAGCCCCTACACAGTACTAGCTGCTATTTTTAAAATATCATCTTACTTGAGATAATATTTATATCTTAGTCCTAGAATCCTTTTCATCTTGTGAGGGATAATTTATAGTGAAGTTTCCCCATTCTGAAAAATCAAATCTAGAATGGCTTCAGTATTCACTAGGCCTAAGGTCAGATCACCTGACCTTCAAGCATTAGAGCAATGGAGACCCTCCCTCAGAGCCAACATAGCAGAAGATATGCCAAATAAGGTTAAGACTGTTTTCATTGGACACCCATTATGTTTCCTGGTCCTTTGTCTCAGAGAGATTCCTGCGCTTAGGTTGTGGGACAGCCCCCCTACCAATAAGAGTTAAGGCCAGTTGGGGGGGTTGGGTTTCTGCATTGGAAGATTATATAACCATGGGCTGCCTTCTACCTCTCGCTCTCCCTGCAGATGTCATGTTGGGCGACAGGGGGTAGAGAGTCCTTTCTCATGAGAAAGAATAAAGACCTTTTCTGACCTCAGATTCAGACTCTGAACTCTTTCATCTCACACAATCTTATTTTCTATCTATTGAGATTACCATTTTATCATCAGAAAAGCTTCTTTCTATACCATAAGATTACAATCAGAAACAAGTATAAAAAAGTAACAATGCTGAAACCAGATAATGGTTTGCTTTAATAATTTTATCACTCTAACTTCAATTTTTGTCATTCAGAAACATTTTACTTATTCTGCAAAATAATTACACTGAACCAATGAGGGAAATGGAATACTTTCAAGATGCAAATAAAGTTTTAAATCATATACTGGACTTCCTATGGCAGCTGTCAAATTAATGCCATACATAAAGCCAATCAAATGCTGTGTCTGGGCACAAATCCAAATATGTCATTCCTGTCTGAATATCCCAAAAAAGATTTCTGCCTAGGTTAGAAGTGGAAAGAAGTACAAGATTAGCTCTGTAAGCAATTTTTTAAAAAGCAGAAGGAAGAAAGGTTGGGAAAAGTTCAAGACAAGTACAATCTACTTAGACCCTTAACCATTTAAGCAGGAATAAAGAGGAACAATCCACTTCAAAGGATACCTGGCAAAAAAGTCAAACTAATTATCTCCTCCTACTCTATAGCCTTTTTCTTAGTAAATTTCAAAGAAAAAAAATGGTTCATTCACTTTATTTTCATTATAGGACATAAATTTCATTGTTACAAAGGAACTTAATGAATGTGTGAGGATATATAGTCAAAGATGTGATTAGAGGCAGTCCCACACTTCCCTGTTTTGAATTTCACCCACTCTTCATACACAATGCCTACCTTATGCATCTTCCACATTCTACCCACTCATTTCATGGTTTATGAAGCCGAATCTCATGCTGCGCTAGTGCATGGAGTGACCCAGGAAGATGAAAAATAGACATGGTCCTGCCAGGTGGTGGTTTAAAAAAAAATCCCTGAGGCCAGTATGCAAACAATTATGCCATAAAAATCTTTGGCAACCAAGAAAAGAGTGGGAATGTCCCTTCCTCCTTTTTTTCCAAATGCCCTTCCAGCTGCTCCTTTCAGACAAAACTTATTTTGTCATTCAAAGTAATCCTTAAAAAATAGCTTCCGTGCCACACTGATAGTCACATCTATCATAATGTTTGAGTTCAAGCAGGTTGGGTTCACAAAAAGTTGGTGCAAAAAGGAAAAGAGATACAAAAGACTCCAGTTCTTCAAACATTCATGAGTAGAGTCAATGTGGATACCTTCAAATACCACTAAAAAATAAGAATGACTTAGAATCATTCCTACAAAGAAATGTATGCAAAAATAAATGCATCAAATTCCATTTTTGCTAGAAATCTTTTTATTGTTAAAATGTGTGGCTTAGGCCAATTATCCACATGCCACCTTAAACCTCCCAAGCTCTAAATTTTAAAGATTCAAGGGAATATATTTATTAGAATTTATGATTGTATCTTACGTGTACATTGTAAGTAGCTCATGATTATGATGCAGTAGAGTTGTATTGTGTACAGGGTTCTTCTTTATATACCTACATAGAAAAAAATAGTATATATTTATACTCTCTATATATTCACTCTATAAAGTATATGATACATAGTATATAGAATAATGGCAACTAGATGGCTCAGTGGATAGAGTACTGAGCCGGGAATCAGGAAGAGCTGAGTTCAAATCCTGCCTCAGACACTTATTAGCTGTGTGACCCTGGACAAGTCATTTAACTTTTGTTTCCCAAATCTACTGAAGATGGGAATAGCAAACTACTCCAGTATCTTTGACAAGAAAACTCCATATGGGGTCACCAAGAGTCAAACACAACTGAACAAAATATAGAAAATAGTATATACCTATATTCTATATATCTTCTCCACTTTCTTGGTGATCTCATTGGCTCCCATGGATTTTCTTATCATCTCTAAACTCAATATTAAGGTCTACCTTTCTCTTCTGAGTTCTAAGTTTACACTATCAATTATCTTCTGGGCATCTCGGGATGTATCAAACAATTCAAATTTAACACTGCAAGACAGAAGTCATTAACTTTCTCCTAAAACCCATACTTCTAACTTCCCTATTCCTATCTGGATTCACTAATACTTTGAGTTTATCACACAATTTCACAGCCTTGGAATAAGCTTTTACCTTTCACTTTTCTATTACTAAGTCTTCTCACATCTATGTCCACAGTGGCTCCTTGCATTTCTTCCCTTCATCTATTCACACAGCCACCACTGCAGTCCAGACTCACACCTCTGGCCTAACCTATGCGAATGATCACCTCAATGATCTCTTTACCTCCAATTCATCCTCTGTAGACTTCCCCAATGGCACCCCTGAAGCACTACCCTGACTCCTCATGGCTCCACACTGCCTTTTGTATAAAATAAAAACACCTATATTTAAAGCCATTCATAGACTGGCTCCATGGATCTCACATTATCATCGCTCACACACCACACTATAGTCAAATCTGCCTACTGGCTATTTCCTCTCTCCTTTGCCTACATGATTCTCACACAGGCCCCATGCCTAGAATTCACTTCATCCTCCTCATCCCTGCCCCTTGGAATCTCTAGCTCCCTTCTAATTGTCTGAGATTGCCAGAAGTAAGTTTTTATTTATTTTATATGTTAGCATGTACATGTTTCTTTTTGACTTGGATACATGCACATCATTCCCCCCAATATAATGTAAATTTCATGATGACAGGGAGTAATTTGTTTGTATCTTTGTATTTCTGATGCCTGACATAATGCCCTGTACAGATCTTGCTTAAAGACATTCACGGAGGAAGACCCCCCCAAGTCTCTTTGGAATGGCTTTAATTTTAGGAAGTTTTTCCTTACATTAAATTTGCTCCCTTTTTTCCCAACTGCTACTCACACTGCTCCTAGTTCTGTCCTTTAAGGCACAGCAGAACAAATTTCCCAAATAACAGTTCCTCAAATACTTGAAGATAACAACCGATCCCAACACTTACAGCTATCAAGCCTTTTCTTCTCCAGGCTAAATGTCTCCTGTTCTTCTAACTAATCATATATAACATGATCCTTTGATGATCCTACTTACACTCTTCTGGAAACCTAACAAAGTTTTATTCATCACGATAAAACCTGAGATATTCAGAATAATTCATGAAATTTGGGCTGACCCCTATAGAATCATATTATTTTCAAAGCAAAATCTTGTCTTAATCTCCAACATGATTCAAATTTTGAAAAATATCTGCTTCAGAGTACATCTTAACTTTATAAACAGAAAAACTGTTCCACAAAGGACTACACAAAAGTCATATAATGAACCTCTGATATCATGGTTCCAATAAGTACTCCTTCTACATCAACCTCTATTCTTTGCACACTGACAGATACTCATGTTCCAAAAAGCATCTTATGAAGGTGGAAGATAATTTAATGTTGATCCCAAGTGAGAATGAATAAAATTGGAAATTAATGAAAATGTAATTATAATTTAGTCCTCTTAGGAAATGAACTAAATCAGATTAATATAGCTAACCATCCTTTAGAAGCCAGATCTTACTTCCGGTGATGAAATCATTTAAAATTATGCCCATTTAATATTAAAGAATAAAAATTTTACAGATTAAATAAGAAAATGTCAAAACATACTTTCAAAAAGGCATTTCTTCAACCATCACATATAACTTCTTTTTTTCTAGAAACATCTTGTCTTCATAAGACATGAAAGCTGACAAATAAAAACAGCAATTGAAGGAACTTTATTTTAACTGATTACTGTTAGGAAAGACTTTGCATCTGCTCGCTAAGCATAACCGAGGCAAAATCATAATGAATTCCATTTTTGGTCATGGGATCATTGCAAATCCAATTACTTCTCTATTATTACACTTATCTTCCATATGGCATGACAGGAAACCAGACAAAATGAGGACATACACATTTTTCCATCCATCTTGACAGCCCCCATAGATAATCATAACCTAGTAAAATGTAGTAAGCAATGCCTTCCTTCTGTCTTCAATCTGATTGTATACAGGAGAACTGAAGAACTTTCCTTCAATTCCCCGCCCCCCCCATACAAATCAGCAAGTTGTCACCTACCCACATTGATTTTTTTTTTCTGTCTCAAAGACTTGGAACAATTTTTCTCCCACTTTCACATAAGCTGGTACTATACTGCCAACTACACCCCTCTTCATATCCAAGACCCAATGAATTTATTATTTCCTCACAGAAATATGGCAACTTCACTTTCAACTTCCACTGAGTCTTTACAATAAACTAAATGAGATTTTAATTCAAAGTAACTTCAAAACACAAGGATTTAAATTAGTTGAGATTCAGATTAAATTTAGAAACCTAATTTTAAGTAGGAGTGAGGGGGTTAAGTACTGAAAACAATGAAGATTTAAAGAAAATGTTTGTTGGTCATGGAATTTAGATGAATCAGAGTTCTATGAACCATAAAGCTTTTTAGTGAGAAGTGATGAAAATGAAAATAAAAATTTAAATTGAGATGGTATTAGTGATAACCAGAACTATAAAGATCAGTATTTGATGAATACACAGAAGCAAAAACAGAAGACAACATTCATCATTTAACAAATATTCTTGGGAAAACATTGGCAATTTTGTAAGCAATTGGGATTTAGACTCATATTTATTTCCAGTTATCTCAGTGAATTCCAGCTGGACTATAAGCATAATAAAAAAATAAAAGATGAAAAGATAATGGAATAATCTATTTGTTTCAATTGCAGAGGAAAAATTACTTTATTTCCTATTCAAAAATTGGAACGAAATATCAGGGACAAGAGAGGTGTAATCTTAAAAGCCTAATAATAAATATGTAATAGCATTTTAAAGTTTTCAAAGCTCCTTCCATATTCTGTATTACTAGGTTCTCACAACAACCCTGTGAGGCACGTGCTATTATTATTCCCATTTTATAGATGAAGAAGCTGAGGCTAAATGTGGTTAAGTGTCTTGCCCAGGGTCATACAGATGGTAAGCATCTAAGGCAGGCATGGTACCCAGACCTTTCTAACTATAGGTCTGGGACTCCCCAAACTTTGTTTCTAAGCTGCACAATAAATATAGATAACAAAATGAAAAATAATACTTTAGGAAATGCATTTATGACAAATCTAAGAGTTAAAAATACGGAAAACATATGAGGAACTGTTAAAATTTTTAAAAGATAACTTCCAGTCTACAATGGATAAGGAGTCAAAGGATAGGAACAATTTTCAAAATAGAAAATATAAATTTTAATAATCACTTCATTATTCAAAAAACCAAAAAGATGTAAATTTAAACAACTTTTAGATAGTAAGTCACATGAAACAAATGGAAAAAAATAATTAAAAGTCATTAAAAAGCTGGCAAGGTTAGGGACAAACAGGTACACTCGTGTCATTGAGGGCACAATTATAAACTTGACGCATCTTTTTGTATAGCGCTATGACAGCACATTTTAAGTTACAATAATAATTTACTCTTTGACCCAGCCACAGAATTGCTGACTAATACTTGTGGAAGGACTAAATAAATTGTGGCATAACGATATAATGGGATACTATAATGTGATTAGGGCCAATAAATACAAAAACATAAAGAAATCTTGAAACATCTTTGTTGCTCATCTTTTGTTCTCAAACAGAACCAAAGACATCAGCAGGGTAGTGTCTTGACTTGCAAGTAAACTCAATTTAAATGAGGCAAAGCAGTGCAAAGTCATCTGTCTCGTTCCCTCCGGCAGAGTCACCAGTGTCCAGTGGGAAGACATAGGTCAGGATGACTAGAGATAGCCCCAAGGGTGACCTTGGTCTTTATAAGCTAAGGTCTTTCCCAAATATCAGTTTGTCTGAAACAACACCCAATCAGTAATGAAAAGTTAGGTAAGAACTGAGGCAAAAATTGGCTAGTTTGCCTTCATAAAGAATCTGGGAGGGCGAACACTCTCAAACTTTCAGGTCAGAACAGAATGAATTGCTATGTACACCTACTCTGAGCCATTAAAGCCAAACAATGAGCAAGTGAAGATTGGTCTGGGGCCTATTACTGGTCAATCAGTGAAAGCCAGAGAGATGGGTTTAAAGGCATAGTCAAGTACCTCTATTTGAATCACAATAGGCTTTATCAAAGTCTGGCTTTTCAGAGCTCTATTTCAAGAACTCACAAATGAAAAGTACATAACGCAATGCAAAATGGAAAAAAAAAAAAAACAAAAAAGAAACCCAAAAGAGTTCACCTTTACCACAGTCCTACAAGAGTAAAAACAAAGAATCCTAACAGTCTTAGAATAAATAAGATAAATAAATAAAAACCTTTTATGTTATTCCATCTATTGAAATTAATTTAAATGTAAATAGTGACACCAGGAAATTGTACTAGTTGTGTTAATTTTAATACAGTGTTTATAATACATGTTTTTTTTTAAATAAAGGGAAAAAAGGAAGGAAGAATTATTAGTGACAAAGCATATTTAGACAGCATAATATTAGACTGATGAGACAGTCTTACCAAAGGGGAAAGAAAAATGGATTAGGTTGCATCAAATTGGCAAAGATGAAAAAAAGAAATGGTGGAGAAATTATGGGAAAACAAGCATCCGAACACATTAATGGGAGAGCTGTGAATTAATCCAACCTTTCTAGAAAACAATTTGGAATTATTCGAGGAAAGTCACTGAACTATCATCCCCTTTGACAATAGAAAACTAGTATCATATACTAAGATGTGATACAAAGATACAAAAATATTTCAAGATTTCTTTATGTTTTTGCACTTAATGGCCCTAATCGCATTATAGTGTCCCATTATATTATTATATCACAATTTATTTAATCATTCCATAATCATTTAATCATTCTATTGCTGAGGTGCAGGCTCTGGGAGTCCCCTTGAACCCTCCTTGAATCTTCCCACATAAGGCATTTGCCTGGGGCCATGAGCCTTAAATTGTGGCCCTGCCCAAGTCTTTAGCCCTCCTTTCTCCAGCAATTTCCCACCCTTGATCTCCTGTTCCACCCTTGAACTGGCCTAGCCCACCACTGTCTATCAGCTCCAGGTAGCCTCCAGCACTCATTACTGGAGTCTGACCTCATCTGACTCCTCCTGGAGATCCTCCCCGAACTCCTCCTCCAGACCACCCCTAGATTCCTCCCACAACCTTTCTGTATATAAGACTCCATCTTCCCTCCATGTGGTGTGAGTGCCATAGAATGATTTACCACAGATACTGGAGCTCCTTAAGATTTTACCCAATATGGCGAACTTTTAATAAACTTTACTTTTCTTTGGCTGAGAGAAGACTTGAGTCGATCTGCTGTGTTGGTATTTTGGGGTCTCCAAAGCAACCCTAACCTAACCACAACATTTTTATGGTTCCCTGATACCAGGAAACACTGCTAATCTCAAGCTCTTCTCCAGCCAGGACTGGAAGGTATGTAAGCCTATTTCTTTTCCTATTGCCTTCTTGTTCTCCAAGTACCTTGGAGGTATGTTTTTGTGTGTTTTTAGAAAGGCCTGCGCGTGTGCGCACACGCGCGCACGCGCGCACACACACACACAAGAAGGGATCTTATGTACAGAAAGGTTGTGGGAGGAATCTCAGGGTGGTCTGAAGGAGGAGTTAGGGGAGGATCTCCAGGAGTCAGATGAGGTCAGACTCCACTAATGAGTGATTAAGGGTGAGAAGTTGCTGGAGCCTACCTGAAGCTGACAGACAAGGGTGGGCTAAGCCAGTTCAAGGGTGGAACAGGAGGATCAAGGGTGGGAAATTGCTGGACAAAGGTGGGCTAAAGACTTGGGCAGAGCCACAACTTAAGGTTCACTGCCACAGGCAAATGCCTTACCTTGGGAAGATTCCAGGAGAGCTCAAGGGGGCTCAAGCTCAAGCTCCCAGAGCCTGTGCCTCAAAGTTTAAGGAGAGCTCAAGGGGACTCCCAGAGCCTGCACCTCACTCATCACCATCACACATCAAAGCCCAAAAGAAACATCTCATATGTATCAAAACATTCATAGCAGATGTTTCTGTAGCCAAAGAAAGAGAACAATTGGCTGTCCAGTTGAGAAATGGGTAAGAAAAATTGTAATTTATGAAAATACTATTATACAATTGAATAATGTGAAACATTGAAATGCTCGAGAAAACTTTTATGAAATAGCACAGAATAAAGCAACAGCAACTAAAGAGAAAAATAATGTGAATGAAAAGAAGAACCCCAATTGTAGTGCTAGGCAGATTCCTTGGAAAAAGGGGAGGGAAAACCCTACCCTTGTGTAGGGTCTTGTATTGACAGCAGACCTTTACCAGATAAAACTGCCTTGAGTTAATTTCCCCATCTTCAGTTGGTCTTCTAGATTTTACATATATACATGTGCTAAACTCCATGTAAAGATCCCAACTCATAAACATTCTATTTTACAGGTGATCCTTTTTTTAAAAAAAAAAGCTAGAATCAAATATACCAGGTGTTTCTTTAATTTAGACAGGCCATTTATATATATAAATAAAAGAAAAATAACATTTTCTCATAAATATCCAGAGCCATCCCACAGGAAGAGAAATTCTTTTAATTGCCCTGGCTTTCAATCACCTTTTTTTTCCTTGCCATTACTGATAAAATAAATACAACTGAAAAGTAACTGAATGGACACTCTTCAGAATAGAAAGTGAGGTGAAATTTGATCATTTCTTTTCTGAATGAAAGGTTTTTTTTTTAAAGATCTAATTTTTATAAGGTCTAAAAGTATAATACTAGAAAAAAATTTTCAATTTAAATTATATTATAATCACCTCCACATTATCACATTTGTGTACCAACTAGAAGATGTTTTTAATGGTTTTTAATAAAACAATATTTGCTTTTCAGTAATTACATAGCTTCACATTTTATGATTTACATAGCAGAAACTGAACACAGGTCCCACTGGTTGAATTACAGTCCTCTTTTAGAAATGTGGAGCAAAATTACAGAATAACGATATAGCAGGTTCTTCTAAATCTTTTCTCCCCCCAAAGAATAACATTTCTCTAGGTATTAAAGAGAACAATTTTTCCTATTAAACAGAAAAATATAAAGAGGAAGTAACAGGAGAGAAGGAATAAGCATTTATTAAGTGCCTACTATGTATCAGGAATTGTGGTAAATACTTTCATAACTAATTCCATTTGATCCTCACCTCAACCCTGAGAGGTTGGTGCTATTATTATAACCATTTAACAGTTGAGGAAATGGAGGTAAAAAGAGGTTAAGTGACTTGATCAGGATAACATAGCTAGGAAGTATCTGAGATTGAATTTGAACTCAGGTCTTCCTGAATCCAGGTTTCATACTCTACTTTGCCACCTAGATTAGCAAAGGGAAGAAATGTGAACTCTGTGTAATTTTGACAAGGTTTTTCTTTTGCTAGATTCTGATATTCATATTATGACATTGTACAGATAAAAATGGAAACTCATCGGAGCATAGTACAAGTAAAGCCCGGCTCAAGTAAGTGTGGTACTTTAAGTAAACAGTACAGTATCTACTAAAAATAAATTTTAAGTCATCATACAAGCCACAGGACAAAAAACTATAATTTTAACCTACTCAACCAAATTCCAACTAAGATTATGCCATTTCTCAATTGTTTGCTTTCTGTATAAATGTTCTGTTCTATTTAAGGGTATTTATTGAAAAGGAGCTACTTATTTTTAGTTTCCAAATGGACTTTTAGTTCTCCCTCCTCTACAAATAAGAAATAACATTTCAAATCTACCAGCAAAGATTAAGATGTTACAGAAGATCACAAGTCAATTCTATCTCTTCATGTTCAGCACATGAATATGCTATTTTTCACTTTTATTCAAATATCCACCATCTATTACAAGCAGATACAGTCAAAATTTGACCTAAATTTGACTGAGGTGATAGGATTTTCCACAAACATCAAGTCTGACTTTATGATCTAATGACTGATTCTAGAATGCAGATGATTAGTATTTTAAATATATTTCAAAACCGTTTACTGCAGTCCAGAAATCAGTCACGTTATATTCCTAATCCATAAAATTATTTTCTATTGCAAAAATAAAGCAAATAAACCTTTCAGAGAAAACAATCCTAACTGAAAACTAAAAGGGTATCCATCAATTGGGAAATGTCTGAACAAGTTATGTCATATAAATGTAACAGAATACTATTATTGTAGAGTAGGAAATGATGACAGGGATGGTTTCAGAAAAACCAGAGAAGACTTGTATGAACTGATACAGAGTGAAAGAAACAGCAAGTGTAGGACAATTTATCCAAGAGCTACATTATTATAAACACAAACATCTCTGAAAGTTTTATAAACTTTGAATAACACAACCAACCAAGATCCAGAGGACTCATGATGAACCATGATATTCATCTCCTGAAAGAGGTGAAAGGCCTATAGCAGATGTGTGTATATGTGTGGGTGTGTATACACACCTATACATATATACAAGCTTCCACAGACACACACACACATACACACACACACACACACACACACACACACTCTCTCTCTCTCTCTCTCTCTCTCTCTCTCTCTCTCTCTCTCTCTCTCTCTCTCTCTTTCTTTCAACCATATTGGCAGACAGGCTAAACCAGGTTGAGGGTAACCGATGGGCCTCAAACCAGTTGGTGAGTTAGGGTAGTATTTATCCCAAACATGTGAAAGTTTCCCCTGGTAAAATGGAAAAATGAGAACAATTTGTTGCAAAAGCTATGAAGGCTTGCTTAGTCAAGCTTAGAAGACACCAAGGTCATCCACTGCATCCCAGGTCATCTTCAGTTGTCTTGACTTTTATCTTGCCACTGGACTTTGATGGCTCAGGAAGAGAGAGTGAGGCTGACAACTCTGCAACTCTGCCTCACCTAAATCCAGTTCCCAAGGCATCACAATGATGTCATTGGTCCTTTTCAAAAATGAAGGACAAACAACATGTGTGTATATGTATATATACATGTGTCTGTATACATGCACACACACATAAACGTGTGTAGATTAAACAGACCTGGCTTATGTGGGAATTTGTTTTGCTTGTCAATACATATTTGTAAAGGCTTTTGTTATTCTTGCTCTCTCAACAGGTTGGGGAGAAGTGGAAGGGACAGGAAATTAAAAAAAATGAAAACAAACTGAGTGCCTCTAGATTGGGAAATGGAATGGTACTTTACAGCAATTATGCAATGCCTGATTTAAAGAGTTAAGAGAACCATGAAAATTCCTATGGTCCGATATAAGGGAAATAGCCAGAACTAAAAGACAACACAAATGAAAAGATCACACACAAAAGCTAACTCTGAGTACCTGAAAAACCAAAAGCACCATAGAGAACCGATCATGACACTTTCCCCCTCCTCTAGGGGTGTGAGATACCACTAGGGCAAAATGTACTGAACAGTCAGACCTGGTCACATAGTACTTTCATCAGGTGGTTTTGTGGAACTAGGCTATCTTTGTTACAAGGAAGGTTTCAATATGGGGGTTATAACCAGAAATAGCCATTATATAAAAATAAAAGGCATCATAAAACAATTTAGAAAAAGAATAAGGAATTTATTAAATTTAAATGTATACCTATCTATACTATTTCTTGAGCCTTCTATCATATATTTTTCTACTTTCCTCTTTAGTTCTAGTTCTGGTTCCATTTCTGCCTCACTCCCAAACGTCTTTAACACCCTCTAAATCCTTTAATATGTAGGTCTTCCTCCTATCCCTATATTACTTGTCTGATCCATTTATGAAACACCTACTAAGGGGCAGTCACTAAACTAAAACACTAGGGATACTAAGAAAATAAAGGCAGCCTCTGTTCTCAAGGGGCTCGGTCTAGTGGGGGGAACCAACATGCAAACAGCAATGTACAAATGGGATATATGCAAAGTAGATTGGAGACCCTCTCAGGAAGAAGGCACTAACATTAAGGAAGACTGGGAGAGACTTCTTGGTCAAGGTGGGAATTTAGTCTGAAGGAAGAGACTTCAAGAAGTCAGGGAAGCGAGGAGGCAGAGGTGAGGAGGGAGAGAGTTCCATTAATTCCACTCTGATGTTCTTAGATGTTCTACTTTTTTTTTCAAACTTTTAAGTATTTTTCTTGTCTCATGGAATCGTTATTCTCTAATTATCAGGAAATTAATTTCTTGGTAACATTTACCACCTTCTGTTCTAAGCTATTATTCATCCACACTCTTTCCTGTACAGCTTTCATTTCATTTAAAATTGCATTTTGTATCTCTTGTTAATTAATTCATTTAATCCAGGTTCTCTTATGGTCCTAGCTGCCACATCATTCTTTTCTTTAAGGCTCTACTTAGACTTGTAGAGAATTCTTTTTTAGGGGTTTGCTTCTTGGACTCCTCTCAATCCACCATATTTACTATACTTGGCATTTTCTTCTGTTTATGCTCATCTCCAATCTCAGTTTCTAGATTCAGACCTTGTACTTGAGTCGAGCTCTGTTCCTTCCTATTCTTTTGGATGGTGTGGGCAGACCCTGTCTAGTCCCCTGGATGCTATTAGCTAAAATTGGGTTCCCATCTTCTATAGGAATCCCTGGCTTTGGGCTCAGATTCTCCTTTAGGGGTTTTGATTTGGTTGTTTTTTTTTTTGGCTAACCTTTGGTTTTGTCTCTAGTCCCTTTAACAATGAATCCAGAGATGGCTCCATCCTTTGCTATGATTCTGACAGGCCCCGACTCAGTATCATAAATTATACAAGTATCAGGCCTTCTGCAAGATACAAAGTACTTTACTTCTGGTGAATGCCGTGGTCCTTTTTCAGGTGTGGGCTGCACGGACCCTGGGCTGCCCAGAAATGGGTCTTGGCCCTGTCTCCTGGGATGTGCTCAGGTATGGTCTGAGCTTGAAGGCAGAGCCTCTCATGGTTTCTGGTCATCTTATCATACAGTCCTGAACTAGATGAGGAGTCATAAGTGGAGACAGTGACTCTTCTAGGTCCTACCACGCTTCCATCTTTCTAGAAGACTTGCTCTTATTTTCTAATTTGTCAGCTACTAAATAGATAAAAGCAGTTACTAGATTACTGACCAATCAAGACAGACAGATATACTTAAACAAAAATCCCAGGGAAAAACAAAATCATAGAGATTAAAACATTTAATATTAAGAATTTAATAATCAATTAAACAAACCTCAACAAAGCAGTTCTTACATATATGTCACTGCACTAGGCTCTGAGGAAACAATAAATAGTACACTGACCTCCAAATAAAGGAGCTTTAACAGGGAGAATATAAGTAACACCCAAACCTATGATAAAAGGGAAAGTGGGATTAATGAAAAGAAGTCTAGGCAAAGTACCGCCTATTTTAAGTCTTTTGTGTGTTTTTTTTTTTGCCATATTTATTATAAAAGAGAAGGCAGAAAGAGATGAGGCTCTGAAAGAGGAATATTAGAATAATAAAATTAGGAATATTAAAATCAGAGGAAAAGATTAATTTGCTAAAAAGTTAAATTGCTAAAGATTAAATCTAAAGAACTTTAAAATTAATCAGACATGAGAGAAAGAAAAGAAAGGTTTAGAGTCTGAGAAATTAAGAAGATTGTGGTGGTACCCTAACTTATACTTCAATGGAGCCATGTGTATAAGACTCCCTCCATTAGCATGGATTGTGTCCTTTCCATATTTTCTCATCCTGCACAATTCCAGTACAAATTCTATTACTAGATTCTCCACAGAAAGTCTCAGCAACATGCTGGGGCTTTTATCTGTATCAGTGATTCTCAAAATGTGGTCCGCAGATGACTGGGAGTATCTGAGGTCCTTTCAAAAGATCTATGAGGTTAAAACTACTTTTATAATAACACTAAGAAAGACATTATTTGCCTATTAAATTACTTCTCCTTCTTTAAGTACTTAAACCAAAATAGTATACTATAACAGATTGAATACAGAAGCAAATATGAGCATCCAGCTGTCTTCTCTGAAGCTAGACATTAAAAAGATTTGCAAAAAATACTGTAATTTGTAAAACAATGCTACTCTCATGAATATTTTTAGTTTTAAAAAAGTTATTTTACATTTTAAAACATTTATCAGCTTTAATATCTAATACAGTATGAATATAACTCACATGAACAAAAGCTCTTTAGAGTCCTCAATAATTTTTAAAAGTGTAAAGGAATACTGAGACTAAAAAGTTTCCCAATGGCTGGTCTCAGTCTTTTCACCTTTGGTGTGTACCATTGTAGCCCAAGTTGTGACTTTGTGATCCTTTTACCTGGATCATATTTCTTGTACCACTCCTACCACATGGGAAATAACTGGAAATATACTTGTTACTTTTTATTACCTTATTATATACCATGTTATAAAAATGCTTGTTATCCCATAAATTAAAATGTGAAAAAAAATGTTACTTAAAAACTAAATATGATAAACTTATTTTTTTTAAAAGAAGGAATTAGAGGGCAGCTAGCAATTGGCTAGCCATGGTTTATCCACACTTATGATGCGCCTTTGAAAAGCAGGGCATATTCTCTAGAAAACAAGCCACCACTTAAGAGGCAGTTTTGAGGAGTGATTTATGAAGGGAGCCAGCCCTGGCTGCTGGGAGCTAAGCTACAGAGATGAACAGTCCTGAGGAGCCCAGTTCAGTGACCTGCCAAACAGATGCCAAAACTAGAGGAAGCAGCATAAGGATACCATAAGAAGAAAAAAGACACGGTGGTCTTAGATGGGTGAGTTGCCTGGCTACAAAATGTCTTTACATAAAGGGTATTCCAAAAGTCTTAGTGCAGTTTTAAGATTTTTGGTAGGGGGGGTGACACCTATGTGCTTCACTGTATGGCCACTCTAACCATTGAGGCTACATGTAGTTGTCAGAGAGTACAACTCAGGTTTATAAGACAAATATTATGTGTGTGTATAACACCCCGCCTCACACACACATTTTACTACTGTTCTTACATCTCCATGAGAATAAAACATCATTGCTTTGAATTAAAAAGATAATACCAGAAGTTTCCAATCTATGTATCTTTCAATCTATCCCTCACAAAATAACCGTGTGTGTGTGTGTGTGTGTGTGTGTGTGTGTGTGTGTGTGTGTATCTTATGCTGATCTGAAAAGATTTTAAAGTACTAAAAACAAGAGCATAGAATGTGGGGCCTAGATCAGTAAGACTCATCTTCCAGAGTTCAAGTCTGGCCTCAGACACTTAACTAGCTATGTACCCTACGCAAATCACTTAACCTTGTTTGCTTTATCTATAAAATGTGTTGGAGAAGGAAACGGCAAACCACCTCAGTTATCTCTGCCCCCTCCCCAAAAACAAACCCCACCACCCAAATGGAGTCATGGAGAGTCAGATGTGACTAAAACAAAAAAAAAACTAAAAATGTGTTCCCTCCTAGTCCTTTGCTTACCTCTTGATGACATACCTAAAAAACCCACCTTTCTCTAACTTCTACCGGTTGCTCTTGATTTTGCCTTCTGAGGAATACAAAGCAAGCCTAATCCCACTTTCACTAGAAAGGCCTTCTAAACCTTGAAAATGGCTCCAACATTCTGTTCTCCAAACCTTCCTCCCCCCTTCTCTTCTAAGTCAAAAATATGCCCAGTTCCTTTACCTTGGCTATTTTTGCTTTTTTTTTTTTCTGGAGGGGCAATTGGAGTTAAGTGACTTGCCCAAGGTCATACAGGTAGTAAGTGTTAAATGTCTGAGGCCAAATTTGAACCAAGTCCTCCTGACTTCAGGGCTGGTGCTCTATTCACTGCATCACCTAGCTGCCCCCAAGTTCCTTCACCTTTGAACATCACTGTCTTCCTCCTCTGAATTTTCTAGCTTATCAATTTCAATTTCTAGCTCTCTAAACTGTGGTAGAAGAATTTAACACTGTACTTCAGATGAAGTGTGAAAAGGGCAGAGCACAGAGGGAACTATCACCTTCTTACTATGACTCTCAATGAAGCTCAAGACATCTGAGCAGCTTTTATGGATTCTATATGACAATGCTGACTCCTACTGAACTTATAATCCACTAAAGTCCCAGATTTTTTTCAAATAAATTGCTATCCAACCATGCCATCCCCCCATCTTGAATCTATGAAATTGATTTTTGAAACTAAATAAAAAACTATATTTCTCTCTCCTGAATTCAAGACTGACAGTCATCCAGTGGGTTCCACAAGAGAGCAAGATACATCAGGCAGAAAAAAAAAAAGAAGCTATACCTATGTTCCATCTATTAGAAATGCTTCAGTGCAGATGGTATTGACCACTCACTAAAGCTTCCCCCCCAAGTTTGTGTGATCTGAAAATCTGAAAAGCAAGAAGTCTGTGCCTTTATCTAAGCCACTGATAAAAATGTTAAATCTCGGAGGACTGAAACACAATATATACAATGTGGGGAGAGTGAGGAGAAATTATGCCATGTTGAGTTGAATCACTAATTACTATTCTGAGTCTAGCCATTCAAGCAGATGCAAATCTATCCAACTGCATCATGGTCCAGTCCACTTTGCTCCTTCTTTTCTATATGTATAATATGAAATACTTTATTAAATGCTTTGCTAAAATCTAGGTGAGATATACAGCTTAGCCCTGATCAACTAGCGTAGCAAATCTGTCACAAAACGGAAATAGGATCTGGCGGTCTGTTCTTGATGAAACCCCTCTGTGATCATGGATTCTTTTTAGAGATGTTTATTAAACAATTCTATAATGATCCATTCTAGAATTTTCCCGAGAAAAGTCAAGTTCACTGGCCTATACTTAGCAGCAACTAGGTGGTGAAGTAGACGCACAAACAGATCTGGAGTCTGAAAGACGAGATCAAATGCAGTTTCTGCATTCAACTAGCTGCGTGAGCATGGGGAAGTCACTTAACTGCTGTCTGCCTTGGTTTCCCTAACTGTAAAATGGGGGCATTAAGAGCATCTAGCTCCCAGGGTTATTGGGAAGTTTGAATGAGACATAATAGGCACTTAATAAATGCTTGCTTCCCTTCCCCCACCCTCTACAGACACATCTACTTCCCTTACCTTTTACCAACAAATTTTATAATTCTCAAATAAGCCTACAATGAAAAAAAAAAACCCTTTATTTTCTTTTAGGTGCTTTCTTCACCAGTTTCCCAAACTAACTTGCATTAGGCCATTTTAGGCTTGAAATATAGTGATCTAACTTGAAAGTGCTTATCCAGATGATACGGAAGAATAGAAAACGCCAGAGATAAAACAGGAAGAAAAAAATCTTTTAAAGAAAAAAATTTGAATTAATTTAGTAATTTTTTTTTCTGGAAAGCTGTCACATGAAATAGCCATTTCTATTTCCATAATTCATATTTACTATTCCATAGGAAGAACTATCAATGGCATCAACTTTTTCCTCATGGAATCCTTATTAGTCTAGTGCTGAATTCTCCCAGAATACAATTTGGGGAAATGCTGTTATGTGCCAATAGCTACTTCTCTTATGATTCTTATATAGTGATGGCTGCTGCAAATTAAAGACTAATAATAGGCTAATAACAAATTATAATAAATAAAATTTTGATTGTCACTAAATAAACTGAAAAATGAAAAATAATAATGAGACCAATCAGGAATTAGAGCCTCTGACAAGTGAAAGGAAAGATTTTAGTGGTGCCAGCCAAAAGGAGAATTCCAGGGGCTAAAGACTCCCTTTTGACAAGGGCAGACATCTGTACATGGATAATGGGGAGACAGGTCTTTCTGAATCACGCAGCAGAGACATGCCTCAAAGACTGAACCTTATACACTGATTCTGCTCATGCAGGAGAGCAGGAACAGATGTTATCAGAAGCAGCAGACCTATCCTGCCTGCCTCCCCCAAATTACCTCCAAGGTCTTTGAGGTCTGTAGGACTCGGGAGGTCTATGTGACATCTCTCTGCTGGCTAAAAGCCAGGGTTCTAAAAGACAAGGGAAGACATGGAGATTGAATAGGATGATGGTGGTGGAGATAAGCCTAAATAATTGTTTTGGTTTTCTGGACCAAGGTTGAAGACGAGAATAATCTTACAAAGACTGGGAAGAAGAACGCATGTGGCAGTATGTTTACCTACTAAATAAGGAGACTATAAACTGAAATTTAAGGGGGAAGGAGAAAAATTCTGTCCTGCCACAAACTCATTCTTATACATAGCCAGAATGTTGTGTTTGGATTCAAAGGGCTGCACTTGAGGACCTAGAGGGTCACATGTAGCCTCCAGGCCACAGGTTCCCCACTCCCTGGTCTATAGGATACAGAACTGGGTGGACGACAACTGGAGGAAGCATACTAGAAAATATTTAAATTAGAAATAAAATTATAAACATCTTCTGTCTTTCCAGATAAGCATTAAGATCCAAAATCAGAACAGAAGCGCCTTCTTTCTCCCACTCACCTGGCTTCTAGACCCTGCCCTTTAAGCTACAGATAAAACCCCAGTAATTTTAGCCAGAGTGGTCAACTTTATTGTGCAAATGATTTAGACCTGGAAAAGATTTCAAGAGATCATGTAGTCCATTCCCCTTATTTTCCAGATGAGGAAGGAAAATGAGGTCCAGAGAGGTTCTCTGATTTGCCCAAAATTACAGAGGTAACTAGCTGAGCCGGGAATCAAACTCAGATCATCTGCTTCCAAATTGAATGTTTTGGTTTTTTTTTATCACTCATGTTCCCAGCCCAGGTTGGTGAAGTATCTAAATCTTTCATCCTAGAGGATGCCATATATTCTAACAGGACATATAAGCAGCATGGTTCATTCACCCAACAAAGAATGGATTACACACATAGGTTATCAGTAAGTAAAGAAAGTAGAAACAGAGCAGGGCAGCTAGGTAGCATCATAGTACACAGAGTGCTGGGTATGGGGACAAGAAGATTCATTTTCCTGAGGTCAAATCTGACCTAGGACACTTACTAGCTGTGCAAGAAATATGATTCAGCTAGGAAAATCAATAGATCAAACACAAAGGATTCTTCAGAATGCCATTCACCTGACCCATTGGACTATGAGCTCCGGGGGCCCCTTTGGCCTCTTTTTGTATCACCAGAATATAGCCAGCACTTAATAACCATTTACTGACTGACAAATATTTATTGGGTACACTGTACTAGTGTGGAGCATATTACACGTAGCAGGCAGTCAGTAAACAGTTGGTGCCACATTGTACGGGCCAGGAGTCAGAAAGACTGACCGAGTTCAAATTTGGCTTCAGGCACTTACTAGCCGTGTGATCCTGGGGAAGTCATTTGATGCTGTTTGCCTCTGTCTTCTCGCCTATAAAATGAGCTGGAGGAACAAGTGACAAACCATTCCCGTGGTTACCTTTACCAAGAAAACCCCAAGTAAGATCATGAAAAATTGGACACAACTGAAATGATAACGACAACATGCAATGTACTGCACATAATATACAGGAGAGGGAAAAATAAATGCCAAATCCTACTCTCCCTTAATCCCAACTTCCAGCTTCCTAATTTTTCAAGGCTTTTCTTTACAATGGAGATCAACAGAAGGTATTTGTTAAGTTTTATAGCAAAAAAACTGTCCTCAATCAGACCCACAACCTTGGGATGCTGATCAAATCATAAGTCTATTTCAACTGAAGAGAGAAGTGGAAGAGTAGAGAAATACTGCTTCTATTTCAAGTGAAAAATGAAACATTCTTGGAAGGAAACTATGATCAAAAATGGAAAGATCTTTTTTCTGATGAAAGAAAATGGATGAGAAAAAAATCTTTAAATTCTTGGCAAACGTTTTCTTTTTGGCTAGAAATGAGCTAACTTAAAGGATCTACTTTACAACAAATGGCTCTTAAATGGTATCATTTAAAACATTCTTTTAAAGTCATCTTCATTAAAGGTTTGGGAAATAAGGCTGATGGTTTTTTCTTGGGGCGTGGGGGGGAGAAGAAGGAGTTAGGAAAATTCTTTAAAATTCCAAACAAATTGAATTCTCTGAAGGACACCAGATGTCAGCTACAGCTTTAGAAAAAAATAGGCTAGTAGGTCATCACAATGTCCACCATGAGATGATGCGGGTTAAAACTCATTCCAGGGAATAAAACTGTCTAGGGCTTTTTGAAAAGTAGGATGTTTGGGGATTTTTTTTGGAGGCTTTGTAGGTGGCAATAAAATACCAGTATCTTTATCACTTCCCCTCTAATAATTTCATAGTTTTAAATTTCTCTTTAAACTCTAGCCCCAATTATTTTGCTTAATTTCAAATCTTTTTTTATCCCTTTGATATAAAAAGTTTAGGCTAATAAATATACTCCCATCAAAAATAAAAATAAGCCAATTATTTCAATTAAACTATCCTAACCATTTTTAAGCTACTCAAAATGATTGAATATCAAAACTGACAGGTCAAAAAAAAACACAACAAATAACTGATTTCGTTTGAATTAGAAAAGATGAGACATAAACAGGAAAAAAACCTCTCAAAATACATACCATGCTACTTGAAAACATGAAAATTCGAAGATATCAAACTAATCATCTTGCAACCCCAAAAATCTACTCAATTTCTCATGTGTTAATGACAATTACCCAAGGTTTACGATCCCAACATTACCTTATGTTTATATATATATACACACACATATATATATATATATATACATATATATGTATACACACACGCACATATATGTTGCTTTTTGGAGGGGCAATTGGGGTTAAGTGACTTGCCCAAGGTCACATGGCTAGTTTTTTTTGTATTAAATGTCTGAGGCCGCATTTGAACTCAGGTCCTCCTGACTCCAGTACCAACTAGCTGCCCCTACCTTATGTTATATTTCTCCCTCTCTAAGTCCATTCACCAAATACTAAGTATTCTACCTCTAAAACATTCTGTCTATCATTCCTTCTCCATTTCTTTGTTTCTACCTTATTATTTCTCAGTTATAATGCTGCCATAATGTCCTAGTAGGTCTCCCTCTTTGCTACTGTGGTGCAGTGGATTTCAAGTCAAAGGCCCTGGGTTAATGTCATAGCTTTGCTATTTATTATCTGTGTGACCTTACACAACAAGTCACTTAACCTCTGGGTCTTACTTTCCTCAAACAATGAAAGAAGAGCTTGAACTAGACCATCTGTATAACTTATCTTTCCAGCTACATATCCTGTGACTATTTTCCTTCCATTCTCTAGTTATAAATTATCACTAATCTCTTCCATATACTAAGTTCCAGATAAAACGAACTACCACCTATTCCATATACTCTCTGTCTTACCACTGCTACATTATTACTCAGATTTTTTCCTACAGAACTCAACTGTACCTGTTTAAATCATCAATCAAATTCAAAGACCTGTTAAAATAACATTTCCTCCACCATAGTGCTAATTGATGGACTACAGGTACAGAGCACACTGCGTATTACCAAATCTCTCCAAACCTGGAATAACCGATATAACTCCACAGATCACCTCTCCACCTCTATTCCAGCAAACCTACTTCCCAAGCTGGTAAGGCCTCTACCCCTTATTGGTGAATTCCTCCCCAAAACTCCATTTGAGAAAGCACCCATGCCCGTCATAGTCTCTTCAAACACAAACTGGTCCATGACTAACTGGATTACTCCGACTGCCTCCCTCCCAGCCGCCATTTTTCACTTCCCTTTTATATGCTGGCTTCCCCAACTAGAATATAAGTTGTTTGAAGACAGAGACTACCTTTCTTTTTACTTGTATTTTCATTAGGTATTCCCAGCATTGTGTTGGGCATACAGTAGGAGTTTAATAAATGCTTTATCTATCTACTTCTATACCAGACATGGTAAATAAGTCATTTGTTTTGTTTAATTGTACTTAGCTATACTTCTTTGTTATAAAAGAGGTCGATAGAGAAGGAGAGCAAGAAGAGGAAGGTAGGAGATAACAAATTTAAAAAAATAGCATCAATAAAACAACTTTTGAAAGTAAAATATATTAATAAAATAAAACATAATGCTATCTCTTCAATGAAGTCTTTCCTGATACTCCCTGGGTGAAAAAAACCCCTACAAACTCTCCCATGATACTAATTAGCATTCCCAGTATTATAGTTTCTTGTGTATATCTTTTATCTTGTGATATCCAAGTAAGCTGCTGGGGTAGAGGTGAAGAGGTAATCTGGGGAGTTACAGGTTTGGAAAGGTTTCATGGAACGATTGTTCTGCGCCCACAGTCCACCACTACCAAGATTGGTCACTCTATGGCTTAGCACTATTGTAACAGGACTTCGAATTATATTTATAATTTTAACAGGCAAAGTTGGTTTCCAGAGGGAAGCTGTGAATAGTAATATAGAAGCAATAAATATCCATTTTTCAAGGGCATGAGCAGGGATTCTTTCCCTTTTTATAGGTGCTTAAGAATGCTTGCTCATTAAGGTCCCAGAACAAATTCTCACTCCTTGAGAACCCAGGTCCAGGCTTTTTCCAAGGAGGGTCTCCACATGTTATTATTTCTTTATATATATGTTTTTAAAAGGTACATCAATAAAAGTTATCATTTTAGTAAAGTACTTAGAAATATTTTTTAAATGAAAGCCTAAATTTAAAGAAAAGTATCTACATGCAATGCATATTAGGAAGTCCCAATGGGAAGCCACTCCGTCAAATCTCTTTTGTCCTCAGCACCATGAGACAAGCACTTCTCTGAGTTATCTGTCACTGAAGAAAGAATCATCTGCAACCGATCGGATCACTGATTCCTGGGAGCAACAGGCATCACAGACATCATTTTTAAAAAATCAAGTAAGAAAAGCACTAATGACCCTGTCAAGAAAACCACTCCATGAGGAAGCAAAGGCTCACTCAGTAGAGTAACACCTTCAGTTCAGTGAGAGGAAAGGAATCAGTGAACACTAATGATGGCTTCATTAAGAGTAACGTCAGCTGACACATCAAATGAATGAATACAGAAGAAGGCAAAAGGAGGGCTGGGAAGAAAGGCTGTGCCAGAAAATAAGCAGAAGTTTAAATCTCAAATCTAAAAAAGAATTGTTAAGACTTGATTTCAAAGGGGAACTGAGAAGAAATAGCCTCAAAGAGAGAAAAAGAAATTTTCAATTAAGGCTAAGAAGAATGACCATCATAAAAAATAATGGCAAACACAGACCCTAAACAAATGCACTGCATCTGTGAAAAAAAAAAAACCAAAAAACCATTACAATGTTTTATCATATCACCTGCATAAGACCTACAAGTGAGACCACTAAACCAGGGGCCCAAAGGGAAGGATTCTCTCATACCATTTGGGATTAAGAGGGAGTGGTCACCAAACACAGGCAAAGTGGAAAAAAGCTGGGAAAAGATAGAATACATCCCGAACATTTTAAGACAGGTTAAAAAACATTACATGTGATTTCATATGTATAATGACTACTGTATTTCTTGT